>JAOVVA010000009.1:12348507-12359472 GCA_028565275.1 Leiocassis micropogon | reverse complement strand
CTGGCCTCTCTCATCTTTTTAAGTGGGGGAACTTGCACAATTGGTGGCTGACTAAATACTTTTTTGCCCCACTGTATGTATGTATAGTGGACAACAGCTACTACATTATTTATGTTTGGTCTGCACACTGGTTTTTGTACCAAAATCTCTTTTGTACCCTCTGTGCATCTTTTGGACCTTTGTCCCATTTTCAAACTGACATATTTGTTCTAAGTCTGTCTGACTGCTTGTCTGATTTGCTTTTTTCTGTTAAAACATCTGTTCTGATGTTCTGGACCCTGCCAGATGTCATACACTGTCTTTATTTAATCACATCTGCAGGGTAACAGGGTTCTTTGCCCTTGGTTCTTTCTTTTCTTTTAAATTCTTTTAATTTATATTGTGTAAAAATGTTAAACAGATGTACTTTTTTCCTGTCAAAAACAATGGAGTTGCAAAAACAATTACATTTTGCACCACACAGTATCCAAGAATAAAAGAAAAGCATATAGTAACACAAGTTAGTCACTTGTTTGTTAACATTTTCTACACTTTGCTTTAGGCTTGTTTAATTTGCCTAGCTTAACTCCAGTTACAATGGGGTATAGGCCAGTGTACTGTACAAAACATCCATTTCTGATCATTATTAAGCACAGAGATGATTGGAGGATGAATATTCTGGGCAGTTAAGAAAAAAAAACAGCATTCATAATTTATAATCTGCGTCCTGCACAAGCCCCCATGAGGTTCTTTTTTTAACCGCCTGTACTGGTGTGACATGTTTCTTCCTTTTCCAGCTTCCAGTGACATAAGCAGCTCCTGTTCTGTGCTGCAGGCTCAAATTCACACTCAGATTCGATCAGCTTGCCCTACCTAAAACTTGCTATTAAATGATACAAGAAAGAATGTAGCACTGGAGGCATAATCATCATGTCTCCCAGAATAGGAAATCGATTATAACTCCTAGGACATTCTGAAAGTTATGGCATTTTGGTCCTAGATTAATACATATGAGTAAAATAAATTTATCATGATTCCTACAGAGTTAAAAAGTATAAAAATATACAAAATATATCAATTCCAGGCAGAAAGCAAAAACTTGTCTAGTCATATGCAATATTCATATCACAATAATAAGACAAAAGTATTGTATTAAATAATATAGAACAGAATACAACATTAAAGTACAAAACATTTTGATGACATCACCGGTTTGCGCTGTTACTATATCTGGTGAACAGCAGCACAACTTTTTAAATTACATGAGAGTGGCATAAAATGTGGAAAAATTTTCATTTAAAAAATTTTGATCAATGTACTCATTCGTGAAATTAAGTCGAAGGAGTTTTACACTGCCTGGACAAAAAAAAAAGTTTCAGCTGTTCAGTAAAGAGAACAACTAAAGAATTTTTAACTTACTGGAACTGGGTTAAGAACTGTCCAAGCCATTATTCTAACCTTGAAGATTAGGGCTGAACTGTCAACTTTGTGAATTTGTGACTGCAGGTTTGCTTCAGTTGGTCAGGTCTAGGCTCAGCAACATTAAAGGAACGTCATCATCATCATCTATACCGCTTTATCCTGCATTCAGGGTCATGGGGGGCCTGGAGCCTATCCAAGGATACCCAGGGGACGAGGCGGGGTACACCCTGGACAGGGTGCCAATCCATCGCAGGGCACACACACATACTCACACACTCAATCGCACACTATGGGCAATCTGGAAACACACCTGTCCAGGAATCAAACCCAGACCCTTAGCACTGAGGTGCAAGGCAACAGTGCTAACCACTACACCACCGAACATGGTGATCAGCTGATGACCTGAAACAAAATCAGCTGACGACCTGAATGTACTGAATGAACAGGTTTTCCCTTGATGACATGGCCATATTCCAGGACTCTGGAATTTTGCGAAAGATTGTTTCTGGGAGCATGAGGAATCATTTTCATGCACGTTGTGTGCTGTACAAAATCTTTTTTTTTTCTGCCCATCCACAAGACTAATTACAGCTATAAAACTTACAATTTGCTGCATTTTGATATACAAATAATGCTTTCATGTTCAAATTGAGCATTTATTTTACATAGGCCAAAATGGCTTTGAGAAAAGATCCGACACATGTATCTGTGCAGATGAAAGCCATAATCTAAGACTGTCAAAATGGCAGAACAGATCGCACTATTAAGGGTAAAACATGATGCCCTTAGGAGGCCATCGATATTTAGAGACTAGTAAGATGTTTTTCCCTTTAAAGATGAAAGATGGTTATAGGTCAGCTCCATTTGTCATGGCATCTGCTCGGTTTTAAAAAGTCATGACGTGGCCTCCCCATGTAGCCCAACATTCGTTCTCAGGCAATTTCCTGTAGTCCTTTTTGTCTCAAAGCAATTTCTTTTCATCTTGCTGCATGGACGACACTAAATTCACTTCAGTACTTTTTTTTCTGTCATTAAAATTTAAAAACTTCCTCGCCAAATGTATGTTGACATAATGTAGGTATTATGAATAATTTATAAAGAATATTTGTGTAAATGCCATGATGTGTAAAGCAGAAGTAAATGAAAACCTGCACATTAGGTTTTTTGTGAATACTGTATGTTTCTCATGGAAAACCCACACGAAACCACATAACCATGTATGTACAAGATAAAGTTGATTAGAGGTTATTAAAACTATATAAGCAGTGTTGGGTGTAACGCTCTACAAAGTAACGCGTTAGAGTACTTGTAATGAGTAATCTAACGCGTTAGGTCCGCCATTAAAGTACTCAGTTGTTTAGTTATTTTTTCAAAAATGTAATCCGTTATTTAGACAATTTATGTAATCCGTGAGCCAGACAGCAGTGATTCCCAATCCGAACAGACTCCGAACACACCCTACCTTTCCAGAGACCTGCAGAACCGAACAACAAGCCACGGGTTTGTTTCCCTTACATGAGGTCATATTAGGGGGAAAATTAAAGCCACAGCCAGTACAGAAATGTAATTTTATGTTTGTACATGCGCACTGGACACCCAGGTCTAAAAATGGCTAAAAATGAATTTTGCTTAATAAAGGTAGTAAAGATAAACCAGACAAAACAGTAAATATTGTACAAATATCATATGTGATAATGACATGGAACATCTCTATCTGTGGTATACAGTAAATTAAATGTATCTGGTAATAATCTGGACAGTTCCTGTGTAATTAATATGTTTTGCCCAATTACAGACTATTTTAAAACTGTTTTAAACCCCAATCTCTTAATTTTACAACAAAATTCTTTGTTTTTTTTTAAAAACCAGCTTAGAAGGAGTTACAAAATCCTAAACATTTTGGTATTTCTTTTGGGATCTCTAAATTATCTACAGTATCTATCTATCAAGTACTTGAGATGCTTTATATAAATGTTCGTAAATGTGACCGTTTAGGAAACAAGGATTACATCTCCAGGCTGTGTGTCTGTACTTCACATCTAGGTTACAGAATCTAGAGCTTCGGTTCAGGCGGTGGCTAAGAATTTTTAGCACATCATCCCTAGTGCTCTAAATGTAATTGACCTAATATCTTCCTGTGATCCTTGAGAATTATTAATCAAGGAGGGGTGTGATCTAAAGTGGCTCAGTCAGGACGTTAGTAGCTCTTGTGCTTCGAGGCGTACGAAAATATTCATGCGAAAAATAACAATGAAATCGGCTGTGACAAACAGCAAAGTGTCGCTGACTGTCTCGGTAACACAGCTAAATGTCATCACTTAATGCCTCGGTGACCTTTTCAAAGCAAATCATGAGCAAACATCAAACACTGATGAGCTTCTTCGTACTTTGTTGAAGGTGGAGCGCTTTGGAAAAGAAAGGGACGAGTAGAGTGTGGTGTGTGTGTGTGTCCATTACAAACGAAATGGATTTTAGTTTGGGGAATCTGTCCCTCGAAGTAACATAGCAAAGAAATGATTAATTATTTAGCCAGCAAGAATCCAGGGTACTGCCGAAGACGAGATTAAAGAGTAGACTCTAGGTTGTTGGTTTGGGGATCTGAGGATCTGGGTTTGAGCCCCGCTGTAGGTTGGTTGCCACAACCAATAGTACCAAATGTTTGCCACAAGCACTGCATCCAGTGCCAGTCCCAAGCCCAGATAAAATGGGAGGGTTGCGTCAGGAAGGCCATTCGGTAAAACCTGTGCCAAGATGTTGGCGACCCCTTGACGGGAGCAGCTGAAACACTAACAACAACAACTAGTGTAATAATATGTCAAGCTAGTTAGCTAGATTAGTCTTAAAACAGTTATACAGTTCCCGGCTCTTGCTTGGACCCGTAAGTCAAACAAAATGTGGAAGAAGTGGTTAACAATATGGCGGCGTCATCTGCCATCGCATAACACCATAACCACAAAAGATAGCGTGCATCTCATTTGTACTAAAACTAAAAAGTTGTCCATGTTTTTACCTCCCCACATGCTGCCAGTCTGCCACTAGCTAACTTGTTTTCGTCATATTGCTCTCTACGTATTTCACGCTATATTTCAATCTCCACGTGGCACGGTGGCTTAGTGGTGACCATTGTGGCCTCGCACCTTCAGGGTCTGTGTGCATGGAGTTTGCTTGCTCTCCCTGTGCTTGGTGGGGTTCATCCGGCTAAAACCCAAAAAATGGTGGCAAAAAAAGGGAATAAATACAATGATCACCATGGTCCCCAGTTGGACTACAGAGGTTCATTGATAGATGGCTCTCAATCTATTATGTTCATTCATTAATGGCATACATACACTTTTTTTCTTTAGTAATAGTTATGCATTTGATTATTTTTATTTTCTAGTATTAGATGAATCAGTATACCAATCAGAAATCCAGAGCTGCGAGCCAAAAGTTAATAAATGCGCATTTACTGTGTCTAATTTGAAATCCTTACAGATTCTCCAAGGATCTACTGTTTGTGCTTTTTTTCCCTAATTTACTCTGGAGAGCTTCTGCTAAATGCCTGATAATATAAATATAAGGGATTTTTATAAATGAGGAGCAGTTATAAAAGCAAAAGTAGGTCTGTGAATTATTAGAAAACCTTTGGATCACACTCAAAAAGAGAGCTCTACATTTTGTACTGATAACAATTAAATTCCTTGTAATATTAAGAGCGTCAAAAATGTGCTAATTTACTCATGCGATCTAAGGAAATGCGTGTTCAGTTAGTCTGCAAATTTCTGGGTGAGTTTCAAAGAATAACTGTGCGAGTCTTTCTGCTTACGAAGCAGCTGAAAAAAAAATAATGAAAGCGCATCAGTAATTACATGTCATCTATAATACTGTGTAGAAAACTACTGAATAAAAGGAGTACAGGGATGAACGTGTGTTCTGTTGATAAGTTATATGTGTCTTCACTATCAGATACAAGAGCATGGATCTTGGATGCTATTGGCTGCTGTATAGATCAGTCAAGTGGATCGACTCAATGTCGCTCTGGCTTCTTGTTTAAGACGGAAATAGGCTCAAGTCAAATCAAATCGCAGCTCAGACGCCATTTTGTGAATGTTCTTGGCACTGGTAGTGCATATATCAAAAATAAAGCGTTACCATGGTAACCGAGTGGTAAGATTTCACATAATGTTCAGGCATCATTTCGATAAACTTTCCAATTATTAAGACTTCACAAGTGGGTTTTTGCATTTTAAATACCTGCCCTGCAGCTCTGTAGCTCTGTGAGTGACTTTCAGGCTGCACTCAGGCACACTCTGGGTGGTAAATGAATCTATTTGCTTAGACGCCATTCTGTGTTTTGCACCTTTAGGTAAAAACGCCCCAAATTTCATATGCATTAGGAAAACACACAACACTGACACCGACACTGACATGCTTTCTTATGTAAGTTAAATTAATCAAGTCATACACACAAATCTGGTATGTGAATTATACTATATAAGCAGCTTGGGCACATTTCTCTATTATTATATTCTTTCTATTTGATTCTCTTGTGATATTTAATGACAAATATAGCTTTATAACTTACATTACCTTAAAGAAACACCTGGTCACATCAGCATGACTGAATCAGTAAGGTTTGGAAATGACAAAAGCATGCGATACAATCTTAACCAGATCGGCATTAAGTATTACATTTAGTTACTGACAGAATCAAATAAACAGGTTATGACTACAGTTCTATTAATTCATCATGGCGTAACATGGAGCGTCATTTGCATGTCATGAGCTTCAACAGCCCTTATCAAATCATCTGAGTAGATCAGATCCCTTCCATACTTCTGCAAACAGTTTGGAAAGCGTTGTGTGTCGAAACTATAAATCCGGCTTTAGAGGACTTAGCTCAGGGATGTCGTTTTTTCCCGGGCCTGTAATACTCTGCATATGGATCTCTAGGCATTTGCACTTTAGACGGCAGGCTGTCCTATAAATACCCGTTAGGTTACTGGCTTGATGACAAGCTATCATCAGTCTCACACTGAGGAACAAATTAAGAAACTGAGCATCAAATGCAGGATTTTTTTCCTCCACAGGATCGGGGTTTACATAAGAGCAGTCAGAGAGGAAATTACTAGACAAGAGCATGGTGATGCAGTTTGTAAATCCTGATGGATTTCACTTTTCTGATCTTTTTTCCTTTTATACACATTATGATTTGGTCGCTTCATTAGGAACCTATTGAGCCACTTAAGGGACGTACGAGGAACAAAATGTGAAAGAGATATAAAAGGAGAAACAAAAAAATACATATTAGCTGAGGTGGGTGAGAGTATATCTGGGTCAATGTACATAAGAAGAGTCAATGCCAGACAAGTACGCCTTGTTTGTGTTCATTTCACAGTAAAGGAAATTACAAGATGATTAAAACAATAACAACAACAACGAACAAAAAAAATCAGCAAAACTGTTAGCAAGCCTTTGTGCAACGCTTTTAAGTTATGATTGTTTACAGTCTTGTCTATGATTGGTTAGAAACCTAAAGCATGAAGCCAAGACACTCAACATAGTGTTTTAGCCCAGTTTAGCACAATATAACAATTCTAAAGATTTTTATTGAAATATAAAAAAAAAATGCTAACTGTCAACTGTAAACTGTTAGCAAGCTTCTGTTAGCAAGGTTGGGTGAGGTGAGGAAAACCTGCCTCAGTGTTATGATTAGTTACAAGAACAGGATCCTGTCTATGATTGGTTAGAAAGAATGAAGGCGGGATCTAAATCGTTTGTGTTAAAGTGCAGGCTAAGTTTAAGTGAGTCTCAGGGGTTTCGTGAGATCTCACAATAATTTGACAATTTTATAACTTCTATTCAACTGTGTATAATTATACCTGAATCTTGCACTTTCATATCTTTCATATTGTACTTGTTATTTTTTTGTGATTTAGAAAAAAAAAAGTAATAAAAAAATGTGAATTTTTTTTTCTTCTACATGCTGTATGTTTAGGGGATTTTTTTCTATGCATTTTCCCCTTCATGTTCCTTTATGGGCCATAGGGACCTGAACATAGAATACAGTGGACCCTCGCCATACAAATTTTATCCGTTCCAGGGGTGGACTTGTTAACATTTATGGTGCTATATCCTCACTAAATCTGGCACAAAAACACGTTTCTCCACTCATACAAGTGTCCAGTTACCAGAGATGCGCAAAACTGGAAACACGCCCAACCACCTTGATCGCTTGTATGCCACTGTATATCCGCTATGAGGACCCACTGTATACCAATATATTTTGTGTATTAATTTATGGTCTTATATTATTATGCAATCGTTTAGATTAATTTTAGCTTTTTTGGTTTGAACTGGAGCTACGGTAAATACTAACAACCAGTAAAAGGCAGCAGTAGAAGTAAGTTTAAGGCATTGGGTTACTGATCAAACAGTCATAAGTTTCCGCTGTTGGGTCTTTCTATATGACCAAATGGATAAAAGCATCAGCCAAATAAAAGCAAATGGAACCTCACCACCATTTTAAGCTGTAATCATCAGTGATTAAATAAAATTCTATAAAACAGCTCCAGGAGCCTATAAAGACTAATCTTACCAGCATAGACCATAACATGTTAAATAGTAATACTGTATAGCACTGTTCTGTTAAACTCTCCAACTTAACTGTTTAGCAGCTTTTGATTAATTTTCTATAAGCAGAGCTCTGATAGTGATGTCAATTATCATTCAAATTTTGTATGTCATAGTTTCCATAGAAACAGTTCAATCACAGGGTTTATGGAAGATGCTCTACTTATTTCAAGGCTAATCAAATAATTACTTTCAGAAAATGTTTATTTTAAAAATAATAATTCACTCATTCACTCTGTCCGCATTTGTAACAATCAGGAGGTTTCCAGCACAGGGAAATCTTGATTGAGTGATTTCTAGTTTCCTAGAGGCTGTATTTTTGTCCCTGAAATATGCTATAATGTACATTTTAACAAAAACTATCTTGTGTCATGGATTTGCCTGTACATTTTGTGTTATTATCCCTATGTACTGTGCAGCACTCATGAAGCACTCTCCTATTAGCTTTGCAATGTTTGACTGAATCTGAGCAGAAAGTTGAGGTCTATACACTTCAGAATTCATTGTGCTACTTCTATCAGCAGTCACATCACCAAAAACACCAGGGAAGCAGTTCCATTGGCAGCTGTACATGCCCATGCCATAACACCTCCTCCACCATGTTTGACAGATGATGTGGTACGCTTCAGATAATGAGCCCTTCCTTTCCTTCTCCATATTCTTTTATTCTCATCATTCTTACGCAAGTACATCTGGTAGCAGAACTGGACAGGCCATCTTTACATGTTTTTTAGCAAAGTTCAATCTGATGCTTCTGCTCTTAAGGTTTACCAGTGGTTAGCATTTTAAGTAAGACCCTCTATATTTACATTCATGAAGGGATCACTTAATTGAAGCTTTGACAATGATATGCCTTCGTCCTCCACAATGTTCTTGATTTGGATGCTGTGAAGGGTTTCTTCTCCACCAAGGAAGGAATTCTGCAATCATCTACTTTACTCTACGTTTTCCTCTTTGGCCTTGCTATGGTGTTGCTGAGGTCACCAGTGCCATTCTTCTTTTTAACAATGTACCAAACTGTTGATTTTGTGTTGATAATGATGACCGCTTTAACTTCCACTGACACCTCTTTGGACGTCATATTGAGAATTCCCATGAACAGCTACCAAAAGCTAATTTAACGCTAGGAATCAAGTTCAGACTCTCTTTAGTTTGTCATAAAATAATGAGGGAACAGGCCAAAACTGGCTTTTAAAAAACTGTTATAAATGTTTTTTTTTTTTTTAAATGCCGGTAATTCTTAAACGACTAATATAATATATTTGTCTAACACCTTCACTTTCAACTGAATGTCAACACTTCTAAACACATCTTGATTGATTTATTTCAAACCCACTGTGCTATTGTAAGGAGAAAAAATTATAAAAACTGGGTCACTGTCCAAATAGTTAAGGAGCTGACTGTATATTAATATATGTTAAGTAAAAAAACATGATTTTTGTAAACAATTTTCTTCCATCTGTCTGCGATAAAAGCAATCACAATTATGCATTTGAAACTGATAACTTCATTGTTGGTCATTTTGAATGATGACCTGATTATGATTTTTTTTATTTTTTATGATACAGACATTTTTATTGCTTGGAAACTGTTTCACAAAGTGACTCACATCATTTAAGAAAAGTGCTTGATGATTGATTTGCTAGTTGAATCTCTTCAACCAGCACGGCATATTAATAAATAACTACGTGAGTAAATAACATGACATCAAAATTGCAGTAGACAGATTTGTCCTGTTCATATCTAGAACACAGACCGGAAATGATTGGCAAGGAATAACGAATTATGTACCCTGTGTGCCAAGTGATGAGCCACTCTGTCTTTCTCTCTCTCTCTCTCTCTCTCTTTCTCTCTCACACACACACATGAAGGCACATGAAGGAGGCCTGGGTTTGGACTGTACGCTTCCCACTGTGGGGGCCTGCTGTCTAACACTCATGAGTCATAAGGAAAGGAGGACAGCTTAGGAAAGAGTAATGCCTGGCTTTCCTACTGACTGGTGAAAAGGACTTGAGACTTAGAAGTAGCCAGAAAATAAAAACAGAGAGAGTTTTTTTTTTTCTGCCCTTTGTGTTATGGAGGCCAACATGATACAACTACATCCCTTGGCTGAGAATAAATGGTTTGTGTATATTTATTGAAGATTTATGTGGTTTTTACCAATTTATTGCTGTTTACTGCTGGAACATCTTGCTACCTCAGACTGATCTAGAACGAGTTCCTGTCTTGAAACAACAATGGAGTGTCTTTATCAATAAGAGTCAGTAATATCAAGTTATCTACCACTCAAAAGGCACAGAGGTGTGCTGGTGAAACTCTGTGGCTCTCCGTCACCAACACCCCTGATGGCTGATCTCAGGTTACATCTAGCTTCAAAAAGAAATGGCGTCTTGTCATCTAGGATATCATCCTTGTTAAAGTTGAGAGACGTGGGGGAAGCCAGCTTTTATAGTTCTCCATATTCACTGAACTGTTTTTATTCAACAAGGGTGTGGGGTATCTCGTATCTCCGACACATCGGCTGATGGTTTCAGCAGGATATCTTGGTTGTCAAAACGCCGTGGAGAGTTAATTTGGCAACATTAAAGTAGTTGACAACGTTGGTATTAGTTTTTTTAAAGAAATGACGCTGTCTACATGACAATGGGATACAATTGCCCCAACACCATGTTAAAAGAATGACTTTAAAAATCAAATTAATATCAAACTGAACAAGTCGCTCCTGTGGGAGTATTCTGTGTTTTCCACTGCACCAAAGACAATATATTGTCACTAAACGATGCAGAACAACTAGTTCATGCTTTTATCACCTCTAGGTTGAACTATTGTAATGCCCTACTGTCTGGTTGCTCAACTAGGTGTATAAACAAGCTTAAGTTAGTCCAGAATGCAGCAGCGAGAGTCCTCACTAGAACCAGAAGATACGAGCACATCACCCCTATCTTATCCACA
>JAOVVA010000009.1:12334738-12348407 GCA_028565275.1 Leiocassis micropogon | reverse complement strand
CCTCCAATAACAAACTGGACTCAATTTTAACTTAAACACATCTCCTGTTATACTGAACTTCCAGTCTCACACAGTATTATGCAGAGCAATCCCTGCTATCCGTTTCACCCAGATGAGGATGGGTTCCCTGTTGAGTCTGGTTCTTCCCAAGGTTTCTTCCTATTACCATCTCAGGGAGTTTTTCCTTGCCACTGTCACCGTCGTCCTCGGCTTGCTCATCAGGGACAAACTTAAATAGTTCTTTTGATTGTGTAGAGCTGCTTTGCGACAATATCAATAGTTAAAAGCGCTATACAAATAAAATTGAATTGAATTGAATAATGAGAATAAATATCCCAAATAAAGGTTCAAATCTCGTTGTTTAGAGGTTGTGTCTGCAGTGTTGTGTTTGGGTCGTTCATTCAACGTTATCTCAACATCATTTTATAAAGGCATTCTAACTTTCAAAAACAAAGCTATCATGACATTGTCCCAACATTGAACATTATCAAACAAGCAAGAGAGATCTATTAAAAAAAGACAAAAAATAAATCCCAAAAAACATGAACAATATCTCAGATGTTGATCTGATTAAGCTAAAATTTTATTTTCATTTTGTGGTTTTGTTCATTTTGTAAAATAATATTCAATTATTAGCGGATACTGTGCTGTTTTGGTTGAAGAAACCAAAATCTCTCTAGAATTCATAATGAAAATCAGTTTATAAGCAATGCTAAGATCAAATAAACTAGCTACCTCTCATCCACTTGAGCTTAAAACATAAAACTTTTATGCTAAAAATGATATCAAAGCCCACAAAATGGTTTTGTACTCGGGTGAATTGTATCTGCGTGAGGAAATGTTGCTATTACAATAAACACAGCTCCCGCTAATTTGATGAAATTCAAAGTGACGAGCATAGTGGGCTTTGTCGCTACCCCCACTAGCCGCATGCCATGACTTCGCCTGGAGTAGCATGTAGACTTATCTTATCTTATATTTATATTTAACATCTTACCTTATAATTGTGCTGCACAGCAAGTGCTTTGCACAACGTCTTTTAAATGTCCCATATTTTACTATTTTTTTTAAAACAGGTCTCAAAGCTCCCACAAAGTGTCTCTTTGAATCAAAATACCTTACACAATGTATTTTGTTTATACCTCTGTTTCACCCCTTTTCTTTTCTACTGCTAAGCCACACCCAACCAAGGAAAAGGAGAGCTGAGCAACAAGCTGGAGGAGGGGCTCTTCTTATATGAGGTCACAATAGGAGAAAAATCTAATACGCTCGTTCAAGCCTTATTGAATACAAAAATATGAAAGGAAAAAATGCAGGGAATGCTTTTTTGTCACGTTTTTTGTTTGCACGTTCACACTGGAGACGTATCTGCATGACTAAAAAAGACTTTGCATAATTGCTTCCCTTTACGTTGTTGTGGCTGGCTAATAGGCTCTACGTAGATAAGCACTTGAAAAAATTAGCTTCAGCTTTCTCTGTCCACATTTTGCCTATATCTACATAGGGTTATTACGAATGTTACATCGTCAACTCTGCTAGCATGTTCATAACTTTGTCATACTTAACAGAAGGAACTGAGGAAGGAGCATTGGCTCCCCATTTCCTATATAGTAAAGCAATGCCAAATCTGATTAATCTAATCTGCATGCCTTTGGGAGGAAACCTACCAAGCACGGGGAGAACATGCAAACTCCACGCACACAGACCTGAGTTGGGAATCAAACCCTGACGTTGCGAGGCCACGGTGCTAACCACTACGCCACTTATATAAGATGGAAATTAATTTTTTTAACATTTAAAGGGGTAATATGTTGCAGTACCTCTATGAGCCTACAGGTGGAGCATTTTAAATTATTCACATGTTGGCAGGCAGCACAGCATCCAGTGTGATAGGAGCAAAATATTTGCTGAATCGGGATATTTATAAAATCGTAATACTTGCAGAATCGCAATACAAATCAAATCGGCACTTAGGTATCGTGATAATATTGTATCAGCTGGTCCACTTGCTCAATGTGGTGTCACTTTTTTTAAGGTTACGTAATGATAACACATCTACTCTCGCATCACGTTAAAAGCGGTCTGTGTGTGGGCGTGCTGACGCAGTCATGCGCTAAATCAAAACAGGATCCCGTTCCACTCCAAGGTATTGCATTGAATATGTACAACTGTACAACTGAAGCACAGATGGCCATCGGTGGGAATCTGCCATGGTAAAAGACTGCGGCATTTTGACCTCCCCACAGCCTGCGTGGATTTTTCCCACATTTTTACCGGGTTGTTGCGTCTATTGCATATGTATATGCAGAATTTGGAATGCTGAGTTACAGTATGACCCTAAACACCAGTGTGTGTGTGTGTGTGTGTGTGACTGTGTGTATGTCATCTTGGTCCAGGCATGTTGGGTTCACAGACACGCTGCGTGCAGTGTGCCAAGTGCTCAAGCTGCCTCAGCAGCCTGTAGACCATTCCGTACACCCCACTCACCAACACACAAACACAAACACACACACACACACACACACACACACTCTTACAAGAAACAGGACCCTTAAAGGTGCCCTCTCAGGCAACACTTAAGTCACACCGCTGCTGCTTTGTTTTACACCTACCTTTACTTTTGCAAATGCAGCGTTAAGAAAACTGCACTTTCTATAGTAGTACAGAATACAATTAATCCTGTAAGTGTCTCAGTGTTTCACAGCACATCATAACTGTAATAAACTATACTGGATATGACATCACATATCTGGACTGGACTTGCGCACAGTATCTCATCTGCTGATCGTTTCTATTTAGAACAGGAAACGTTTCTCTAAACCGCCCCAAACCCAAATAAATACAGCTGGACTTATAATCCTACGATCTAGCAGCCACGACAGGAGGACCACGCAGATGTCCGCATCCTCATCTCTGAGCAGGGTTTACTCACCCCTGGCTGAGAGCTTTTTGGTGTTGATTATTTTGGCAGCGTATTCTTGGCCTGTGCACAGCTTGACGCAGCGTCGCACGACTGAAAAAGCTCCCCTGAAAAAGAAGAAGGAGAAAAAAAAGAATATAAGATGAAGAATATTTCACTGCAATGAAACGATAATATGCACCCGCAATCCGCTTGGATGGAAAAGAAAATCGACACAAGCCCATCAGGGAAACAATAACTGAAGTAAATGAGGCGGGTTTCGTTTTTTGTATCGAATCATCAAGTAAAAAAATAACTTTCAGATAAAATGATATAAGCAAACAAGTATGCCGGAACCCAGATTTTTAGCACTTTGTTGAAAGCCCAAACAGCTGATATTTGACTTGGAGCTCATTACATTTGGTTTGTCTCTACATATACCATATGTCAGACGTCTGGGAGTACAGTATATAAAAAGCTCAAACTCTTTTAAAAAAAAAATCTATTTATAAACGGCTGCCGTAACAAACTGCGTCCCAGCACTAACACCTGATGTCATCTTTTGGGCGCTAATTTGAGCGCAACTTCGTCCCATTATACAGTACGTGTTGCACATCTTGAGTGGTGTACTGGATCTGCTGACACTCTGGGGAATAAGTGGCCAAGCCTGTAATGTAAGACTAAACCCAGAAGCCTACTCCTGGTTTGCCCTTTAAATCAGAGCTAACACTGGGAAAAACTAACCTATACATTTTTTTATGATAAATGTGTGTTCACTGGTTTACAGACTCAAAGAAGAATAGAATGTACTGTATATACGTCTGTGAATCATTTGTAGACCACCTATTTGATTTAATAGCACTATTATAATCAAAAGTTGATTCAATAGCACTATTTCTTAAAGTCTGATTTGTCTCAAACAGCTACATTTCTTGCAGGTTTTAAAGTATTAAAAATGACAAGTGTCTATTATGCATTTAAATACTGTGTTGTTGTTTTTTTTTTTTCAAAAATATCATATCTTATTCAAAGTGATTTTTTTCTTTCTCCTAATTTTACACACTCCAGTCAAGTAGGTGGCAGTATTGCGACAAACCGCACATAAACTAGAAGAAGAAGATTCTAATACTGGATTGTAATACTATGTAAGTGGTTTGCTTTTTCTGCAGAATCGGTGGTTTTAGAGAATTCGTCAGTTTCCGAGAATCTAACATTTGAAAGTTTACCAAAAAAGTGTAAATCGGTTGTGAATCAAAAACTGACCCATTGATCCATTGAATTGATTAGATCGGCAAAATATCGATTAAATAACATAAATGATTAAATCACATAGCTCTAGCCTTGTCAATCTCATGTTAAGCCATGTTAACTCTGTCTTAAGTCACTGTAACAGAAAGCTACTATTAAGCTACTTAACGTAAAATCAAGCCTTCCTTAATGAGTATCTGGCTTCGAATCCTGTCTTTTTTTGCGCTGACAGTCCGATAAAAACAATGCTTTTGTTAGCACCCATGGCCAGCTAACCGGTCTCTGAAAAGACACTAAGTGAATTAGCGCATTCTGCCTGACATTGAAAAAAAACAACAACACACAGCTTGAAAGAGACCAGTCGTTTGGGATCCGTCACAGCAAATGTTTTGGTTTCTCTGGCACAGGATGCCTCCCAGGCAAGTGTGTACACTTCACTTTCTGAAGAGTGTGCACATTCGAGGACAGAACGGTCCACTTTAGACGGGTTTTTTAAACTTGCAGTTCTCAGCAGCAATCGTCCAGGCCAAAACAGCATGGCAGAGAGGCGACTCTTGTTTTGCAGTGCTGCCAATTATACTGTACCTCTCTGCACAAACAGCCCGCACAACTACTGTATAATCTATGGCGCATATTACTTGAGTTATAATACACAACAAGTAACACAATAAATTTTGGTAAGATGTACTATTCCTATGGGTTTCAAAATATAACGATTTTAAGTCATCATAAGTTAATAAAATAATTATATAATCATAAATACTCATTGACATGCACTAGTAACTGTATATACTGTATATCTGCAATTTTCTTTTGGCCATGCTACTTTTTTTATGATGATTAATATTATCATTATTAATCCCAGTGTGAGGACAAAGTAGGACACCCAGTAGGATTTCTTAAGCCACTATTTAATTAACAGTGTTTATATTGAGTGGAGGTGTTTCAATCAGGCCCTTATCCCCAGTGAAGCGCAATCTTAATTCTTCAGCATACCAAGACATCTTGGACAATGCTATGCTTCTAACTTTGTTTCAACTTTGGGGATGGGCTTTTTCTATTCCAACATGACTGTGCCCAGTGCACAAAGCAAGGACTATGAAGACACAGTTTGATGACTTTGGTGTGAAAGAACACAACACAGAGCCCTTAGGGATGAACTGCGATGGAGATTGTGAGACAGACCTTCTCGTCCAACATCAGTGCTTGACCTCATAAAGGCTGTACAGAATGAATGGGCATGAATTACCAGAGAAAAAAATGCAAAATCTTGGGGACAGACTTACAAGCGAGTGGAAGCTGTTATCGCTGCAAAATGGCAACCAACTCCATATTGAAGTATATGTATTTGAATATAACATCATTGCAGGTTTGGCCAAATACTTTTGTCCACATAGTATATATATACATATACTATAGCCATCCTTCTATCTAGGAACCTATGTAGTACAACTAGAGAGCATGGAGGCCAATAGTGATTATTGTATCTTTCCCATTTTCATGACCTCCAATTAACTACATGGGCAAGTAATTTGGGAATACCAATTAGACTAATCTGCAGGTCTGTGGAAGACATCAAAGTACCTGAAGGAAACCCACCACGAACATGGAGATTATGCCAAATCCATTTACACAGACCCTGAGGCGGGAATTGAACCCAATCCCTGGAGGTGCAACTCTGTGGTTCAAACCACTAAGCCACCGTACCGCTACACACACACACACACATTAGTAGTTACACCTAGTAGTAACTCAGAACAATAAAGAGAATTTATATGTCAGAAATGTATCACACATTTTTAGAAAGAGTGCAAGAAAAAGAAAGAAAGAAAAAAACAAAGTCGCCCAGGAAGGTGTTATTACATCATAAAATATAACAGCCTATCATATAATGATATGCAAATGATGATATGACATGTTAACCGTTTATGGCAAAAAAAAGAAGGCAAGAGTTTATATGTGCGAGTGTTTTCTGTAGCATAAAAAGGATGAAAAAGAAAAAAAATGGTTTGGTAATTTTAATAGCTAATTATTATACAGTTTACTACAGTATAAAGAATTTAAAAAAAACTCGCACGCGCGGCCAATCAGAGATCACGCTCTGACAGCTGGCGCGTGAGCTCGCGCGCTCTTAGGGCGCAACATGCAACTAACAGAACCTAACAGTGAGGTTATTCATTATGGATCATAAATAAATCATGAGCAAAAAAAATAAAATATAATCCAGAGAGAAGCGCAAAATAATTCCCAGGGACCAGGCACGTCTCTCCTCCTCTCCACTCTCAGATTAGACACAGCCGCCTCGCTTTTTCTTTTTTTTTTTTTGTTCACAGCCCTAAATGTCACTCTGCTACTATGTGTGTGTTGGGAGTTCCTAAAATTTAAACTCCATAAGACTAATGTAAAAGCATGCAATATGAAGATCAGCTTACCTGGAGCTTATGTTACTAGTTTTACTAATTTACTTATTGTAAATCTAATAGCCTACTGATAAAACAACGCATGCATTTAAAACTATTAAACAATACGAAGCACTTGGCTTACTTTCCGAGTTCTTCATAAAGCTGGTACTCGTCGGTAAAGCGTGTACAGGTTGTCGTTGCCATGTCTCTCTCTGTATCTCTCCTCCGTTTCGGCTTTGTAGATAAATCCGACGTGTTATTCCTCCACACTTGCACGTCTCTCAGAAATGCTTTAGGCAAAAGGAAAAATCTTATGCTGTACGATAACTTCTATGATTTGTTCGTGCAGTTAAAGACAGATGTATGTGTGTGTGTGTGTGTGTGTGTGTGTGCAGGAGTAAGGAGGGATAAGGCTGGGTGAGGAGTGAGCTCGAGCGCCTTCCAAACCCGCTCACTGAATGCGCCGCGCGACTGCAGTACACTGTGTTTTCCGCTGCGCTCTGAAGCGCTGAGCCGGTCCCGCCGCTAGGGGGCGCGGAAGACCGTCAACGCCTAGGGAAACAATACGTGTGGGAAAGAGAATTCAGCAACTGTTCTTGCAACAGTTTTCTATTTCTTTGTTGTTGTTTTTTTTCAGCAACAGCAGTACTATTCATCACAATTCCTACTTATTCATTTGAAATCTTGACCTATTATCACAAAACACCAACTTATTACATTAAAGCGTTCACTTACTACCCCAAAGATCTGGACTTACATCCAAATGTTTGCAAACCATCTTAAAATTTTGACATTTTAAAATCCTGACTCATTACCAGTTTCTTACGGCATGACTAAAGAGCACATTGTTAGTTCCCGTAGCTTTTTTTTTTTTTAATGAAAGTGTTAGTGTATAGTTGATGAATACTGACTGTCTAAAGCTTTTATTTCACTCTTTTTCACTGTATGTTACATTTTAAGGTATAAAATCAAATGTCTTCACATCCCAGCCACTGGATGTAGTCCCGGTCCCTAGACTGGATAAAATGGGAGAGAGGGTTGCATCATCAATGGATGGTCCGCTCTGGCAACCCTTCACCAGGAGCAACAGTTATCCCAAACTTCTGACGTATATCCCAAAATGCTGATTTTGTTTTCCAGCCTTTTGAATTAATAATGTTTAATTACCCTAAAATGTAGACCTACACACCCAAAACTTTGACTATTACTTCACAAATGTGGGTTTATCTCTAAAGTGTGACATCTGAAAGATCAATATCTCAAATCTGACATTGTCTCTTAAAATGTTAACTTGTTACAGCAAACTTGTAACCCATCCCCAAATTTAACAACAACATTCACAGAAAAATTCAAGTCAGAAATCAGAGATGTTAAGTCAAGTGCTGCCATCATTAACACTGTGGCCTTTAATCACAGTTCTTCAAAGGATGGAGTTTTGTCTTTTAAGGGCCTTTCCATTAAAGTTTAACACTATACATTACATTAAATGAGCACTTGTAGGTCTTAGGGATTAACTTAACATGACTATTGGTTTTGTGTGCAGATCATGACAAAATGTTTAATTAGGTTTCCTTTCATTCGACATTTTTGTAGCCAATGGATTTGACATGTACATGGTACCTGATTGTCTCCCATGCGAGTCGCTATATTTTAATCATTACTTCTACCCTTGTTCTTCAGACAGACACACACATGGTCTAGTTAACATGCTCTTTTAAGCCATAGGGGGATTTTTAGCAACAGTACATACAATGATACAAGATTTATTTGGCAAATGTTTACAGTACAGAAACCTGATGTGAAAAAGCTAAACCTTAAAAATGTTTATCCTGTTTAAATATTAGCTTAATCCTCATTAGTAGTCAACGACTTGTTTATTTTCTGATGACATTTTATCAATGAATTTTTTTTCCTCTGCTCAAACAGTATAATGTGTTTGTCACAACAGCATTGTGAAAAAAGTTTGATCCATCCCTAATTTCTTCAAATTAAAAAAAATAAATTACGCAGATAAAAAGATAAAAAATGAAAAATTGGGTTGTTTATGTAACATAAACAACCCAATTTTTCATTTTGTATCTTTTTGTCTGCGTAATTTATTTTTTAAAAATTTTTTAATTTTAATTTTTTCTCACTGGTTAATGCCTGGTTAAGTTAGATGGATTTTTATTCTTGAATAATTCATAGGTGACTGTGTGGCCTAATAAAAGTAATTCCTCTGAAACTGGCCAGGTACAGGAACTGGACTGCACATGAGAGCCAAAATAAGTCCTTCAAAACTACATTAAAATTACAAGATATTTGGGCACTTTAAAAGCTAAATATGAAGAAATGAAGAGTAGTTCAAGAATTCTGCACCATCCTGTATGTCAGTATATAGAGGGCTATATGAAGAAGGGCAGGTTATTTTTTCAGGCACTCAAAAACCAAAACACTGAAATAAAAATCAACCTCAGAAAATTCATTAGCCATCAAAATCTAAACCCGAAAAACATTAGAAAATCCTCAAGAACGTATGTGGTGAACCGGAGTAGGACACGGGTACCGACCCCCTGTTATATCTTTTATTAATATGTTGTTTGCTTATTCTAAAAAGTAGTTAAGTGGATTTATTTCAGTCAGTAATTTCACCTAAAGAAAAGGAGAATCCATATGCATGTGAAAAGATGATGTATGAAATAAAAGAATCTAATACATATCCAGGTCTGTCTGAATCCTCATGCCATTTGGGAAAACTGATCTGAGTATTTACAGCTTTAATAATTCAAATACTGCAGTGCTGTCATGTTGTTCATCATAAATTGTCAGAGTTTGACGTTTCAGTGTATAAAATGCAGATAGATTCTTCAGTTCAGAACTGAACAGCGCTCGGTGGTATGTCGAACATGGACGGATCGAACTGCTGGCCTTTGAACGGTGATCCCTCTGCATCCCAGCCCTTCTTCAGCATTTCGTGCACTTTCTAAAACACAAAGAGAGAAAACTGTCAGCAGTGCAGCCAGGTTCTCAGGTGCGGATGATCTGTGGCTTCTGTTGCGTAACATTACCATCTCATGGCTCTGGGGCTTTCCTTGCAGTTTCTGTTGATAGTCAAATGTGAGACGATCCAACACAGCGTGCTCCTCCTCATCCACGGTGGCCATGGTGCGCTCACGGTTGATCTGGTTTACGTCGATTTCTTGCTCGCCTTTCAACACGGCAGTCCACCATACCTCCCCGCATTTACTCAAAGACAGCTAAAAGAAGAAGAAAAAACAAAAAAAGATGACACATTATCAGTTAGTCTGAAATTACTGGGAAAAAAATGACAAGCAGTAAGTCAAACTGAAATTGTTCAATAATCCTGGAGATGTTTCACTCCTCATCACAATGGCTTTACCAGTTCTGATTTAAAATGATGTCGGCGATTTGAAGACTTTTTAAAAAGATAAAGTCACAGAGAAGTATTAGGAATTTAATAAGGGTTACATTCCTAAATTGTATGCATCAGACCTCAAACACTAATCTGCATACTTAAGCACCATACAGATTTATGCTTTGGGCTGTGAATATCACTCGAACATGAAAAAATAATTATTAACTGAATTTATTGAGGGTGTTTTCACATTAGGGCCCTGGGATCATTTCAGAAAACACTTGACCCCAAAGTCTGGTTCATTTTGATCAGTGAGAACACAATCGCTCCAGGCATTATTTGAAGAGGTGGTCTCAGACATGGTAAAGCATGAATCAAATCACACATAAAAGCCAGTTGACTTAATGGTTGAAATTTAGACAATCTCATCAAAGTGCCAATCTCATCCTCTGGCCTAAAACAGGTAGGTTACGCAAGAGTGTTGTCCTTGACATTAAAAAAAAAATGTATATCAATAATATTAGCCGTTTTCTCTTGTGTTTAATGGCAGCTCAGAAACCAAGTAAGTGCAAACTGCCATCTGCTGTATTGGAGAGTGTAAATATGCAAATGTGCTCAAGCACGAAGAAAAAGAAAAACAATGTTTTTGGCACATTTTCCTGAGCACGGTACAAATCAATCATGCCTAATGTAAAAATTGCCTTAACAATTATGAACTACACTTTGGGCACAGTTTCTTTACAGGAGAGTACAACAAATAATAATAAAAAAACATTATTTATTTGACAGCTTAAAACAGTGATTTAAATACATTTTACATATTTCTTGAGCTGGATTTTATAAAGTACTGTGCAAAAGCCACCTCACATTTTTTTCATATTAATATATGAAATAAATAAATAATAAATTAAAAAATAATAAAATTGAATTATTTAGATTAAACTAAAGAAATTAGAGCACATTCCTTAAGACTTAAAGATACAATTTAAAAATGGTTTATTATGAAACAACCTCAGCAGCAACCTCATTTCCCCTCTCGTCTCTTCCGAACACTCAGCATCAGCAGTATACTGATCCCCGGACTGATCACCTGTCATCATCTGCACCTGTTTCTCACTGGTTCATGCTTTAAATTAGATATTTTTTTATGCTTGAATGTTTTATAGATCACTGCTCATTCTTTTCTTTTGAAAACTAGTCAGGTACAGGGTGGCTGGACTGAAAATAAGAGCTAAAAACCTACCAAACATTAATGTCAAAAAAGTCCTGGAGCTTGCAGAACGCCTGGAAACAAAGTCTGCAGAACTATTTCTCAATACTGCATTAAAAATACAAAAAAAGTCTGGCTCATTGGAAAAAATATGAAGAAATTAGGGGAGGCTGAATACTTTTACACAGTACTCTATCTAATGGACTTATTAAGTTCATTCAGCACAAACCTCACTGTTGGAGCAAAAATTATTACATTTTATATAGTACTAAATAATTTGCTATTATAAGCTGAACAATAATTAGAATGAAATTTTATCAAATTTGTAGTAATAAATGTGACAACTGTTGATTATTCATGGACATACTGTACCTATATTAGTAGTATACTAGACTGCTAATTAGATAGTATCTAGTATAATTAGATAATAAACTAGATGTTTATTTCAGTGCTTGTTACTGTATAATTTGTATGCATCAATAGTTTATTAAGTAGTAGCCTTCTCTAAATTGTCTTTTGCTTTTATGTTCGATCATATTACATCTGACAGCAATGGAAATTTTTTAAATTGCTGATTTTTTCCCCCTAGGCTTCATGCGATAAAAGGCAGTGGTCCAGATCAGTGGTTCCCAACCCTGGCCTTGAAGGACTCCCTGCCCTACTGTACATGTTTTAATGTTTTCCCAGCTCTACCACACACACTTCAACTTACAAAAGGATGTTAATTCGCTGAATGGTTAAACAAATTGTGCAAAGCGGGAAAACACAAAATTTGCAGGGCAGGGAGTCTTCCACGACAGGTCTCAGATGCTTGACACAACTTTCTGACCTGAGTCACCAACATCGCACCGAGTCAGTTACTTCTCCGATTGGCGATACAGTAAAAGACGAAAAACAGCATTTATGAATAATACTCACCAGCACGCAGTGACCCGGTTCCAGACTCCACAGAGAATTCTCCGCATTGATTTTGTGCGTGAACTCGCCTTCCATCAGGACCTTTTCTGACGATCCGTCCTTCATGGCCACGCGTACGCCACCAGACTGAAGACTGACGGACACCTGCATGCACAAAGAGAACGAGTCTGAGCTGACGGCGATAAGAGACAATGGCTTGATGCTGAGGAGTTTATTTTAAGGGAGATTTCAACTGATCCCTTTGAGAGAAATTAGCTAAGTGGGCTTAAACTAATTTAGGGTCATTATCAACGTTGAAGTGGGCGTTCTGCACAGATGGTCATTAGCATGTGAATTTCTGTATGAATAATTAAGACTGTGAGCGATTCTTTTATGATGAGGAGTCTAAAATGAATGCCAAAATCCAGGTGATGAACCATTTTGAAAAATAATTCTGTGCATTTGATTTTGGAGGATTGATTGCTTTCAGTTGTAACTCTAATTTACAATCTTAAAATGCATTTACAGTCACATGGTTAGCTGGCTCATACTGTATATCTCAGCTTTGCACAATTAATAACACCACCAGTTTATTCCTGGAAGTACAGCTATATTAAGAAAGTATTCACACACTGTCTCTCGGCCATGATACGAATAGTGTTAGGTTACTGAGCAGTGCAAAAGCACTATAATAGTCTCATTTTACTTAAACCGTAGGAAGTTAATTGTGTCTTTTATTATTACACTGCACCGCGGACCCCGAGGCTCAATATTTAAATACGCTAATACAATAACAGCAGAAAGCTGGCTGTAAGGTACCTGTCTGCCCTTGACAATGCTCGGTGGGACAAAAACCCGAACTTCCACATCGGCGTAGTCCTGTGACCAGCTGTAATTTTCTCTGACGGCACCGTTGTAGCTATCTGGGTTTGCCTGGAAACTGGCCTGGTCACTGAAAAAAAACAAATCATGTTTCAATTAGTGACAGGTTTAAAGGAAACGAAACAACCACTGAACTGTGTACGTAGTGTCTCATAAAACAAGCTACATAATTATATCCAGATACAATACAGTTATGTTTGTGTACAACTCTGATGGCTGTTAAATATTCACAATTTTTTTTTTACACGTGATATACAAACCACCAGGTGAAAAGACTGACAACCATGGAGCATTATTTTATCTTTCATCAAACAAAAGTGAAAAAGTAGATCCTGCTCATATGTATTTTGGAATACGAAAGTCGAATCCATTTACTATACAAAGGCTACACCCTTAAAAGTGCCACAGTGGGGTCTTTATACACACTCTCATGTAGATATATCATGCGATATTTGAGTTTTACACACAAAAAAAGTGGACAAACCATCTGTGATTAGATTAGATTCAACTTTATTGTTATTACACATGTACAAGTACAAGGCAGCGAAATGCAGTTTAGGTCTGACCAAAAGTGCAATTAGCAGAAAGTGCAGGATAAAGGTATAAGTTCTAAGTACACTTAAAAGGGGTATGTGCAGGGAGAAGCTATGGGTAACTATTACAGAAAGATATTATGTGAGCATACTATACAGATTGCTGGTAACTATACTTATAAATTTACAATGGATGAACCGTATATACAAGTTGCTATTAACTGTAGTCAGAAATTTGCAAAT
>JAOVVA010000009.1:12313713-12332714 GCA_028565275.1 Leiocassis micropogon | reverse complement strand
TGTCTTATGTCACCAATCACAGTTATGTCGTATGTCGCCAATCACAGTTATGTCTTATGTCACCAATCACAGCTGTTGTCTTATGTCACCAATCACAGTTATGTCTTATGTCACCAATCACAGTTATGTCGTATGTCACCAATCACAGTTATGTCTTATGTCACCAATCACAGTTATGTCTTATGTCACCAATCACAGTTATGTCTTATGTCACCAATCACAGTTATGTCGTATGTCGCCAATCACAGTTATGTCTTATGTCACCAATCACAGCTGTTGTCTTATGTCACCAATCACAGTTATGTCTTATGTCACCAATCACAGTTATGTCGTATGTCGCCAATCACTGTTATGCGACACATATTATACATTATTTATTTTGCAGTGTTATGGCCATTCGAAAGTAAAGATAGGAAATGTTGATAAAGTAACGCAGACAAGTAAAGAGGGAAACGACAGAACACCTGGTTTGCGTAGCGCGAAGCGTCTGCGTGCACCACGTGTTAACGCGTTCTTTCGGGAAACGTTTACTAACATAAATCTCCAGTGCGAGTTTTCTACCTTCAAGAAAAAAGGCGCTGATGTGCGACCTACTCTCCACTACAGTCGGTTTAATTATACACATATAGAGAAACCTGCTTGTTAAATAAACTAGATTAACAGTTCAATGTTTGTCATATTTTACTGTAATAATACTGAGCACTCTCTGATCTGATCTCACGGACACTGACAGGTGATAATTCACAAAGCAGAAAAGTTACTCTCAGCAGAGTCAAGTCAGCCTATATTACATCCAGGATTTTTACCTTTAAGACCATTTTCTCCGCCACTCCAGGTGGGAATCCCATTTTATCGCTCGGGCTGCTGAGGAGGCGATAGAAATCTGTCTTTCTGAACAAAAACCCGAAATAGATCTGCAGAAAATTCTCTATGTTTCCGACATGCTGCAGGATCCCCAGCAACGCGTTATCGTACAACTCTGTCATTTCCAACGGCGAAGACATGGTCATAAATGTTTAACCACGAAAAATAATTATATATAAATATAAAAAACAATAAATCCTATATAAACGCTGAGATAGGTCTATCTACTGAGACAAACAATAACACAGTGAAAAGCTCATGGAAAATACGAGACCAACAGGAGGACATGACGTAACAAACTACTTCCTGTTTTACCAAAAACAAAATAAAAGTCTGGCAAATAAACCTTCTAATTTTTAATGTAAACCCAGTTGTGTTTTTTTTTTTAATAACATGCAGATTAGATAAGATTAGATTAATTAAACGTTATTGCTCTTGTGCATAATACTTGTCCGAAGCCAAATAAATGTGGTTAGCATATGGTTAGTGGTTAGAGAACCTCAGTAGTCCCACTAGGGCATACCAATACCATTGTGACATATTTTTTGAAAAGGGGGGATTTTATGCTAAGACCTCAAAAATGCCCAAGATGCTGGAAAAAAAATCATCACACTATGATGTCACTCAATGTGATGTCACGCAATGTGATGTTACTTATCACTTATACTTATTACTTATGTGTTACCTCCCGGGTGCATCACACAACCTGTGTGTTTTTTGAGCGTGGTAAGATCTCCACTCACTATGATGTAATAAGACTTAATTAATAAAACACAATTTAAACCTTTGAACTGTTGAAGAGCGTTTAAATGGTGCATTCCTGAACAATCCAGTAGGTGGCAATAATGAGTAATAATTTGACGAGCCGCGCTCAGAAAGATCACGTGTCCGTACGGAAACGGAAACGAAACCAAAATGGCGGCGTCCTTGAGCAGACAGGGAAGAATATTATTTGTACGTATGGTTTTATTTTCCCTTTTGATTATTATCATCTTTATTTCACATAACAATAAAAAATACAGTATCTGTTTACTGTTAATGTATGACATCTTTTATATTGTTTTGTCTATTAACGAAATGAAAACGTGTAGCCTTGTGACAGGGGTTGTTTCCTAAATCACTCTCTGTTCCCTATACAAGTGCAATACATATTACCTGGAAGAAGGAGGATTAAACACCCTATGTAGTGCACTTCAGCTTCAGTAGAGGGTTATTTGGGATTCAGCCGGCTTGTTTATTCAAGCACATACTTATTTTCAATATTAATCAATAGTTTTTGTACATGTTTATTTTAGATGGCTTGTAGTCAACTGAATTCTGCACCTTGTCTCAGCGCTGGATCAAGAAATATAAACACCAGTGCAGTTTGCTATAAGGTGGGTAAGCTTTTCTCATTGTGGTATATATCCATTATTATTGGCACCCATTATGAAAATATTGTTTAATATATTTAGAGTTAAACAAAACCATGTGTGGTTGCTGAAGTTTTATTAACACAATGTTTTTTTTTAATAAAAGGTGACACTGCATTTTGCTTTCAAAATTGTTTAAACTTTTTTTATTTAAACAATTACAGTGATGCAAATCATTCTGTATCCTTACATCTTCTTCATGTAGCGCAGATTCTTTACATTCTTAGGTTTGCACATTTAGACGTTCACTTTTTTCGGAGCATGGGTTTGAGTCTCTATAGTCAAATTGTATCCTCTTGGCAGAGGCAAATAGGTTTTGTGTGATGTTTTGGAATTTAACAGAATTCACGACACAACTAAAGTATCACTCGCAGGTAGTATGTGCATGAATTCAGGTCCTTCAACTTCATGACTAGTGTAGCTCAAAAATATTTTGTGCTACAAGGGGTAGGGCACTTTGATTCTATTCACATCCAGAGCACTGGTGTAATTTTGTTTTGCATATACACTGTCTGGAATTATGACGGTTACGAGAACATTATTAAAAACTTAAAGGATAATGCTGAACCATCAACATTACCAAGCATTTTAGTAAATCTGATCATGGTCATTCATGATTCTTTTTTTTTTGTGATGTTGATGGCTCAGCACATTATTAAAACCTGGAAGGATAGTGCTGAACCGTGAACTTCACACACACACACACAAAAAAAATCATGAATGACTGTGATCAGAGATCACTTAAATGTTTGGTGAAGTTGCATTGTAAAAAAAGAATTTAGTAGAAATTACAGATATGCTTAATAATGAAAGTAAGAACATTTTTCACATATACAATACATTGAGAATTTCTAGGATTTTGACCAAACAGCTGTGTGGTCATAAGAAAACCACTTGTTAGTGAGACTAATCAGAAAAAAGGCTTGGAGCATAAAGATCAATGCAATGAAAAATGTCATGTGGTCTGATGAGTCCAGATTGACCCTATTCCAGAGTGATGGGCACATCTTGGTAAGAAGGGAAGCACATGAAATGCTGCATCCATCATGCATACTGTCCACTGTACAAGCCTCTGGAGACAGTGTTATGATCTGTGGTTGTATCAGTTGGTCAGGTCTGGACTCAGCAAGGTTATGTACAGTAACAATAAAATGAAGTCAGCTGATGACCTTAATGTACTGAATGACCAGGGTATTACATCTATGGATTTGTTGTTCCCTGATGGCACAGGCATAATTCAGGACTCAACTTGTGAAAGTGTGATTCTGGAAGCATGAGTAATCATAACAGGTTAAAAGTTTAAATGAATTTGTATTTAATACTCTCTGTTTATTCAAAAGCTGAAAACAGTTTTGGGCTGTTTATTGTGATTTTGCCTTAACCAGAAGACCAAATATAACAGTTATGTCTTATTTCAGTAGTAAATGATTGTGTTTTTCTGAATTTGCAGAACCGTGCAGCCCGCATTAGAGTGGGGAAAGGGGACAGGCCTGTGACCTATGAACAGGCCCTACATCCGCACCACATAGCTCATAGGAAGGGATGGCTGTCTCAACACACAAGTGAGTCACGGGTCTTTCATCTAGCCTGGTTTCACTTCTGAATTTGCATTCCTGCAGTACAAGTATGAAGAAAAGCAAGATTTAGCAATAACTAAATGCTCTTAGCTGCAAAAAAGGAATAATGTTAAAATAAATTCCTTTACAGTGTGAATGCTATTACTGTATAGTAACTTGCTAGGGAAAAAAATTATATTGAAAAAAAAAATACTACATCAGAAGATGGTCTAGACAAAAACTGTCTAGAAACAGGAAGAAGAACGTACAGATGGCAGAAGTATAAACACATTACACACAGGACTCTAGTCTAATCTATCAAAAGGCATAGAGATACTGTATACTGTAATAAACAAATTAGATCACATTAGATGGATGTCATCAAACTTTAAAATCTACGTTTGATCAACTGAAAATAGAAGGACTTTTTCAGCATGCATTGTTTTACATGGTGTATTAAAACATAAAATTGACATTGTTATGGAAAAATATTAACCAGAAAGCGACACAGGGTGTTCAGATCAAACTGGGACTTTTGATTACTTTTTGAACTTGGGACTTGGAGCGAGGTTAGGACTGTACGGGGGATGTGGTAATAACTCCAAACTTGGTTCCTTTAAGACATGTGGCCTTCTTTAAAATGTTCGCACAATTGAAATGTTCTCCTTTGTCTAAGGATCTCATAATAGTTCTCTGCTTGAAGTCTACCGTAAATATCAATTGATTTTATGCTTCCATTCACAAGAAATTTCATCAGAAGTCGCTGTTTGACTTGAACGCCACTCGTATTATTATCCAAATAAGAGTTTTTACAAGAACGCCTTTAAACCACCATGTGCCACAGTTTTTGTTTTGTTTAATCACATACAGTATGAAACAAAACCCTGACAAAATAGCAAACCAAGTCATCTCTTTTGTTCCCCCTATAGGTAACCTCCAGGGTGAAGGAGGTGCCGCAGAGCGCACTGTAGAAGACATGTTCATCCGGCGTTTCATCTTTGGCACGTTTCACGGATGTCTCGCTAATGAACTGGTGATCAAGCGCAGGGGCAACATGCTGATCATCTGTGCTTTGATGCTGCAGAAACTCCAACCTAATAAATATTATTTTCTTATCGGCTACACAGAGGAGCTGCTCTCACACTTCTACAAGTGTCCTGTAAAGATGGAGATCCAGACCCTGGAAGATAAACCTGTCTACAAATATCTCTAAGGCCCAGGAGGGAGAAATGGAGCAGCAGCAATTTATCCTCTTTGGTTTCTTAGTTAAATATCATGTGAATATATAATGTATGTAATAAAAAAACAAACCCATGCTAATACATGCCTCACTGTTGTGTCACCTACTGCATATCTGTTATGCTGAGCTTCTACATTTTGTAATGTTTCAGTCTGGAACTGAAACTGGACTTTATCTCATGAGGATTGTATCTCATGAGTATTTCACTTGATACAAAATAAGAGGGGGTCAGTAGAGAATCTTTAACAAATGAAAAGTATTTATTCTGATTGCTGTGAAACCTCTAGGCTTATCAGAAGTCAGATAATTAGAATATTTGAATGGAGTTGACGTGTTGATATCGCCCTGTCAAAACCCAGACGTCTGTCTGACTTAAAATATGTACCAAGACATAAAAACAGCTTTTTTGACAGAATTGGGGGCAATCTTGACTTGGTCTTGCTTTGATTTGGAATCTCTCTCGACCACACTTACAGTTTAACTCGAGTTACACTGCTTGGCAAAATAAAAATTACACACATCAAGGTTTTACTCTACCACCATAAACCTGGTGTCCTGGAATATGCCTGTGCCATCAGTGAAAAACCAATCCGTTGATGTTATTTTATTGCCACATAATGTTAGACCTGACCAACTGAAGCAACCCCAGATCACAACACTGTCTCCAGGGACTTGTACACTGGCCACTATGCATTATGGGTGCATCACTTCATGCTCTTCCCTTCTTACTCTGACACCCATCAGTCTGGAATAGGCTCAATCTGGACTCATCAGACCACATGACCTTTTTCCATCACCCAAAGTTCAATCTTTATGATCCCTACTGTAGCAAATTGGTTTTCTTATGGAGACACAGCCTTTTAGTTCTTGTTGCATTATATGTGGAAATGTTCATAAAATTACCATTCACTAAGATAGCTGTCCATCCTTTTCACAATTTTTTTATAGTGCCACTTGACCAAGCATGATCTCTGCTCCTGGTTGTTTATTTCAGCAAGATGATTGTTCAGCACAATCCTAGGTTTTAATAATGTGTTGACCAGTTCATCTAGTTCAACTTGATATGTTTATATCTGTTAAAAAAAGAATTGCAATAATGTAATGGGATAAGTAACAAAAAAAAAAAACACTTCAGTTTAAAACAATCGTCATATACTCTGTTCTTGTAAATGTAAACAATTCCATCTACGCTAAAGTAAAATTCTATACATTCAATATATTTTAAAACATTTCTGTTAATATATTACCACAAAACCCTATTCTACTGTATATTGGCTAAGTGACTACATTTGGACTGAGTAAAAAAAAAAAAAAAAAAAAATCTGAATCTTTAGTTACCGCATCTCAAGCATTCCTAACACAGCCATTTATTATGCAATGTAGAATCTTAGCAATTCATCAGCAATTTATGATGTTATGGATAATCATAGAGGTAGCAAAAAACTAGACATTATGTATTTTATTTAGAATTTATTTGTGAAATATTTAGATTGATAAGTAAGAAAAAAAAAACAAAAAAACAAACAAACAATAACCTGCCAACAAAAGCTGTTTTCCAAAAGGCACGTACATTATTTTAATGTGAAAAGTGTGGCTTATTAATTATTATTAAAAATGACAGGTTGCTTTAACAAGCAAATTCAACATTCCTATTAAAACTGTGCCACGGCTCTGTGACGCAGCCTCAGATATCTGCCCTTATCTACACTCCTTCAATCAGACAACAGACAAAAATAAGAATTCCAGATTTCATTCACCAGAAAGCACACATATGAACCCTGTTCAAACTTTAAACTCCGAAAGAAAACAACACAAAACCAGGGTGAATACATAAAAGCAAATGTAAATAAAGAAGTGCAACAAAGTCAGACAAACACACTTATCAATCTACACGATTCACGTCTCCAGGCTTGTGGTATGAACACATTCACATTTAAGGGAGGGATTTTTGGATATGCCCTTTCTAGAGCTGTGTTAAAGAGTTTAAGGCAGTAGTTGTATGAGGAAACAATCACGTGAAGCCTGCGTTATGTTGTGGGTTTTTTTTTTTTTTTTATTATATATTTTCTGTAATGCTAGTATTACAGAATGGTATCGACTACAGGCCTTGAAAAGGACCCGAGGTATTTTATTAGTATAATCCGTGATTAAATCATTTTTTGTTTTTTTTCTCTTCATCCTAATGAATCACAATGTGCAGCGCTGTGCATGATTCTTATTAGCAGTGCATATGTGTTAATGTGTAAAAATGTATAAAAGGTATGCAATACCAGTCTGTTTCTTTACTGCTTATAATTGAATTGAAAAGAAATATAGCAGCAAGGCTGAATGTAAACAATTTTTCTTTTGTGTCATTAATAATAAATCCTAGCCCATAAAACGAGGCCCTAAACTACTTAAATCACTTTAAAATCAGACACTTTTTGGTTACTTCTTTGGCCTGAGCAGAACTCCTGTGCTGTGGCTGTTAAAGATTTCGACAGCTGTCTCCCTTGCAAGACTGAAGCTTGATGAGCCTTTGGTTCATGACCTGCAGGAGTGCAGGGTCCACCTTTTTCACAACGTTCTCCAGCTGATGAGGATCCGCCGTCATGTTGTACACCTCCACAAATGCCTGAAAAAAATAAAGAAAAGAACTGAAGGTCTCGTCCACATCACTCTCCATAGGAATAAAGATAATATTTGTTGGACAACAAAGGTTGAAAAATTGAAAAAGACACCCCAACATCCCCTTCCACAAGACTGATGGACCGAAAGGCCTGGTCTGGGACAGAAGCCTTCTTTACTTCTTTACTAGACATGACGAGCATAGAGGCCCAATAAAGTCAGCCATACGTTGCTTGGCCAAATGAAAGAAAAAAAAAGTTACTGTTTAAAAAGGTTCAAATTATTGGCCTGCATTTACAGTACAGTAGTAACTGTGCCAGTGAGAGCATTTTCACACATGCATATACCTGCACAATGTGATGAGAACTAACAGGACTGGGACTAAACGGCCTTGTGGCCATAAGAAAATCACTTGTTGGTGAAACTAATGTTGTCAGTTGCTAGAGGGCATTAAAAATAGACTTTGGAGCAATGGAAAAGGTCATGTGGTCTAATGAGTCCATGAGATCCTATTCCAGAATGATGGGTGCGTCAGGGGAGGAAGAGAAGCACAAGCCTCTGCAGGCAGTGTTATGATCTGGGGTTGCCTCAGTCGGTCAGGTCTAGACTGTTATGTGGCAATAAAATGAAGTCAGCTGACGACCTGAATGTAACCAGGTTATCACATCTATGGAGTGAATCAGTGCATCCAGAATTATTAAGACCGGTGCACAGATCTTTACACCTCCATTCAGATCACAGCAATCGCGTACTTACCTCATCATCAGCAAATTCACAGTACTGCAAGTCATTGTCCTTGAAAGTCCTAACGCAGGCATATGTGTTGTTGAAGGCATCCTCACAAACACAGTCTGGAAAGCATTCCTGTGGAACCAAAATAACAAAGTCTAGAAGGAAGCACTTAAACTATTACGTTTTCTTTACTATTAATTACAGACACTTACAGCCACCCCGGGGCCGAGTTTGGGGCACTGAGGATCTTTAGCGGTGTGGCCCTCACCAGTGTACTCCACTAAAAAGTAGGGACGTGAAGTGCCGTTGCGCAAGGACGGTGCCTGCATACACAGTGATAACACAGTTACAACAATCCTTTCTGCTGCTATATAGAAGAACAAGAGGATAACCAGATTGATAATTGTACACGTTTCAAACATTGTTTTTTCTACACATTTCTGCTACCATCAAATTTCTCACTATTGTATCATCAAGTCCATGTACACATTCATAAAGATGTGTGATTTGCTTTGGGGCCAGACAACTTCCTCTTCCTTGGTGTAATAGAAATTTAATCAACTTGCCTCTGACCAAATAGATTAAAAAAAGGAAACTTATCAAAGGGAACTGCACTGAAAGAGAAAAGAAAAATGACTTCAAGAGTCATGTGAATTGCAAGACAAAGCCACATGCACCCAGTTAAGGAGGAAATGTGGTCAAGTTGCACTCGCACAACACCACAAACATGAACCACTGAGGTGACAAATGAACCAGTAGAACACACCAAAACATATACAGTATAAATGAAATGTGTACATTCATTTTGAAAATACTTGTAGAACATGTAGTTTAATGATATATTTGATGCTCTAGCACAGTTTACTTTTTATAAAAAGGATAGTATCATTTGAACAGACTTGAAGCTTTCTACTATCAAAACGGAGAGTCAGATCTGAAATCTTGAAGGGTTTCCTCTGATACAACAAAACACTCAAGCCTTGACAAAGTGTGCATCGCTGAGCAAAAGCACAGCAAGTTCCCACTCATTTGTAATAGTGTTGTTTTAAGATATTAAATGTATTAGTTCTCTCTGTTGTACGAAACAAGTGATTTCACACCTATCTAGCTGAAGAGTTGTGCTAATTAACTTAACAGAAATAGGAAAAGAAAATAGCTATGCGACAATGGTATTCAGCTTCTGGATGGAGTCACGGCTTGGGTCATCTCCAGACCCAAACCCAGTTAAAACACTGTTGGATAATGGTGAAGAAGGCAGTAGAAGTCAAGAAACCTTCTTCTGCACATGATCTTCAGGAAGCCATCAAGCAGGCATGGACTGAGCAAGTGACACCAGAGTACTGCAGACGTCTTTTTGACTCTATGTCCAGCCAGATCCAGCAGGTTTTAAAGAATAAAGGACTTCATACTATATATTGAGTGTTATACTTCAAATAATTGCATACAATAATATATGTTAATCTTCTTCTTCTTATTATTATTTTTATTGTCGTCATGTTAAAAAGTTGAGAATGATTTCTTTCTCAAAAAACACTGACTTTCACTTTAGTCTCAATACTTTTGGCCACCGCTGTACTGTACTGAGTAAAGCTTATCACAAATCACAAGCTTATGAGTTGGAATCCCAATACTGACAAAAGCTAACGTACTTAAGCATTAGCTTTGTGATTGGATTGGGTGGGTCTTAACCTTGGGTGTAAGCATCTACCTCAGGCATGAATGTAAATCACTTACACGAACAATTTAATTACACTAGTGATTACTAAAGATTCTTATCATTATTAAAGATAATTATTGATATGACCAGATTTGTGTTTCTTTTCTTAATGTCCTGCGGAGGGGATTGAGTGTTTTTCCCAACTGGAAATTCTGGATAGAAACCAGGACTAATCTTGGAAAAAAATTCACAGAACACAAAGCTGTTTTACTAGTTCTAGTAAAAAATTTGCATCTCACACGCTCAAGATGACAAAGGAAGCTGGAAGAAGCTTAAATTAGGAGGCACTAAAAACAGCTCCAGGAGATTAGTAGGGAAAATGTCTGTTGGAACATATGCATTACAGGCTTAAAAAAAGTGATTACTGTACGTTTAAAAGACAGGCACCTAACTATTATGTTTCCATAATATACACAATGTTTACCTGACTAAATATTGGTTTTAATACTGAAGGATGACTGCACATAGTGTACTAATGTAAGCTAACAGTCTATTCTACATGTACCATTTTCTTGCTACCGTCGCCCTTGGCTTGTTCATAAGGGGCAATCTGATCATTTTGGTTCATACATATTTTCTCACATTTCATATACATTTCCATAATTTTCTTTGATTCTGTAACGCTGCTTTGCAACAATGACCATTGTTAAAAGTGGTATTAAATTAAATTGAATTGAATCGAATTTACTGAGTATATATATCTGATACTCAGTAAACTGAGTATATACAGGATCTGAGTCTTCTGTAAATGTCAATTAGTTTTACACTATTATGAACAAGAGATTTTAGCTTTTTAAGTCCTGGTTTGACTTGAATGCCACTTATATATGTATTCAGTATTCCATATTCAGGTTTATTGCACAATTCTGTCAATAATTTGTTTAATGCTGCGACAAATCGAAAGACTACTAAATTGACTGAAGAGGTTTTACTGTATAATGTTGTAAAAATATCACCGCTCACAAGCTGGGGTAGAAAAGACTGCCCGTCCATATCCACGAGAGAGATATTAACTCCGGCAATGTCGAGGATGGTCATAGGGAGATCGATATTCAATACAGGGTCCTGAAACACATTAAACCAAACCGTATCAAGCAATGCATTCACATATCGATGAGAAGGTGTCAAAGCTTTAAAAACTAACCTGCAGAGTTTGGTTGGGTTTGATCCCGGGCCCACGAACCAAAAGTGGCACACGGATGTCAAATTCATACAGCTGTCTCTTGTCAATAGGAAGGGAAAACTGACCTGAAATTAAAAAACAACAACAAAAAAAAAAATGAACGTAACGTAGGTTATAAAAGGCAAACACGATTGTGTCTATGAGGAATAGCGAATGAGCGTGTACCTGTGTGGTAACCATTGTCAGAAGTGAAGAAAATATAAGTGTTGTCCAGCTCCTTGATGTCTTGCAATTTCTTTACCAGCTTCTCCACCATGTCGTCGACAGACAGAAGGGTCTGCCACCTTGATGGAAATCAGACACCATGGTACATACACTAAGCATGGAAGGAGAATACTTATAACGTTCACCGTCTATTCAAACATTTTTATACCTTTTATGGAAAGCATTGTCGAGATAGTCAATGGAGCTGTTCAGCATTGGGTTAACAGGCTGACGCAGCAACCAGTGCTTGTCCTGAAAAAAAGAAATGCACAGACTGTTCACAGAGCCCACATTATAGATACAAGGAAATATGGACTAGTTCTTAAGTTCAGATACTTTTCCAGGTTTGTTAAAACTGCCATCGCGTGGAGCTTTGACATTAACGAAGCTGTTCTGGTATGCCGGAGCTGCAGTCCAGGGAGAGTGAGGGGCTGGAGGGCACAGCATCACAAAGAATGGATGCTGGGGGCTTCGCGAATCCAGGAAGTTCAGTGATCTGTTCAACTAAGAATAAATTGACAAATGTTACTAAGAAATAAAACTAAATAAAAAAGGCAAACATGCTTAAGCTTCGTATCTACGAGGGGTGTTTAAGTCAAACTGGGAATTGTTAACTGTAATATAGTTACGAGAGCAAAAACTACTTTTACTTCTCTATATAATCCTCTGCTACACTAGTGAGTTGGGTAATGTGCAAGTGGTGTTGTGAATGATTGCGTGTACAATTCCCACAGACAGATGCGGCTCTCCCGCAAGTTGGTGACAGGCTCATTTATTCATTCATTTTCTATACTGATTTTCCTGTACAGGGTCACAAGGCGGGATACGCCACTAACCCCTACGCCACCATTCCTCCAGGCACTGCAGGAACGAACTGCAGTGGGCTTCCAGCTATCCCAGCCAGGATCGACATTCACGTACCTACAACCTTCAAATGTTTTACTGTATCTAAGAATTTCAACATTGCTCTTCAAACCTCCACTCATGAGAAATTTCATCACAACTCCCGGTTTGACTTGAACTCCTCTCGTATATTCTAGAATAACTACTACATTCATAACATACATTTCATTTACACTCTGTACTTAAGTTTGATTTACATGTTAAGTGCTAGGCTTCATACTAGCAGATTAGAAAAAAAACAGCACCGTACCAGAAAAAAATGACTAAATGCTACTTCAGATGCTGCTTGAACATGCCAGAAATCGGTGTCATAATGTGCATGTGTACATGCGAACAGTCAGCTGTTCCTTGCTAGCTTGATAGTTTGAACATATTTTAAAATCTTCCATAGATCTATTGATAATAGACTGACTCACACCTACAGTTTAGGCTACTGTCTGTGTCTCTCAGGGTTGTACGATTTCCGTTTCAAAGAGGTTACAGAAGATAAATAAATGAATGAATCTATAACTTTTTTAGGTGTGGCAAGTCTGGATGTTCTCTTTCTTGTGCTCTGCAATTGATAAGGGCCACAGAAATTTAGAAAGAACACAGTTCCTTTCATATACAGAGGTTAAAAAAAAGAGAGAGAGAGAGAGAGAGAGAGAGACTAGCCATGGAAACAAAGCTCAGCAAGTGGCTACAACACTTTGACCATGCAAAGGAAATAACTGCTCAAACATGTTTAATGTGATTTCAGGTTCACTTAATGGAATAACAACTTCATAGCAACACTCACTTACACAAGACTACTGAATCACCCAGGTATCATGAACATATTGCAAAATTATAAAAATTATTATTATAAAAAGTTTGATTACAAATAACCGAACATGAACATAACAGATTTTGTTACGTCCCACATGCTGCTTTGCTAACTTCAGTGAGTGCCATGAGTGGTTAAATGGAAGAAAATTAAAAAAAAAACTTTTTATATGCTGAACAAATCATAATTTAAATTTGTAATATTAATTTTTCATAATAATAATAATAATAATAATAAACATTTTGTTTGTGTCCCTGAAATTGCTGTCCACTCCATCATTTTTGGGTAACTGCCCCTAAATGTCATCAGTGACATCACGACCATCATTTTGCCTCCCATTAGTGGAGGTTGAAACAACTGCTGTAAGTATATTAGGTATATTACGTATTTACGCTTATATTTCCCAATAGTAATAACGTGTAGGCTTCAGCACTTTTTATAAATTATAAGAATTTGTATTATGTATTACTGAGTATGGACAACCAAAAATGTACATGCCAGTAGCACAGTAGAATATCAAAATCAATAGCTTACAATAAGGTCTGTGAGGTAGTCCTTTTCATAGTTGTCTCCGTGTTCCTCTGCTTTCCCATTGACAGAGAGTGTGTAATTGTAGTATTTAGAGTTCCCCACCTGCAGAAAAGAAAGAGAAAAAAGATCACCGTTCTTTTGAAAGTGAAAAAAGTGTGATAAACCTTTATAAATAAATTCCCTTTAACCCTGACTGAATAAAAGAGGAAGTGGATCATTCATGTCATCTGCTGAAGACTTTAGCTGCTGACAGGAAATAATGGGGAAAGCCAGATGATGAAGCATGTGACCTACCAGTACATGCCACTGGTCCCAGCCAGGAGGAACATGACCCACACCTCCTGTCTCATTCGTCCCATACTAAAAAAAACACCACCACCACCACCAGGACAATAGAACACACTTATTTTGAAGTAGACCTAAACACAATTAAGCAAAGCAAACACAAAGATCCTTAAAAGCACAGACCTGATTAAGGTACTTCCCTCCATAAAAGGTTTGATAAAACTTCTTGCTGAGGTACACAGGAAAGGCTTGCATCTCAGGACCAGCTTGCCAGGCTTTGCTGCTGCAGTTGCCTGACAAGGAATTGTTGTGCACCATGTGATTGTGGGGATATTTCCCAGAGAGGATGCTGCTCCTACTGGGACAGCACAGGGGCGTCGCTGTGTACTGGACACCACCACAAAAAGATAACGGGAAATATTTCAGACAAGATGAAAATGTTTCTTCTCACCAAGCATGCCTGAGTTTATCTGCTTTCACTTCTTCCTTTTGAAAGGACACGTTTTCTAACTGTATATGAAGCCGAATAATGAGATAAGATCAATTCCAATGAGATAAAACGTTCTCTGACTATCAGAATCTGTATTAGTGATCCCTGATCACTAAAAAACAGTCTAAGAAAACCCCCCAATAAATAACACAAATGTATTTATCTACAAGGGTGATTAAGTCAAACCATTCAGCAAGTGGAATGCATTATCCTTGAAAATCAACGGATAACTTATCACCAAACTTGCGGAAGAGACATGGTTCTGGCATACTGAGAAAACCTTTGACCTTGATGGTATCCAAGCACTAGTGAAACACCAGGAAAAAGTGCATTAGTGTAACAGGGGATTATTTAGAGAAATAAAGGTTGTTTTTACTCTCATAACTGTGTTCTGTTATTCTGTATAATTTAAAGTCCCAGTTTGATGTGAACATCCCTTGTACAGTAATAGAAAATATTTGAGTTTGAACAGATAGTTCAATAGGCGTCCATTGCTCCATTCATGCCAAAGGAGATTTTATTAAATTCACCATTGACAAAAACTGACATCCAATTAATAATAATAATAATAATAATAATAATAATAATAATAATATAAAAACTACAGGAAGGAAAAAAGTCAATATGAGACTGCAAATCTACATGAACAGAAGGAAGTCTAAAACCTTTGCTTAAGTTTGGCCTCCTGTAGTGACGGCCTGAAGGTTAAAGGTTAAAGACTCTTTGTAGTAGGTGATGGACAATTGATAGAGTGATTAAAAATGCACTGAACATTATCAAAATATATGTCCTGAAGCTGGGCTTGCTTTACTCCAATCACTTTAATGGCCACCTTGACCCTGATGTGTTACAGAACGTCCAATTTAGTAGATGTACTGTATATACCCGTGTTGGTTGAATCTTTTCCCGAAAAGTCTGGGATGAATGCAGGTTTCCATTTCAGTCAAACGGAAGGCACACCTGAGTCTAATGAGAGCCAAAATCGGTTGATTAAACTTGTGGAATTAGGTGTGACCCCTGTGTGATTGGAATGAAATCCTGCTCTTCGAAGATAAATGTAAACACCCCCTGGTGAAAAGCTACAAAATCAATATCTGTGTTGTGAATGTTTGTGTGATCGATACTAGGATGTGTTATAGTGCATAAAATTTAAAAGACGGGTAAAAAGTGTTTGTCTGATCTTTTCCCGAAAAGTCTGGGTGGATGGAGATTTTCAGCGCAGCCAAGCGAGGGCCGTACCCAGGTCTACTGAAAGGCAAAAATCGGCTGATTAAACCGGTGGAATTAGGTGTGACTCCTGTGTGATTGGAATGAAATCCCGCCTTTCGCAGATAAAATTAAACACCCCCTGGTGTGAACAGCTCAAGAAAGCTGCAACAATTCGTTCTTGGTAACTTGCCAAAAATCTTTTCGACAAAACCAGGCAATGAGATTCTGTAAACTTTATTTAACTATATTAGTTAGACTGCAACCTTCAAGATTCTGAAGCATGTGGTTAGAAATATGTATAAACGTTATGAGGTGCTCCATGGGCCACAGATGAAGTGTCTGAGGCTGAGACGGGTATTTCTAGTTAAAGTGTACATAGTAAAGGTGTAACAAATAGAAGAGTGTCAGTTCAGAGTGACCGTTAAATGTACAGACTAGTGCTTTGTATGAGTGGGGTGGATGTAGATATTTTACATTTACTCACTGCATGGGAGAAGGTGGCACCAGCATCACCAATCAGGGCTTGAGTCTTCTTTAAAGGCGTCTGTAAGGAAATTTCATTTATTTATTTTTTTTGTATAAATATAATTACACATAACATTATGACCACCTGCCTACTATTGAGTTGGTCCCCTCTTTTGCCACCATAACAGTGATGCATCGCAACCAGCGTTAACTTTTTCATCAGTTGAATCTACATTACACTACAGCTTCGATTGGATCGGATTACACGGGCCCGTCTTCGCTCTCCATGTGCATCAGTGAGCCTTGACTGGGCACAAGGCATCCCAAGACTGGCCCGTGTAGCCTGATACAATAAACTGAGGATTAGGTTCATGCTGGTTCCTTAGAAAGGTGTCAAACACATAGGTGTTTTGGTGGCAAAGGTACTCAATATTAGGAACATAGTTATAATGTTATGGCTGATTAGGGTTGGTGTGTGTACATGTTCAGACACATTTCTGTGTTTTGGTAATAGATATGCTCTCATAATGACATTTTCAAAAGTGCATGTTTTATGCCATGGAAATAAATACAAAAACTCACCATTCCGCCAAGCTCCACATCCAGATCATCTGTAAGGATGAGAATCACGTTGCTGGCTTTGGCACAGAGTGCACACCTCAGCAGGCAGGTGAACAGGGAGAGGAGAAGCAGCAGACCAGGAGCACCTACAGTCACTCTCCTGGACATGAGTGCTTCCCTTGTATGTGAACTTGCCATATGAGTCTTGTAGACAGCTCCTGAGTTCAGTCGAGCTTTAGAGCAGCGCCGCAGTAGAGCTGCACTCACGGTGTAGTGCTGTAACACTGGGACGCTGTGGGGCAAGTTTGAGGAAGTGCAACTCGCTGGTCATATGACTTACATGTCGTTTCGAGAGGGACTTTAACCTGACGTGTGGGTGGGGCTAAAAGGAGATCGACAGGATTGAAGCGTGTAAATGAAAAGCAAGCAAACAAGAAACAAGCAAACAAACCATTAATTTGAAGTGAAAGAAAAACAAAGTATTTTATGCGCTCAGTTTCTTCCTCTTGTGACGACACCTCACTTCCTCTAATGGTGTCAAGAAAATATCCAGTATGTGTGACAGGATTTTAACAAAAAGGTTTGGGCGAAAATGAACCAAGTTTGTGCAGAAATTAAAATCATAATCTGACTTTGAAATGAGTTTACAGTGAATTATTGACTTGATGTGTAGGAAAGAAAAACCGGTTCTGTCGCTGTCAGAATCCGGATTTATTCGGATAATATTCACACTGAAGCATTTAAAGCATTTAGTGTCAGACTTATCAGTAAAAAAAAAAAAAAAAAATGCGTATATATATATTTTTTTCAACCGGTGGATTTAAAGCCACCGAATTCGCTGAATAAACTCGCCGTGGTACTTCCGCGGGAATCTGGGTTGCCAGATAGTTGCGATAAATGCATCAGTCACTCTCTAGACGCGGGTGCTCCCCTTGTATGTGAGCGTGTGGGGTCCTAAATACAACAGCATAGTATTTAGTTGCGATAAATGCAGTACAAGCAGGGACCAGAAAATGCGATTTGCGTTCAGGTCAAAACTTTTGACTTTTGATTGGGCAGAAAAACAGAACACAGTTATGAGAGTAAAAACGAGTTATTTTTCTATATAATTCTCTATAATCCCCTGAGACACTAATGCGCTCATCCCAGTGTTTCACTACAGCATGGATACCATGAAGGTTGAAACGTTTCTCCCTGCTTCACGCCTGAAACGCTGGCCTCACAGGAACTCCTTTAATGTCCCAAACGTGTGGAAATCACTTGGAGCGAGGTCAGGACTGTATAGAGCATGTGGTAATAACTTCCAGCTGAGTTCCTGTAATGTGCAAGTGGTGCTCGTGAATGATTGTGTGTTCAGTTCCCACAGACAGATGCTTTTCTTCTGCAACTTTTGCTGCTGCAGTTAATAGATTTAAAGATCCAAAAGAAGATTCAAGGTTTACTCCCTCTTATGCATATTAGTAAACTCTTCTGGGGATGTTTTCCACTAGATTTTGTAGTGTGACACATGAGAAGTACTGGTATACAGACAGCATTTAAGTTCATCCCAAAGGTATTCAGTGCAAGGTTTTTTTTTTTTTTTTTGGTCTTTTTCTGTCTTTTTGCATAGTTCTTAGCTAGTTTTGTTAATTTTTCATGTTAATTTCTTGTCTTAGCTAGTTTTGTTAATTTATGTTGTATGTACCACCTTGGTCCTAGAGGAACGCTGTTTTATTTCACCGTCTCCTGAACTGTTTATGGTTGAAATGACAATACAAGACTATTTGAACTTGAAGTCGGTGACAAATTATCCATGGATTTTCAAGAATTAGGCGTTTCACTTGTTGGATGTTCATGGGAGTGACTCCACTGGGCTCTAAGTCACCTCGGCTGGGATTGTCATTCATGGATGTATGGTCTCCTTTAAAATGTTCGCACCATTCAAGACATCTCATCTTAAACTTGAAAGAACAATCTTTAGCGTTTTCACCTACTGTATGCAGATCATCATCTCCTGATATATACTCTACCCGTAGAACAGATTAGCTGTGTCTCCCCACGTTATCAATTTGTTAGAAATATGCATCCGACTACTAAAGACAGATTCACAAGTAATCTGCCGGATCTGTCCCAATTTCCTATTAGACCCATAGTGCATGGGCACTATTTTTACCAGTACAATAGACACTGTTGCTCCCATCAGATTAAAAAAAGTCAGAGATAAAACACTTGCACCGTGGTACAACAGTCATACTCGC
>JAOVVA010000009.1:12275279-12313613 GCA_028565275.1 Leiocassis micropogon | reverse complement strand
CAGCATCACCCGGGGTTCGAACCAGCGCTCCCCGGATGATAGGGCGAGCGCTTTACCACTGCGCCACTCGGAGGCTATAAATATAATAAGCTTTATAGTTTTGTTGTAAACATTGTCATCTTACACCCATCAGCCATAACATTATGGCCACCCGTCTAACACATTTACATTTAGGCATTTGGCAGACACCTCTTATCCAGAGCGACTTACAAAAGGGCTTAAGTTTCTGTCATTGGATACAATATTAAATGGGTCCCCTCTTCTGTCACCGAATCAGTAATGGCCCATGTGTTCTGACAGCTTCCTATGAGAACCAGCATTAATCATTTCAGCTATAGTAGCTCTACTACTGGATCAGACTACACAGCCCAGCCTTCACTCCTGATGCACATCAGTGGGCCTTGGCCACCCATGACCCTGTCCTTGGACCATTTTTGGTATGTCCTGACTACTGCAGACCAGGAACATCCCACAAGAGCTGCAGTTTTGGAGTTGCTCTGACCCAGTTGACTAGACGTCACAATTTGTCTCTTGTCAAAGTCAAACACATACTGTACTTACACTGCTGTGTAAATATATCCCACCCACTTCCTGATGCCATTGTAACTGCAGCTATATTGTGATTGATCGGAAACTAAAACTCTTGTGGCATGTTCCCGGTTTGAAGTGGTCAGGACATACCAAAAGTGGTGCAAGGAAGGAAAACTGGTGAACTGGTGACCGGGACATGGGTGGCCAAGGCTCACTGACGCACGTGTTGAGCGTAGTCTGATGCAATAGAAAAAGACATTGTAGCTCAAATAGAAGAAAAGGTTAATGCTGGTTCTAATAGAAAGGTGTCAGAACACACAGGTCATCAATGTTTTAATGGCAAACAGGGGGGACCTACTCAATATTAGTCAGGTTGACATGGCCGGTGTATGCAATTATATTATTATTATTATTATTATTATTATTATTATTAATAATAATAATAATAATAATAATTAGTAGTAGTATCTGGACTCACAGTAAAATGTACTAAAGAGTCGTGCCTTAAAATAATTGTAACATTTCAAATGTAAAAACAGTCTGTTGGGGTATCATACAGTCCGCCATATTCATAAGGTAATGTTTCCACCTTTTATAAGAAACTAATAAACTTTGGGGTGGTAAGAGTCGGGTAGCTGGCGTGACTTGGCCGAGCTGCATCTCACCATGCCATCCTTGATTGCTTTCCTATCACAGCATGACTTCTTGTACGTTTTTTCCTTACTTTACAGATATCCTCCTTATGTTAGTTGTAAGTTAGAATTGGTGTATACCTGTTTGGCTCTATTATTAATAAAAATGCTTTGAGTATTATTTTTGCTTACTTTTTTGTATTCTACATCTTGCATTGATTCATCAGTAGCATACGGAGCATACAGTAGCTGGTTTGCTGAGTGTGTTTATCTTTGTAGAGGATTGTTGAGCTGAACTGAAAGCCGTAGCTTATGGATAAAAGAGCAAAGCCCAAAGAAAACAAAAGAAAAGATGCAGCTTTGTCGTGGCTCTTTTGTGGAAGGCATTTAGGACACCCAGCAACGACAAAAGGTCTTTTTGAATAAATGTCATCCAATGGTTTAGACACATAAATAACTGACTCTTTCTGCATCTACAGGTTCTGGGAGTTTGACTGCAGCTTTGGAAACAGCCAGCAGCAGGAAGGCCACGGTGATCGGCAAACCGAGCCGTTTCATGTACGAGTACATCACCAGCCAGTTCGATTTAGACCCAGGGAGCTCTTTGATGGTTGGCGACCGATTAGAGACTGATATCGTCTTCGGCGTTAACTGTGGCCTTTCTACAGTGCTCACGCTAACGGGCGTCTCGACCTTCGAGCAAGCCCAGGTATACAAGGACAGTGACGAGCCAGAGAAGAAGGACTTTGTGCCCGATTATGTGGTGGAGAGCATCGCAGATTTCTTGGAGGCTTTGGAGGAGTAGGGGGAAAAAAAAGGGACAGGGCAGTTACGAACTTCGTAATAAGCCCCAGAGCATACAGCTTTTTGCCTGGTACCCAACGTGGTCATTACTGTATGTCCAATGCTGTTATTCATGGTGTACAAATATATGTATGCGTCATCGTCGTCGGAGTTTTCATCTATCATTACTGTGTTTGATGACCTGGACATATGAGGTGTTTAAACTACTTGAATGAATAATGAGCACATTTTGAAAAGGAGTAGCTTAGCCAAATACCATGGTGCACTTTTTGTCCTTATCCTGGATGTTGATCACGTTTGATGTACAGAGTTCGCTTTTTTCAAATTTTGCCAGGAACATGTGACTAACCAGTAAGAGAAGCTGATTTTTTTCACTTGCTTACATCACTATTATAGATCATTTCAATTCTATGCATATTCACTGAAGGTAGTGGTTATGTAGAGTTATATATAACCCTTCATTCCGACCGAGTAATCTGATTGGGCGAGAAGCATTTCACGAGTGGTGCTTTAAAGCATAACAGCACTTGGACATTAAACTTATATGCATTACACTAATTAGAGCATCATTTACACTAACTGACGGTCGCCAACATGGGGGAAAGTAGGTCGCAGTACTGGAAAGAGAGGAGAGCAGCTAGCTGCCAAAACCTACATTCAAAACCAGTCACGGAAGCACTTTCAGCAAAATAAAACAAACACATCTAATAATGTTGTCATCTTAAACAAGGATTTGTAGAAGCTTCAGTACACGGGCAGTGTCCTTGTGCCCATGCCCGCATGATAGCTGCGCTGATATATAGCACAACATCACTCACGCTCATGTGACATGAGGGACGTCAATGGACTGGTAGTTCGAAACCAGTCACAAGTTAAGTTGGCCGCACAACTTCACAATATCCAGTTAATTACATCCAAATAAAAGGACAAGGTTGTGTACAGAAAATGATTCTGAAAGTTCTGACATTTTTCTTCTTAGAATTATGACTTTAAAGTCAAATATTTTTTAAATGGTGGCACTTATCCTCTTCTGTATGTTTCAGACCTGCCAATCCTTGACGATTAATAATGAGAATAATGAAACAGAGACCTGTAACAGGACACCACCAATCTTAGGATTATGCATAAAATGAGTGCTTTAACAAATTGCTCATCTTTGAGGAAATATTCATCATTTTCAGATACCAAACTTTTTTCACTGTTGCTCTGTGCAAAGGTTTGGAAACATCACCTTCTATTTATTGTGACTAGACGTTTGCGATTATATTGATTGATGCATCGATTCACGTTTTGAGTTCAGGTAGTCCCCGACTTACGAACATTCGAGTCACGTGTATTATACAAAAAATAAACCCTGCAGTACACCAGATGCCAATCTTTACCATTATATACAATATTTTTAGTGTGTAAGTGCATGGATAAAATTTCTAAAAGACATTATATTGTAGAATGTCTTTTGTAATATTGTATGTGTGCGTGTAGGGGTGCGGGAGAAATTAATCTGCCTCACCAGTTTTAATGAATCAGTCCGGGAGCACAGCTGTCCTGATGGTGGAAAATCCTCAACAAATCGGAGTTTACAGTCCAATACAGTGGAAAACAGCTCAAGATTTAGAGAAAACGGAGACAAAATGGTGTCTGGGATTCCCCTCGCGTTTTAAAGGCGCAGAAACATTATTTCACCTTGAGATTCAGGTCCTTAGACGCGATTAAGTTTTTTGGCCACATGATGGCAGTGTGGGGTAAGGGGACAGATTTGGTCAAGTGGGTTGGTATGCTTTACATTGTATATTCGTGCCAAAGGCGTATAAGACTCACTTTGTCAGACTTAAGAACAAATCAGACTTAGAATGTGCTCCTGGAACAGAACTTGTTCATAAGTAGAGGACTACCTGTTTACAGCATGAGTACACCTACCAGTGTGTAGGCGTACAAGATTGGAGTGTGGCACAAGACTGGCAGGAGGAAACATTATTACATAACATTTAAACAATCAACAACACAAGTTACACAGCATTTCTCTGCTTATTAGATACTTTTAGTAGTTTTTAATACTTAAACAAAAACTAATTAAACATTAGTTCAACTGACTCGACTCAAACAAAAAAACTGCAAAGCTCAAAAATGTAATTGAATTGACAGTGTACTTACATTGCATCTCTAATAATGACTATTAATTGGCCAAAAGATGCATAATATGAGATTGTTGGAAGTGGGTAGATCTTGTAGTCAGTGCGATAACAGTTAATGTTGAAGAGATCCTATGGGCAGAAAAAAGTTGGTGGGTCATTTGAAATGATCTGGCAACCTTTGTAGACTTTTAAGGGTGAAGTGGAGAAGGTTGCAGTGTAATGAAAAGGTAAACAAAGACTACAGTATCTGTGAATTATATTAAGGGATCGCAAAATTTAACTACTGTACTGCATTTTTGTTAGTCTTTTACACTAGAAGTAAACCGACTACCTCATAGTACTTTTCCTGCTTCTTTCACTCCACAAATAACCACATTATCACTGATTATTTAGCATCATGCTGATTTATTTTTTCAGCAAGGATTTTGTAATTAATCCTGAGCTTGACGACCGCTTGGTAACGATGTACTGTTGTGTGGTAAAGCCCTGAGCCACGCCTCATTTTCACATATTACATTAAATAAAATGATGTAGATTAAATTAAATAAATGGGAACAATTTTTTTACTGCAAAGAGCCAGACAGAAAAAAGAGTATACTGCAGTAAAATATGAGAAGGTCTGTTTTTTTTTTTGGAAGCAAAATATGAAGAAATGAGGGTGTTTAAGCCTTTTGTTCAGGCCTGTATGTGCATGCAGTGTCATTAAATTTGAAAATCACCTGGGAATCTACATGAGCCAAACGTTTATGATTAGAAAGAAATCAATTTTTGTCATGACGTCCTTCTGTAAATTATTCTTTTAGAAAAGCATGCTTGATCGGCTTCATCTTGGTAAATGGAAAAGGTTTTGCTTTGTCGAAACTATTCCTTTCAGTGCGTTTTGGGATATTCTGCAAATTCTGTCATGCAAACTCATGAAAAACCCCTGCTGTAATTACTAGAAAGCATGGCAAACGTGGTAATCCCATGAATGAAGAAACTCTTTGGGGCGATGAAGAAACGGCATGCCACACACGCCCGATGAAATCAAACATTGTCTTTGTTAATAACTGAGTAACTGTGTACATTATTGCTGGAATTTCCCTGTGAAGTCTCTTACGCAGCAGCAGGCGCTCTTTCCATAGTTTTATTTAATTGTATAATAAAATACGACTGAGATGTAACTTGTGGAAAACCTACTGTAATGAGACTGTGGTAACATTTATTGATTGATTGATTTATTTACTTATTTATGCACCTGTAGGGAATTAATTCCTAACACAGCGTTATGAAATTCTGCATTCCAATTGGTCAGTAGGCATCGATTTATTAAAAAAAATATATATATATTATTTCTGCATCATTGTTTCTATAGTAACAACTTAAAACTTCGATTTAAACATGGCTAATTGTTGATGTGGTGAAGTTTTCTGTAGGAACATGTTTGATTTGCAATTTTTTTGGTAAGGAGTCTACAGTGTCAGTGTTTTGTAACAGACAGACGTGTAGCTGTAATTTTCATTATTTTCCAACAGGAGTTCACTGCTTGTAGTTGTTAAGTTTACTGACTTTTCAAGATAGAGGACAAGAGCTGCTCATGATGACTGTTTATACAGTATATAATGACTGGAACTAGTTTGTTTCTGATGCTTGGTAATCTTTATCTAAATGGCAAACTGCAGTGGCAAAAGAGGAATAAAACACTACAGGACATGCCGTGATTGGAAAATAATCAGCATTGGGACCTTAGCCATTTATTCTTGTGTTGTTTAATCCTTATTTATTATATAACTACATTGTGTCGCGTCTCACTAGCTATAGTTGTTCACATAAAATGAATATATTTGCATTCTTATTATTATACATTTAATTGATTGACAATCAATTTAATTTCTAACTTGCCTGCTTAAGTTGTGTCCCAAGTGGGTTCCGCGGTTCTAGCAGCTGCATACCTTTTATTTATTGAACATGAAGTCAGTGCCGTAGCTGAAGTCTTGATTTTTTTCGTTTTTGTTTTCTCTGAGCTCTTCCTGAGTGTTCTCTAAAATTAAATCTAGTTTCTAAAACTTTATAAATGTGCTATTTACGCTGTGACAATTATTATAACTTAAATGTCAGCATCACTTTTTTTTTTTTGTTGAAAATTTTAATTCCACCTAGATTTTAACCTGGATTTCTAAAGAACAGTGCCAATTTTTGGAATCTTTACACCTTTTCATGAAAAGTGATCTTTCACAAATTAGTGTTTTATTTCACACCACACCCTTGGCTGATTATTTCATCCAGTCTGATGACCTTTTTTTCCCTACTGAAAGTTTAAATTTTTGCATCAGTAGTGTGTGAGTGGCGTCGTAATGCAAGTGTAATTGAACATCAATAACCTGTAATTATTGTTATTATAATAATCAGTGATCATTTCAGTTCTAAACTGGACTTGTGTGACTAATCTAGAGCTTGCGTGGCTTTGTTCATATGTCTAGACTGGACAATGTCGTTTTTTTTTTTTTGTTTTTTTTTAATGAAGCAGTTAATTTATTTAATGTCGAACTCTTGCTGTGAGAATGGCGTATACATAGCTGTGACCAGGTTCAGCATTTCTGTTATGTAAATTCCTGTGGTGTAAAATGGGCTTTTTAATAAAAATATATTCCCTCATATTGTTCCCACTCTTTGTTTCTATATATTGAAATCAATATGAAACGTTATATGAAACTAAATTCGGAATTTAATAAATACACAAAGCTTAATAAAAACTTAACTTACTTTGCTGACTTTTTTTTTTATGTATAGAATTAATGTAGTATAAGTATAAACAATATAGTTATATAGTAACACCCATTCACGCTAATGACATCCGAACAGTAAGAACATTAAAGTCATTAAAAGTGACCACTTCTTTCATCTTAATATCATTCAGAATAATCATTTTCTCTATGATTTGATTAACAGACATTGTGGAATTATGCAATTTCCTGTTGAATCTAAATAAGAGTAAACGTACTGTATTTCTCCTAATCTATGACGGACACCCCATGAAGAAAAAAATGGTTCAAGCATGAGATTTTTTAATGGATCCAAACATGAATACAAATGTACTTGTCATATTAAACAGAACCCACCTTGTTCAACTCAACCACCACTTTAATAGGTACACCTGTTCAACTGCTTTTTAACTCAAACACCTAAGCAGTCAACCACATGGCAGCAACTTAATGCATATAGGGATGTAGACATGGTCAAGACGATCTGCTGAAGTTCAAACCGAGTGTCAAAATGGGGAAATAAGGTAATTTGAATGACATTGAACGTGGCATGGTTGTTGGCGTCAGACGGGCTGGTCTGAGTATTTCTGAAAGTTCTGATCTATGAGGATTTTCACATACAGTATAATCATCTCTTGGGTTTACAGAGAATGGTAAAAATATCACTGGGTGACAATGGTTTGTTGTTTCCAGCGGTCAGAGGAGAATAGTCAGACTGGTTCCGAACATGCAACATGTCGAACCTTGAAGCAGATGGGCTACAGCAGCAGAAGACCAAACCGATTGCCACTCCTGTCAGCTAGGAACAGTTAACCGAAGCTCTAATTCCACCTTTGGAACCAAAATGTGCAGCCGAGAAATATGCAGCATGATATGTGATTGTATGGACCAAAATCTCTAAGGAATGTTTCTAGCACCTTGTTGAATCTATGCCACAAATAATTAAGAGAGTTGTAAAGGCATCCAAAGGGATCCAACCTGGGTACTAGCAAAGTGTACCTAATAAAGTGGCTAGTGAGTGTACAGTATATGAAAAGATTTGTGATTTGTGAACTTTGCCCACCACTGTTCTTACCATAGTGTTGGTTAGTTAGAACAATTAACTTTTTAATTATCAAATGTAAACCAGCAGAATGGATCATTTTGGGTGTAAATGACTTTTTATTGATGTGGACAAGGAAAATGGTTGAGCTTCAAATGGAAGTTAAAAGAAAAATGATGATAATGATGATAATGATGACTTATCGCATGGTTGAGCCCTTTAAAAAAAAAAGATTTAATCTCTCATCTCCACGTCCTGCCATGTTGTAAACAGTGCACCTGTATTGTTTTGCTAATATGTCAATAGCAATGCTATGAGTCAAAAGTTTCGACACACCTTTTAATTCCTTGTTTTTGGTTTGGTGACGTATTCACATTCTAGAACAATACTGGAGATTTTAAAAACTAAGAAAGAACACATATGGCATTGGGTAATTAAGTAACAACAACAACAGTCAGCTGTTACTTTAAGACATGAAGGTCAGCCTTTCTGGAATAGTTTTCGCAAGAACAGTATTATGTCAAGCACCATGATGAAACTGTCTCTCATGAAGACCAACCCAGGAAAGCGAGACCAAAACCTACCTCTGCTGCAGAGGAGGAGTTCATTTAGAGTCACCAGCCTCAGAAATCACCAATTAACAACCAGCACCTCAGATTAGAGCCGTTATGAAGGATTTACGGAGCATAAGCAGCAGATACAATTCAAACTGTTCAAAGGAGATTATTGCATATTCTGGATGCCTTCTGTACATTGTACGGATGTACATTTAAGAGTAGCAACTATGTCACTTTCACACCTCGGTTGCAGTCCAACTAGGGACCATGAAAGCCACTGGTGACCACTGTATTTATTCCCATTTTTACAACCGTGGTATGACCTCCGGTCAACATTCACACCGTGCAGCCAATTTGAGAACACCATCTATCCTAATCTGCATGGACTGTGGGAGGAAACCTGAGTACCCAGAGAAAACATGGAGAACATGCATATTCCATAAATACAGACCCCAAGGCGGGAATTGAACCCAGACCCTGTGCTAACCACTAAGGCACTGTGCCGCCTATCTATACTTTCACTGAAGTATAAACTCTCAGTACTTTGTCCACTTTCTTTTAATTTGAAATAATTTGAGATTATTTCCTCACCATTCCTTCCATGTGCCCTGCTCCTGAAACTCATTGCTCAGTGGAAGAGGACCAGCTCAGGAAACAAAAATTAACTGCCACCTTGTGGCGACATTTGGTATTACGGTCATTTCACTAGAATCTTGTATTTGTCAAATTGGACTGCATTAAAAAGAAATTGGCCTGGCATAGGGTCTCGTTGGCATGGCAGTCTGCCATGGCTGTACTTTCATAGAGGAAACGTAAATAACGTTAATAAAAGTATTAAATTGACAAAAGAATGACCAAGTCTATTTACAGGCACAAGAAAAGTGTACAAATGGAAAACAAAGGGTAGGTCTAAGCGAGGGATTGGGGAATTAGACATGTTATGTGTTAAAAGACCTGCTCCTGTGCAAGGCAATCTTACTGGTTAGACAGCTGCCCCCTTCCTCACTCAACACTGAATGTCAGATCAGTTTTGTATGCCAATTTGTTTGCCCGTTTTTACAATACACCTTGTCACAAAACAACTTTATAATTTTTCAAATTCACAAATTGACTGAACACTCCATGTGTGTCCCTCATGAGGCTCTATTCTTGGGAGTCCTCGATGGATGAGCGTTGATGGTATTGAAGTAACTGCTGCCTTGCTAGGTTCTTTGTTTGACTTGGTAAACTTTGTTCGTATTAGTTTTTTTCATGTCTTATTACATGGCAGGTGAATTGGGCCAGTTGTCCACTTTCTTCCTCACGACTCCATGTGCATCCCTCCTGCAGCTCATTGCTCACGGGAAGAGGACGGCTCAACAACAAAATTAATTTTTAATTAATTGCCACCTTGTGGTGTTATTATTACTGTGTAGCCACATTAAACTTCTGACTGTTAAATTGTCTTTGACAGTATCAGATTTAAAAAAAAGCCCTATCTGTAGGCCTGGCAGGGGGTCTCGCTGTACTATTATAGGGGAAACACTGAAAAGTATTGCACAAGTTATCAGTAAAGATAACTTGTGCAATACAGATAACAGCCATCTTGGCTAAAGATAACAGCTAGTGGCATCAAACATGTGACCACCATCAGGGATTACTGTAAAAAGCATAAATATAGAAATGTATCTACCGCTTTTGCTATTTGATGTGCATCTGTGTGGTCGCCATACTGGGGCGATCAAACGTCAGTTGCTGAAAGTATGTGCTGCATTTGGATAATTTTTCACAATAAGCCGCAATTTAATTATATTTTACTATTATATCCCTTAGTTAATGTGTAATACTGCTTGAGACTATCCAGAAAATGACTTGACACCCTTGTCATAATGTCTCTCAAACAAAAATATCATTACTGAATAGTAAAGGTAAAGTACTAATGCTATGTGACTAGGGCTAAACATGAAATTATATCTTCATAATTTGTTTCATAGAAAAATATGTTCGAATGCGTTCATGGTTTTGAGATTACACACACTAGCTAGTCTAAACTCGCTAACTTAAATCCAATATCCATATTTATGCTGTTAGTTTAATGCACTGACTGCAATATTCAGTTAGCTATGTGTCAAAATTAATTTTGAGAATGCTGTGTCTAAGCTTCTCCAAAGATCCTGGAATAAGGTAAGCTTGAAATAATTCATTCTGTAGAGCATTTATGAGGTCAGACTCAGATGTTGGACGAGAAGGCCTGGCTCGCAGTGTCTGCTCATCCCACATTATCCCAAATGTGCTCGATGGGGTTGAGGTCAGGGCTCTGTGTTGGGGCCAGTCAAGTTCTTCCACACTGAACTCATCAGACCATGTCTTTATAGTTCTTGCTTTGTGCACTGGGACACAGTCATGTTGGAATAGAAAAGAGTCTTCCCCAAACCGTTGCCACAAAGTTGTAAGCATAACATCAGGTCCAAGATGTCTTGGTACGCTGAAGCATTAAGATTGTCCTTCACTGGGGATAAAGGACCTGATTGAAACACCTGAATTCAATAATTAACAGGTTTGGCCAAATACTTTTGTCTAGATAGATAGATTTTTAATTTATGTGTTTTTGTGTATTTTTTTTTTTTCATTAACTTGCACTTTAATTTGATGATTGAGTATTTATTTATTTATCTATCTATTTAGCCAGTTTTTGGTTTGGTTCCAGTTCTTGCATACAAACTGAGGATCTGGCAACACAAGCCGGAACTGTTTCGAGCGCATGCGCAGCTGAAGGTTTCCTCACGTCCCTCGCGTGCACTTGCTCGTCATCTGTCAGAGAGGCAAGCTCTCCGCCGGTTTAGTGTCGCTCTGGAGTGAGCAGTGAGCTCTCACCCAAACAAATTTACAACCAAATAACATTGTATATTCATTAACTTTTTTAACATGACTCGAAAGCAGTTTCTTTTCTGATATCATTAATAAGTTGGTAGCTAGCTGGCTAGCAGAGCGTCACAGAGATAATGATTCCCCTAAAACGCAGGAAAGTGACTACAGAGCAAAATGCCAGTCATGCTAACAGTACTGAGTGTAAATTCCCTGATGTTGCTATCTTTATCGTGGAAAGGAGGATGGGTGCTTCCAGAAAATCCTTCCTGACGCGTCTTGCTCGGAGTAAAGGATTTCTGATAGAAGAGTCTTACAGGTAGACTGCAGGAAATAATCCTCCTGGCACTAAAGCATCCTTACATGTCAGTGTTATAACATGGTAGTGTTTGCTCTTTACAGCTGTTCCACTACACATGTGGTGTCTGAAAACAACACAGGAGATGAGGTTGAGGTTTGGATTAAGAAACAGGAAACAGAAGGAAAAGTCTCATCCAGCTCTGTCAGTCTTCTGGACATCAGCTGGTTGACTGAGAGCATGTCAAGAGGAAGTCCTGTCCCCATTCAGGACAGACACAGGTTAAAGGTAATAGCTAAACTCTTGTATCTGTTATGGTGAAACTTCTTCTTTATTGTTTGACAGCGGTTGGAAATTCAGTAGGTTACATTACCACCAACTCTAGATCTCATTCTCCTTCGTCTTCCTGGCCTCTTAAAGCTGATTTTCCAGCCCAGCCCTCCCTGATCTTGTCTTGACGTGTTCTGCATCTTGAACTCTTCATCTGCTTTATCCAGTACTTCTACACACTCTTTCTTCTCCTTTCCCTCTCAGTAACACTCAGCATTTAGTTGGAGTTCTGTAAGTTGCATCACTGCTCCCCATATGTCTCTCTCCTCAGCTTCTCTGTCGACTTTCCAGGCCAGTCCTTCTCGAAAACAACATTAAATGCTTCCTTTCCTGATTAATGACTCCCCCGTTCGAAAAAGACTCTTTTAACATTGCTTTCTACTCTCCTTTACGGTGAAACTGATAAGGAGTAATTTCTTTATAGACCAGCCCGAAGCCCTCTGAGCTTACTCCTGTAATTATAATGAAGAGCTACGTCTGTCAGAGGAGAACTCCACTGAAGCACCACAACTCATTCCTTACAGTGAGTCCTTTACATCCTGTCATTTTGGTTCACTTTTGGTCATCTTACACACTCTGGCACAATGCACAATTCTCCACTCACCAAAATGTAGTCAGTCGTTTCATTCCCAAATGTTTTTTAAGCCTAAATAATAAAGATGTGAATCAGAGGTTGATTTGATTGAAATCTACTCACTTTTTGGGCATTGTGACTTTCGATTGCATTTCGGTTCAATTTCTGATTTACCTTTATTTCTCAAACGTTTTTAGGTACAAAGGAACCTTAGCATATGAATTTAATTCATTCTGGAGGCAAGTTCTTAAGGATAAAATTAGAATTGGGATACAGATTCTCCCATAAAAAAATTATGTAAATGCAGATAACCTGTTCCAGCCTCATAAAAAATATTACTAATATTAAAAAAAAAAAAAAAAAGTGAAAAAGCATGTAGCTTTGGACCGCCTTCTGAAAGCAATGTTGGTATTGTGAGTTGACTCTTTCAAAACCCACAATTGTTGTAACCAATGAAAATTAAAAAAATTCCTAAACACAATACCCGTGGCTTTCCACTGACACAAACATGTTTTGAACATACGCGCAACGTTTGGTTCAGTTTGTTAATTTGTATGTCAAAAATGCTTTGTATGCAGATGCAAATTTCTTGCAAAATTTCCATTTTTAAGGTGAAAAATTTTAAGGAAGGGTATTCGTATGTCGAGGTGCACTGTATTGAAAACTCCTGAAAGTATCTAATAATCACTGAAATGCTGTATAACTGTGTTGTTGATTGATTAAGCGATAATCTTCTGCTCCACATGCCAGACCAGTAGGTGGCGGTATTTCACCAACACCACATAAACTTGAAAGAAGTAAAAGCGATAATCATCCAAAATGTGGATATTTGCAGAAGATGCATGCTGTTTGTAATTTCGGGGAAGAAAGAAAACCCTGTGGTGTATTTTAAATGAATATGGAAGATCGAAAATGGATGAAGGAATTCATCCATTTTCGTTGATTTAATTTTTAAAACTTTGCTTAAATCTGTTAAAATGTGTGAATCAGTTCTGGCAAAACTGACCTATCAGTTAATTGAATAAAGGAATCACCCACAAAAGATGGATTAAATTGCTAAATCGATTAAATCACACAGCCCTAACTAATACAATAGGCCCTACATACGGCTCGTGTCTTTAAATGAGAGACCATTAAGCAATATGTTTGTAATAAACAGCAAAACTTTCCATAATGTTTCATTATCATAACCTTATGGTTATTTTTCAATTTAACTTTTTTCCTCATCTCACTCATCATCTATACCAATTTATCCTGTATACAGGGTAACTGGGGGGCCTGGAGCCTATCCCAGGAGACTTCCATCACAGGCCACACACACATACAGTACACACTCACACTCTGGGCAATTAGCTTAAGCTGCGAGTCACTCTGGGCAATTAGCTTAAGATGCGAGTCTTTGGTATGTGGGAGGAAACCAGAGCACCCGGAGGAAACCCACCAAGCTCGGGGAGAACATGCAAACTCCATGCACACAGACACCGAGGCGGGAATCGAACCCGGACCCTGGAGGTGCAAGGCGACAGTGCTAAACTAAGCCACTGTGCTGCCTACGTGTTCTTAAGGTGAAAATTCGTATTGTGATATTAATTTTCATTAAAAAAAACATAAAAACTAACCAAAATGACAAACTGCGTTAAAAATCACATTGCTTTTGAACATTTTTCTAGTGGGTTGAGTCTTTCGAAACAGCTTTCAAACAGTGGTATGACTAAAAAAAAAAAAAAAAACGTACAATTTGTGAACTCGCTTCACGTGGCTTTCCACTGATGCAAACAAGTTTTGAAAGGCTCCCAGACATACATGCAACTTAGTCTGCGTTCGGTTCGGTTTGTTTTTTCATATGTTGAAAATGCGTTGTAGGGAAATGTACATTTTGTGCAAAATTTCGTAAGGGGAAAATTTGTAAGGGAGGCCATTTGTATGCAGAGGTTCCACTGTATATTATGTTATATTATATTGGTATTTTATATTTTCATTATTTTCAGAATTTGCCCCCACAAACAGTCAGTGGTTCACAATACCATCTAGCTCAAACCTGAGTGGTGTGTTGTTTCCTCTCTCTCATGGGATTCTGATGGGACTAGTATCCCATCCAGGTTGAATTTCTGGCATTTTTTATTTTTTTGCATATTGTGCTGCTCGATATGTTTCCCAGGAAGCTCTGGAGGTCTTAGCCGAGAATGCAGAATTCAGTGAGAATGAAGGCAGGAGCGTTGCCTTTCGAAGGTCATCATCGGTCTTGAAGGCACTTCCATATATTGTGCGTACGATGGATGACTTGAAGGACTTGCCCTGCTTGGGTGATCATTCCCTGAGAGTTATAAAGGTGAGAGAGATCTCAGGTTCATGTCTATCTACAGTAAGTGGCTCTCTTGCTGAAATGAACGTTTCTCTTTTAGGAGATTTTAGAAGACGGCACTTCAAGTGAAGTGGAGTCAACAAGACAGTCTGAGCAGTTTCAAGCCATGAAGGTTAGCAATTGACATATTTTAGTGTATGCTATGTAATACATGCTATAAAATTCTTATTAAAAAAATTATATATCTGTCACCCCGTTCCATGTCCTCAGGCACTGACTGGTGTTTTTGGTGTAGGAGTCAGGACTGCAGATCGGTGGTTTAGGGAAGGTATACGTAGCCCGTTAGACCTTATAGACACACGACAAAAGCTGAACCATGCACAGCAAGCAGGTAAAAAATGATTTCTGCTCAGGAATTAAATAATATACAATTAATGATTCAGTTTGTCTATAACATCTTCATACGCTGTCTCTTTCTGATTGTTAGGAGTGCAGTATTATAACGATCTGAACACACCTGTCACTAAAAAGGAGGCTATGGTCATAAGTGACATTGTCGAGAAGGCGGTAAAAGCTGTGCTGCCAGGGGCAATTATTACACTGACAGGAGGATTCAGAAGGTATAAACAATTTGTTTGTATAGTTTAAAGCATTAGGTACAGATGCATCATGGATAAAAAAATTATTTTGCTTAATATCTTATTCATGATTATTACATTTATTTGACTGATTTTAGAACAGAGACATTTTATTGCCCTTTCTGTCATAACTATTGTTCTAGAAAATGAATTAACAGCTTCCGACTAATGAGAGATGAGAAGAATACAAGATTTAGCTCATTAGCTCCACTATGCTAAACTTAACAAGATCCTGATTAACTGAGTCACACAGCTGCCTCTAAAACACTAATCGTATACATGTGGCTTATGGTACTTTGAATTATTTATATTTTTTAAGGGGTAAGGAGGTAGGCCATGATGTGGACTTTCTCATAACACACCCAGAGGAGGGGGCAGAGGAAAAATTGATGCCCAAAATTGTGAACTATTTGGATGATCAGGTAATCAGTGATGATGTTGAAATATTATGAATGGCACTGATTTTATCTTAGGAAACCCATGTACAGTAACTACTGTATACAGTGCTGAAATAGTAATATGAGACATCGTCAGATATTTTTACATGTTCAACATCACGTCAAGGATCAGTTTGTAATTTTTCTGGGTTTCTGCTGAAGGTGAAGCTGATTGTAATTGAGATTAAAACATTAACAAGCTTTCTCCTTGCCCAGAACTAATAGCGTCCTCTTTAGTGTGTTTAACCAGTTGTTTTATGATTTATAAGTTCTTTTTAGTGCTGTCCAGAAATGAAGTTTGCCAAGCCCTCAGAAATTTTCAGCACAGTAAAAGTAAATCAATGGATTGTAAATAGCAAAGACTATTAGATTTATAGACTTAAAGGTGAAATAAAAATGCCTTGCCTGAAAAGGAGGGACTTTTATTTTTGGTCACATTTCAGAAAGATTATACAGAATCACATGATCTAATGCAAAACATTTATTTAAAAGCATATTTTTGCCAATCCACACACCACTTGGCACAGGTTTTACAACAGATGCCCTTCCTGATACAACCCTTCCATTTTATCTGTGCTTGGGACCGGCACTGCATCCAGTTGCTGGGGTTTGGGCATTGGGTTGGAATCGAACGAGAATCCTACTGAGCCACCAATGCTCATTTATTTAAAATCATATTGTAAATAAATGTTGACATATTAAAGCAGTTTGACATGATTAGGCTATTAAATAAGTATATATATATATATATATATATATATATATATAAAAATCATATTGTAATATATATATATATAAGTATAAATATGTCTTGCATAATTTCGGGGTTTTCTCTTACGCACACTTTAATTCAGTAAAGGAGATTAATCAGTTGATTTGTTAAATCTGGTGTGCTGGGAGCTGAGAAAACACTAAAATATGTATGGCATGTGGTCTTTAGGGACTGGGGTTGAAAACAACTGAGTTTGAAGATGATAGTTGTGAATGTTATTCACAACCTACTTAAACACTTGTCTTTGGTTTGTCTCATGTTCGATTTTAACTTAATTGTGCAGCTACTTTAACAATGTAATAAGCTGTTAAGGTACAATCTAGTCTATAAAACCTTTAGGCTGAGGCCGAAAAACATGCATTTACAAGAAAGAGTGAAAAAAAACAAAAATCAAAGCAAGAATACTATGAAAACATGAGCATCGGGATTGATGTTTTTTTAATTCAGTATATGTGGACACCTCAAAGCAGCTTTACAGAAATCCAGATTTAGATCTTCAATAAGCAAAGCAGATGTTACAGTGACAGCGGAGATACTGAGTGGACATAAGGAGGATAATATAGGAACGAGACACAAAAGGGAATTGCACTATATAAAATAAAATTGCAGTGTATAAAAATAAAATATTCTTAAGAATGTGAAACCTGTTAAAAGGGGTTCTTAAACACTTTATATTCACACTGACATTAGGAATAACTAGACATAAGCAGATACCATGATGTAATATGTTGTAAATTGTTTATTCTATGTTGCCATTATGACATACTAGCTGTTATTTTATTGCCAGAATCATGTTTGGAATTTTTTACTTAAAACTCTTAATTTTCATTCCTAGGGTTTGCTTTTGTACCAGAAAACAACTAGGAATTCTTACCTAGAGAGTAAAGATGGACCCGCACGTCCTCCTAGTAACATGGACCGATTTGAGAGATGCTTCTCTATATTCAGGCTTGAGCAATCCAGAGTGGACTGTGATACCTCTGTTAAAGCTTCTTTGGACAGCTCTGGTACGACAGATAAAAAGGAAGAAAGTTACTCTGGTTCCTCGTGGAGAGCTATTCGAGTCGATCTTGTAGTCAGTCCTTACAGTCAGTTTGCATTCGCTACACTAGGCTGGACGGGGTCCAAGGTAAGGTGGATTACTAACAAATGATGCATTGATCCATCCTCAGATAGGATTCCTTCCATACATGGTGCTGATTTCATAATGCAGTAATAACAGCATCAGTGTTTATGGGTTAAATGCACCTCTAAGGGAAACTAAACGTGTTAAAACACTTTCCTTGTGCAGCTCTTTGAGAGGGAGCTGAGGCGCTGGGCAGGACAGGAAAAAGGGATGTCCTTGAGTAGTCATGCACTCTACGACAGCAAAAAAGTAAGCACATAAACCATCTTATATACAGTACCAGTTAAAAGTTTAAACGTTGGATTTATTTTTCTACATTCTAGATCAATACTGGAGATTTCCAGAACAATAAAAAACACATATGGCGTTAGGTCTTTAATTGACAACAGCGATAACAGTCAGTTGATATTTTATGACATGAAGGTCAGTTGTTATGGAATAGTTCTTGCAAGAACAGTAATGTTGAGTGCATTTGCAAAACCCATCAAGCACCATAATGGGACTGACTCTTATGAAGACCTTCCCAGGAAAGCAAGACCAAAACTCACCTCTGCTGCAGAGGACAAGTTTATTTAGAGTCACCAGCCTCAAAAAACTTTAGATTTGAGCCGTGATGAAGGCTTTAAAGAGTATCTCAATATCAACTGTTCAATTCAAATGTGAGGTGTGTGTGTAGTGAACATCTTTTGTAGTTTCAGAACTAAAGAGACAAACTCTAAGCTTTAATTATTGGCTTATTTTTGAGATTAGTGGGAAATTTGTGAATATTTGATCGTTCTTTTAATCCTTTGTGAGTAAGTGGTTATGGACTAATTGCATAGTTTTACCTGATGTTTGTAGTTTATTCTCAGATCTTTAGAGTTTAAAACTGACGTTGTGATGAGAATAATAGAAATAATAACAGGACAGGTGTCTTGCATATACTTGTCTGCTAGTTCTCCTCATTCTTCTTCTGCACTTGTGTGTCTGTGTCTGTATGTGTTTTGTAGCAGCGTTACCTTCGAGCAGACTCAGAAGAGGAAATTTTCTCCCATTTGGGTCTGGAGTACATTCCACCTTCAGAGAGGAATGCATGATGCACTTTAGGTTTACACTCTATTTCAGCTGATGGTTCATTCTGCCAGTCTTGCATCATCACCATATTAAATGACTTATTTTAAACTATGCAGAAAGATTTGAGGAATAATGATGATTATTAATTATTCTTGTTGTTAATCAATTTTATACGATTAAATGAGAATTGGATTCTTTTATAATTGTTACATATGCTTCGAAGAGTTGAGAATCATTGTCTTTACTACTGTTAATACTAAAACAGATTTTATCTATAAAATGGAAAGACAAACGTTGACATACATGTATTTATTATGTAGCAAAAGTATAAACAAATAAAACATTTTATCATTTGAAAATGTTCTTTTTTTTCCTACACAGTCTTGTTTTATTTAAAATAACAATATCTATTCAATATAAAGCCTGTTTAAGTTCATATATTCTGTAAGGTTTCAGACTTGGGTGATGAGCTGTATAGCAGCTGCTGTTTATGTGAATGCATTTGTGTGATGCATATTGCCGATTGTGCAGTATGCATTTGCAGTCAAGCCACATATATTTCTATATATTTCTAAGTGCACCTGGCATGTTTTGGCCTCCTTTTTCTAACTGTCATTTTTTTCTTCCAACACTAAACATTTTTAATGATCACCTTAACATGGTTATTTGTCTAACAGTGTTCTTATGAGTGTTTGTTTAAATGCATTCTTAATTCAAAAGCATTTATACTGTATAAAATATTAATATAGTGTGTACCATAATGATTTTAATCATTTTAATTCACGGTTATGAAGCCCAAACCTGTACCTTTTTTTTTTCATTATTATTTTTGATGTATTTGTACCAGCACACTTTTTATCATGACATCTTGACAGTTTTAGGTGTAGTTAATGTTATAACAAGTCTTAGTCACTTTGGGGTTTTTGTGGGTTTTGTTGATCCTCACTTATGCATGAAACCAGTCAGAAACAGTTAAACCGGTCATAAACTATACCATCCACCTTTCGCAAGCCACCTAACTGACGTCCTTTGAACTTCAAAAGACAGCCTAGCACCTTGTAGTGTTCATTACACCACCTTTTAACAGGAAAAGGAAAGCCCCAAATGTAACTCTCCCCCTCCCCAGTGAAGACTCTCCTGACACTCTTTTCATGCCCCATTCACAAACATGTTAGCAGTTCCTCGGCTCCTCTGCGACCTGGACTGGGAGTTTTAAATGTGGATCCGTGTGAATGGTGGGTGGTGGTTAAGGGGGGGATCAGTGATGCTCAATAGGCCTTAATCCCTTCTTGACACTTTTTTCTTTCACAGCCCATAAGTGTGAAAGCAAAAGTCTTGTGAATAGGAGACGACAAGGGTGTGATGTCTTTGTAATCCAGCAGGGACCGGCAGAAGACATTAGGCACTTGAAGTCAGTGTCCGTCGTCTCGAGCCGAGCTCAGGGGCCGAAGGTCTGAGTGGATTCTACCTCGAAGCCGATGGCCTGAGTCTCTTCAACCCCCTCCTTCTCTTTTTGTTGTCAAATAACCATAGGGCTTTAGAACGAGACCAGTTCCACCGGTTACCGCTTTAAAGTCCCCACTGATTAGGATCAATAAGGGAGGGTTAATGGGGGTATTGTAGTCAAAATGATGTGATTATAAGATGAACTGAAAGTTGGAGAAAAGCTCTAAGGAGACAAGGTCTATGGGCTGCTTTTAATTAACCCAACGAAATGTATCCAATGATGTAGTTTCAACACAAACACTGGTTTGCATACAATCTGGCTTAAAAAACGATATTTTAAGCAACATGCATCCTGTCAGAAATCGGTCAGATAATAAATACTTCCAACATTCAAAACTCTGGTTATAAGTCAGTTTTTCTGTGCAGATCTGTACAGTGTAGCACAAAGTAAAGTTTATAAAGCAAAACTGAAGTTATTCATATAAAGAGTGTACCAGAGGATAAAGACAGAAATAGTCTGTCTGTAGAAAAATTTAAATATAATTTTACATTTTTCATTTTCTTAGTTAAGGTGTACAGCTGTAAGGTTATTTTTAATGGAGCTCTTACGTATGTGGCTCTTCGGTAAAATCTCAGACAGCCTTGACTATATATTTTTCAACCATGCACAAATACTTCTCTGCAACTTTTCAAATTGATATTTAAATATCTGTTGGTTATTTTTTCTTTTCTTATATTTCAATGTAGAGGATTAAACAACATTTACACTATAGTACACTATAGTATTTGCTTTATGTCGTAAAAATGGCAGACTGAGCATGTTTCTGAGCATGAACTAGAAAGGAAACTTTTCTCTCCAAGCCAAAACCAGCTGTGATGTGGATGCAATCACACCCTGTAAAGCAGAACATTACCCTTATTACCCTCTCACATCTAATAAAGCTATATGGAGGCGTTCCCATCCTGTGTGAAATATGACGGCTCCGGGTGGCTTGACAGAAACTCACGTGTCTTTGGTCGCTACGTTCAGGGACGAAGACAGGCCAGTCAGGGAAGGGATGATACATTTGCGTCCCTAACAGGGCAGCAAACAGCACCCATTAGAGATGAAAGGGGATTAGCGAAGGGAATCAAAGGCAATCACGGCTGGAGCCCATTTACTCTGAGAGACTGTCGTCTGTACTACCTCTAAAGGCTGACTGGGAGGGAGGGGGCACTGCTTGAGTGACACTTTCATTGCAATGATAAGGCCTTACACTAACGGCTGGTTTAAAAAAGTAATAGATTTACAGAAATAAAGACACAAAAGCAACTCCAGAGTAAATAAAATTGCAAGTACTAGCTAATCTTGCTATATATACTATGTATGAGATGGTATATCCTACATTTGCATCTTACTATTTGTACATCAGTAAAAAAAAAAAATTAAATTCCATGACGTCATACTTTCCAGTATATAGCGACACTGATTTAGCTCTAAACTGTTTTCTGCATGAAATTAGTCAAACACCTGCTTAGCAGTCTCATTATCCTGACCACTCAAGATCAGCCCAGGAGAAGACAACACATATACAGACTGTAATCACTGCTTTGATGGCAGGATCACGGGGACAGGAGGTGGACATGGCGTCTCCTGCTCCTCCCGTCTGTGCTCCATAAAACCAAGCTGCTGTCTGTACTGTATCCCTGTCTCTCTCGGTGTTTCTCTGTATTTCTCGGTATCTCTCTGTGCTACCCCTCACATCAAAGTCATTCCACCTCTTTATCACATCTGACGACCTGAGGAAGCTGGAACCGAGCTGGGGACTGTCCCCCTCACCATGCATTCCACATGGGAGTACAGAAACTCCCCTGCAGCGAGAGATCAGCAGCAGATACAGACAGGCATGAGATCTGGGTTTTGTTATGGCCTTTAACTGAAAGAGCAGGAGCGAGATACCGGCATAGATACGATGAGAGAGAGAGAGAGAGTTAACAAGTTATCTCCCCTTTGAAGTCATAAATAGAGAAAGTTAGGTGGTGTTCATTTGCATGATGGAGCAATCTGGAGCCTTTTTGCAGACTGTCTAACTTGAAAGAGTAAATAATTTTGCAAGAAGGCAAATAATTGAGATGTAGCACACATAATCAGGAGTTTTTATTTCAGATCAGCGACTTTCATGTCAGGGGTTCCTAAATGTGCAACCAAGTTTTCCCATAAAGATAGAAATCCAACTAAATATACATTATTGCAACATGTACAATATGTATATATTGTCTTTTTACTAGAACTATAGAGCACTTTATTCTAGCAAACCTAGCAAATTGTCAAAATGACAATTAACAAACCCCTGGTCATAACTACATACAGTATAAGAACTTAATTACTAATACACTAAGGTTAAAAAGAACAGGCTATGATTTTCACTAATAATAATAATAATATATATATATTTTTTAAAACATACCCCATAACATTAACACATTAACATTGACTATCAATAATATACCGGTTAACTGGTGACAGGATCATGGGCACCCAAGGCTCACGCATACCCACAAGGACCAAAGGCCATCCCGTCCCGTCTGATCCCACAGAAAAGCCAATGCAGCACAAATCACTGAAAAAAAAAAATCAAAGCCTGGCCATAAGAGAAAGGTATCTCACTTGGCTTTCAAACTCCCCAGATCCCAATCAGATTGAGCATCCATGACAAAAAGAAAAAAAAAAAACAGACAAAAGGTCTGACCTACTGATATCCCATCTCACAACCTATAGCACCCAAAGGATCCACTGCCAGACACCACAGTACACCCCTTGAGGCCTTGAGGAGCCATGCTCAGAGGGGCTATTATCACACAGGAGACACAAGGGCAACTCAAACCTTGGTGGCTATAATGTTAACGGTTTTTAATGTTATAGCTGATCAATGTGTATGATGAAAAATTTGTGTAAGGTTGACTATCACTCCCATATTTTATGTACACCTTCTCCAAACTGTTGTCACAATATTAGAAGCACACAATGATGTTACAATGTTATAACTATATCATAACATTACAATTTTCCTTCATTGGCACAAATCTGTTCTATCATGATATTGTTGAAGGTCCATGAAGGCAAAGCTCGAACCTGAACCCCACTGAACTGATTTTTGGGATGAACCCTTATGTACCTGTCTTTAGGAAAGCCTTCTCAGAAGAGTGGAGATTATTATATCAACAAAGGTGACTCAATCTGGAACAAAGTACATATGGGTATGATGGTCAGGTGTCCACAAACTTTTTACTATGTAGTTGAGGTTTCTCTAAAAAAGAGGAACACTGAGAAATATACCAAAGTTAAAGTAGTGATATGAACCCATACGTATGGATCATATGTGTATTTTATGTGTATTAGCACTCAGGATTTTAAAATGTATTCAGAATTTCGGCCACTCACATGACATCACATGGACTTTTCTAATCTCAAGAAGTGTATCAGACTTAGAAGACATGTTCTCCATGGGGCTCTGGCTTACACCCGAAATCTCCACCCACGGCACCATCTTTTCTCTCCTTTGTATTTTTTTGTCGGATTTTAAGAGGATCAAATCAATCAACCCCAAACAATGAACTTGCAGTCGAACCTACTGTATATTTGGCTTAGTGATGATGAATTGGATTGATCGTGTTAATCCCATTATTAAACATTTGAGCAAGATAACTGAGGATTAGCAACACCTTAGATCCTTGTCAATAATATGTATATTTTTTTTCTTTAGTGCGGCATTACTGGGCTTTTGTCAGCCACAGTGGCTGTGGTTCATTCCCTTTCGGCTAGGGAATAGGCCTGTGTTTATCTGGATGAGAGGTAGAATTGGGCCAGACTGTTGTCTGGGTATTACGTGTAGTGTTCTGTAATCGGCCATTAACCACTTACTGGCACTTCAAAGCAGCAGTGAGCTTTGATACCAATACCAGGGGCCAATGAGGCACGTTTACAGCTACTCACTGTGTGTTTGTGTGATCGGGGGTGTGTGTATTTCTGTCTTTGTGAAAGTACAGGATGATCCTGAATACATAATCTGATCTGATTACATTTTGAGATTATTTAACGTAATAATACACTACTATGTATTTTTATACTATTATTATTTAAAAACAAGTAATATGCCATACAAATTCAATGCAAGTACTTTAAATGAAGTATTACCTATTGCAATGGATAACTCACAATGTGCATGTATGTCTATAAGTGTATGCATGATAACAGGTATGATTTTCTTCAAATATATTCATTTAGATTATTTGCTATTCAATTATCAATTCATTGTCATCCTATTGTCATTGTTCCATCGGGTATTTATGGTGCATTTAAGAAAATCACCAAATAGTGTAAATAGAGAAGATATACAAATGTTTCAGAAATCAAGTTTATTAATCATTTACATAATATGTCAATACATATTTAACTCAATAGACTAATATCGAGGTACAGGTAGATGCTTCAGTGTAACACAATGTACAGAAAAATGCAGCCAAACACAAACACTCACACGCATACAACAACAAAAAAAAACAACAGATGTATTGTATATAATTTATAATTATAATGTATATACTTTTTTTTATTTAACTACAGATTTTATTTGTTAATGAACTGCCTAGCCGAATCAATGTTTGCCATCCTGTGTTTTATAACCTATAATCAGAATGATATTTATTTACCTGACAGATCTCAACATAGCATGAATGAATGAACATTAATCAGCCATACTTGTTTCAAAGAGCTACTGTATGTCCAGTTATCTCTACACTTGTGAAATTTTGAGTATATATATAAACACAGACAGACGTTCTACGATGAGAGAGGAGACAGGATCAGAGATGGTTTTGAAAGTCGGGAGGGGGATCTTGGTTCATCACCAGACTTACTGGAGCCAGGAATTAATGGGCTCATTCAGAGGCGATTGAGACGTCTTAATTACCACACTTGTGAAAACTCAAGGGGTGGGGAACGGAGTAGGGAGGATGTTTCCTTTGATCCTGGCCTATAGTCAATTGTAAATGAGCTAGGATTAGCCCTATAAATACCCCAAGACCTACACTGGAGGTGGTTATCACCTATCCGAAGACAAACAGTACGCTACCTCACTCACTTAGGCTCAGGACACCGTCCTCTAAAGAACTCTTCTGCTTGGGGATCCAGACCCTGAACCATCAAGAATCTTAGCAGAAAGAAGCATTTTTAAAAAAAAAAAAAAAACCTTTTTTCATTTCTTGGATATATTTGTTATTGGCTGGACCAGATTTGGAATGATGAAGGGACACTTTTCAGTCGAATGGCTCTCCCAAAGCAGCCAGGGCAGTGCTAGTACTCCATCAAGCCCTGGTGCAGTGAGCCGTTCCAGCTCCTGCATCTCCATGGCCTCTGATAGAGCCAGCACATCTGGTACTATTCCAGAAACTCTCCCTGGTTTCTACAGCAGGAGAGTGGATAAGATGGAAGCCCAGCAGATCCAGTCTGAGCCAGTGGGGCCAGCACCAAGCTTTATTACTGCTCCAAAGAAAGACACTGTCTCTACCACTGAGAACCTCCAGCATGGTAAGATCTTAATTCATTACAACCATGGTAAAATCTATAGCTATGCATTAAAATTGTTAAACTGTTGACAATATCAAGACAAAAAAAAAGGCTTTTTAAAACTTTATTTAGCCATTTTCATTCACCGTACCTGATCTCTGCATTAAATAAAATATGATTTTAATCTATTTTGGAAGTTAAAGAGAACATTAAAAGCTTGAGCATTTTGAAGGAGTAAAAATGTGTGAAATATCAGTAGTGGACCATTGATCCTTGAAAATGTGTAAGCAAGTTATCTGGTTAACCTTTTCAAAACTTTAGTTCAATCAACTTGATACCATACAGAGATTAAAATGGTCCATTCAACTTCCTTTCTACATTTTCTCTATTGCAGCACCAGAGTTAGGCTTTAGCAGTGGGACCGAGGAGGAGGAAACATCCGGGTATGAAAGCGAAGGCGGGCGTTCTCTCTCACCCATGGTCACCAAGGAGCCAGCACCTTCAACCTCCCCTGGTACGGGGCGACGGGCTAGAACAGCCTTCACAGCTGAGCAAATCGACAGTTTAGAGAGAGCATTCAAGAGGAACGCTTATCTCGGAGCTCAGGACAAAGCCGAGCTGTGCAAGAGGCTCAGTCTCTCTGATAAGCAGGTGAGCAGTTTTGCGTTAAACCTGATATAGTACTAATAGTGCTATGAGGAAATAATACATTTAGGCTCGGAATCTGACTTCATTACATTATCCTGTCATTTTATTCTTTACTAATCTATTATTATTGTAAATTCTTACTAAAATAATATTGCTCTAACACATTGGTCATTATGAAGAAACTAACAACTATTATGTCTTCTTACAGATCAGGAACTGGTTTCAGAACAGACGAATGAAACTGAAGAGGACAGTGCAGGACGCCCTTGCACATGCCTGCCAGGCCAATGTGGCATCACAGTTCATGCCATACCCCGACCTGCAGTCCTTCAGACCAGCACCATACCCAAGTTACTACCCAGCACAAGAGAGCGCGAGTCCCTACATGTGCCCACCCAATATCCATTACAGCCCTTCTGTTGTGCCCACCCTGTCTGCCAGCGCCCTCTACCAGTACAGATGCCCTCAGGGTCTTTCAGTGGCACCTAGTAATCCGGCTCTTATGCAGCCGTACCAGCCGTACTCTCACCAGTACTTCAGCTCACAGTGAACAATGTCGATTTGAGCCACACGGACCACGGATGAACTGTTCATCACATATTTTTTTTTTTTTTTTTTTTAATGAAGCATCCCCTTTCTATTTTGTAATTCTTTTCAGAACACAAGGTGGAGTGCAACTGTGAATGTATTTTTCTTTTCCGTAATGTAGAATATTTAAAGACACACTTGTAAATGCTTAAATCTGTAAAGTTATATTTTGTTCATTTTTATATGTACCAGAGAACTGTATAATAAATGTTTATCTGTTTATTTGGACTTTGGACAGTTTGTGAATTAGACAATGTGTTTCACTGCATTTATAATGAGTAATAATCCACTCCTAATAGTATTAGGATCAGAATCAGGTTTTATCCAGAGGCAGGAATCGAACCCTTGATCTTGGAGGTACGACAGTAAAATCACTAGCAATTATCTGCAGTATAAAAGAAATAATAATAATAATAATAATAATAATAATAATAATAATAATAATAATAATAAAACTCTGAGAGGGGTTTTACCAGAAAAATTATTACATTTAAATCTATAAATGTGTTTATGAGCAAACAAACAGCTCATAAAGATTTCCCTGTGGTATGGTAAACTATAGTACAAACCATAATATACCACAGTATCACACACTGAAGTAAATGTACCGCTGTACCAAAGTATGTAACATGTTCATGTACCATGTACTATAACAGCAAATAAGTACAATGATTCTGTCAAGACACCACGGTAACAGTACCTATATCAGTCCTCCTGACTGCTGTATTTAATTAATAATATGATTCATAAATAAATGCAGCCCAGCTTGTAACTTTAATAACCAAATAACAGAAAAATAAACTACTGAACACAGACACGGATGAACTTCCACTGATGAACAGTAAGCGAATTAGTGGGAATGGTTGTGAACTGTGCTTAAAACATTTAAATTATCCAGCTTAATAAACAAACAAACAAGACATAACCAAAGTATAGATTCATATTCATATGTATTTAGCCAAACAGCTAGTTAGATGGTTAGTTAGATGGTTAATTATCCCAGTAAACTCAGCTAGAGAGGAGTTTCAGTTAGAGACTGTGTTATACATATTTGGTAAATAAGGTGAAGAGAATTATATTTAAAATGTTCCGTAAAATTAATACGTTTTTGTGTAATGTGCAAGAAAAAAAATTAGAAAACTGTTTACAAGTCTTGCTATGGCGCGTGCACACAAACACACACACACACACACACGTGCAATAGGCGGCCCCTGCTGGTAGACTTGTGCATTACATAGGGTACAGAAATATTTTCCTCATGTTTCTGTGTACAGTATATTAACTCCCAGAGTGCAAGTATACAAAGATGCATGAAACTGTTTTGATTTGACCATCGATTCGATCAAAATCAGGATTGTCACATTAATATAAGCTGCACTTTCTTTTTTTTGAAAAACGTATAATTGAATCTAAGTGTAAACATACAAAGAGAGGATCCCAGACAGCACCTGGATGTGGGCCATGTCTGGAAAGTAATGTGGCGCTGTTGGCCCACTTGCAGCACAAGTAATTAATAATAATAATAATAATAATAATAATAATAGGACGGCACGGTTGCGTAGTGATTAGCACTGTCACCTTGCATCTCCAGGATCGAGGGTCGTGTCCGATTACTACCAGAATACTCTGGGGACTCTGATTTATTCATTCCCTAAAAAATTGCAGATTAGGGTATTGGCATTCCCAAATTGCCCATAGTGTGTGCCCTATGATAGACTGGTACCCTGTCCAGGGTATACCCCGCCTCGAACCCAAAGTCTCCTGGGATAGGCTCCTTTGTGCTTTAAAATGTTTATAAATGTTTTATTTTTCCAACAAATGTTCAGTTACTCAAGTAAATTTTTGTAATCAAGTTTCTATAAATATGCAATTATTTTTCTGGTGTGCCTTTGGAATTTGACAACTGGGAGTGGAACGCTCAAGAGCCATCATCCCCAGTATGTGGACCAGATGAATGTAGAAGAGTCGAGATCAAGATCTGATTTTCTTGTCTGAGCTGAAGAATTCAATATACAGTGTAATTTTAATACAACCAATAACTTTGATCTACTTTAACAGATGAGAGGTGAGCCCTGTGTCCAGTAAGGTCTCTCAGCTGCTACATGAAAATAATAGCTATCTGTTGTATACTGCCTGGATATTTGTGTCCTTTTGGCGAGCGCCATGAGTGGTTTCACAGGTTGCTTATTGGGTGAAGCAAAGTACTGTAGGATTACATTACCATTACAAAAAACTTACAAGAAACAAGAAATCGCCCAAAGGCCGATCAGAACAGGTCTTGAAGACAAATATATGCATTATACTAATTTGATTGTATTATTTTATATTTACTGGTGAGATAATATGAAGGGCATTCAAGTCAAACTGGGACTTTTGGTTATGCAGAATAACAGATGACAGTTATGAGACTAAAAACTTCCTTTATTTCTCTATATAATCCCCCCCTTATGAAATTAATGCTTGGATACCATCAAGATAGAAAGTTTTCCCAGTACGCCAGACCCATGACCGGACTGCTTACTTCACATTTGAAACAATGGCCTCCCAGGAACACCTTTAATGGCCCAAACATGTGGAAATGCCTTGGACTGAGATCAGGACTGTGTGGGGGATGTGGCAATAACTCCCAGTTTAATTCCTATAATGTGTAAGTGATCCTTGTGAATGATTATGTTTACAGTTCCCAAAGCCAGATGCTTCTATCTCATAAAGGATGAGATGTTCCATGTGCTGAATGTTCACAGGAAAGACTGCAGGGGGCTCCATGTCACTTCAGCCAGGGATTGTCATTCATGATCATATGGCCTTCTTTAAAATGTTTGCTCCATACAAATGTTTTGCGGTCACTAAGGGTCTCACCTCCGTACTGTGCTTGATGTGTCTGTAAATGTCTATTTATTTTACACCTTCATTCATGAGAAATCTCATCACAAGTCCCGTCTTGAATTAGAATTTGCTGTATTTTTCTGCTGTTATTACTTAAGAAACTCAGCAAGCAAATCATTATTAAATAAATATAAACATAGCAAAAAAAATGTGTCTGAAATGATACCCAAGCAACAAATTGCATTTGGCCTTCTTTTTATTTTTCAATTTAATTTCATAGACTGAGGAATTAAAAAAAATATGCTGAAAAGAATTCAAGTATAGATATAACCAGGGTCCATTATAAAGGATACAGAAAAATGAGCACAAAACGTGAAAAATACAATGTAAATATTAGTAAATCAGAAACATTAGACTTTTGGAGTACACAATATTTTAACATTGGTTATGTACTTCATAACCAATTGCAACTATGAAATGCAAAGGAAAAAGGAAATGCAGTGCACAAATCATTTTTTGACATGTACCATCTTACTTTATCCGTCTCTATCAATGTACAATATTTTTTAAAACTGATTACATCTGATTTTGTGATGATTAAATCCTGTTATAGTCAAATTTCGATGAATCAGATGAATGGTTTTACACTGAGAGTGTCCTCATTCACAATATGGGCAGTGTGGTCTGACAGATGTTGCTGGTATTTCGTAATCATTTATAACAGTACTTAGCTGCGGTACGATGATATTCATGAAGGGAACGGGTGAAGTTTATGATACGAGTTATAATGTAGAGCCTGTCACTTGAATCATAAAAATCGTCAAAGTTGGTTTTGAAGTCGTAGATTCTGTGTCACAATACAATAAAAGTCACGGACAATGTTACAGAACCATTCACAAGACACTTTAAATCAAAATACTGTATAATCACGTTTCTAAAGCTAACATCTTGGTATCACGCCCAGGATATTCACACCACACGGTTATGGCTTGGTGGTTACCGATGCAGCATGTTATAAATACTGACACTATTGAGGTATTTATCACTCATGGATTTAGAAATACCTACGTTTGTATATGTATACACATACACAGAGAGTATAACCACTACTCTATGAAATCTGTTTCTCTCTAAGATCTTAAAGAATGCAGAGAAACTATTCATAAGACACAATTTGGTGTGCAGTATTGTTCTACGTGTTGAAGTTTGTCTGGTCCCGATTTTAAAAATTTGTATTACAAACTTACAAACAATACACTAAAATCGTACATTAAAGACTTTTTTTTTCTTCTTTAGGTGATTTACAGAATAACACTTTCATGTACAAACACCATCTAATAATAATAATAATCGTCTAATACTTAATATTACAATAAATACCTAATAGTACCATCTGTTAAGGCAGGACAAATGTATCTGTAAATGGACAGAATGACTGGTATTGTAAAATTCATTGATAATTTACACTTTTTTGGTAGATTTGGTTTAAAACATGAATGCTTATTATCATAAATGAATGTAGAAAGAGATGCTTCAATGACATGCTGGGTGTTACTGCAGATCTGTTATATTGCATGAACTCATAGAAAAGGGGCCAAATCACTGCTACATGAAGAGCTGCCTAACACAATATGGCTGCGTGAATTCAGTGTAAATATTCTGTCATTACATATGAGGTCATAATTAAGAAAAGCAGCTAACAATAAGCAGCTTATTATCAGATATGTTGTTTGAATCAACTCAAACGTACTGGGTCTCGTTAATAGTAATTGCATCTCTTTGAATACAGTTATATCAGACTCACTCTGATAACCAGCCAAAAATCAGAAGCTCCCCCCCCCCCCCAATATTAAGCAAAGCTACTCAAAGCATAGAACTATGGCTGGATATGCACCAACAATTCATTCACTGTTTCCTGTTTGCTTTGGAAATTGACTTACAGTGGCTTGTATGAGTATTTACCTTCCTTGAATGTTTTATAGGCCACTCTGTTGCTTTTCAGATTAATTCTTTCCTTTAAAGTTCTGGCTGTGCCATATAATTCATATTACAGAAACCTTATTGAAGCTTTTACAAAAAGACGTATTGAACTTTTGTTGATTGTTCCTCTGTCTTTGTGATGTTTGTTCTCTAGAGTCTTCCAGGAACTGAGGTCATGTGACGCTTTAACTTTACACACGTCTACTCAATTTCTCATCGTCTTTACCACTTTATTCTGTATACAGCGTGGCCGCCATCCTGACTCCCAATCCATCACACTCTACTACACAACACCTGGGAACACCAATTAACCTAATCTGCCTAATGTCTGGTGGGAGGAAACCAGGGGAACAAGGAGAACATGCAAACTCCATGCACACAGACCCGCGGTGGGAATTGAACCTGGATCCTGGAGGTGTAAGGTGACCACTATGTAATGCTAACCACTAAGCCACCATGCCGACAGGTCAACTCAAATTCAGTTAACTATATTACTCATAATGCCATCTGGTTTGACAGGAATAACCTGAATATGTCTGCAATCACGTTCTTTACAATTTCTGTGAATTATACTCATAATATTCTGACAGTAGTCCTAATTTGTCTCATTCAAGATTGTAACACTGCACAGAGCTTCAATGGGGTAAATACTTATACAAGCCCACTTCAAGAAAAGTGAAATCCAAACTGGTTAAAGATGGTCAGTGATCTGGTCATTTGAGCAGAATGTCAGGGTCACCGCTGAATAAGGCAGTATGCACACCTCAAGAGGTCTTAATGTAGTAAGGCATTTCTACTGATCACAGAACAACAGTGTGAGTGATGGTAATACTGTACATGTACACACATTGGCCAAGGCAATGTGTTTGAAGTGGGAGTCCAGAGTTTACCAGTGGATTCAGGTTGTCTTTCGACTGGCGCGCAGAATGCTGTCCAGGCCACTGAGCTGCCGGAGGAAGCCTCGGTTAGGGGTGACGCCTCTGTGATCCTTGACTGTCTTAATGGCTTCTACTAGGGTCATGTTCTGTCGAATCATAAGGTACGCCAACACCAGAGTAGCTGAGCGACTCACCCCTACTGCGCAGTGCACAAGCACCTTTCCTATAAAGACAAATATAGACTATATAAATAGAAAAACTCATTACCACATACTGCAGGTTCCCAACCTTGGGGCCATGACCCCGACATTGAGTTACCTGAAATGTGGATGGGATCGCAGGAGATTAATCAACCATTATTGATAATTTAGTTACAACGAAAATGCTGTCATGTTAATCGATGTTCGGCCTTACCTCCCATGGTGAGAGCCTTGTGAATGAATTCTGCAGCAGGGTAGAAGTTGACACTCATGTCGAAGGAGGGAGAGTCATGGGCCTCAATGCCATGGTAGGTGATATTCATTCCCTCATAGTACTCTGCACCACCCCGCCATTTGCTCTGTGCACAGTTTAGGATGTGCGTGATCCCAAGTTTTGTAAGTTCTTGGCGGTTCGAGGCAATGTCCCTGAAATATTTTTAATAAAACAGGTGAACGTGTCAAATAGTGTTATACTGTACATCATGATATTCTATGACATTATCCATATCTGCAAATGTAAAGCCACAATGTCTGGAGTTTATATCCAAGACTATTACTTTCTAAAATTTGGAAACTACTCACTGGTCTCCAATGTAGAGTCTTGGCCAAACCTCATCGGCATGATTACAAGCTGTCTTTCCAGTGTACAGGAGACGCTCGAGTTCAGAAATGCTCAACGCAGGAGACCCTCTTTCGGAATCCCTCCTGTTAGGGGATCTTGAATTGCTTCGTGATCGAGAGAATCTAGACATAAACGCCATCTGCACTGATTGTTAGTGGGGTTCTGTGAAAACATAAGGAAATAAGGATGATAGAAGTAATTTTTTTTTTAATTAAAAGCCAATCTTAATGTCACTGTCATGTGTCTTTGTTTATTTTGTCATGTGTCTTGTCTCTCATGTGTGGAGGAATTGTCTAGTTGTTCTATTGTCTTCACCCTGTTCTGTGTTTAATTCTTGATTGATTTGTCTATTTACACCCTGCTGTGTTGTACTATTTTTATGAAGACTTTATTATACCTATCATTGCCTATCATTCTTCCTTCTTTGTTCATCACCAATGTCTTTGCATTGACCCCTGCTTGCACACACTCTAACACACACTCTGTTTGTGTGCACTTTCATTTTGCTTTCACAAACCTCATAATGCATGCAGCAATATCTGTGCTTTTGAACAAATTGAAAAACCAGTGGAAAATCAATTTAGGCCCATGTTTACTCACAGCATTTTGATTAAAGGTCATCATCTCAAAAAAATATAAAATAGAAATCAGAAGCTCTGCTGACATGATTAATCAGCTGCTCCATGTGTTAATCACTTAATTTTCATGAGCGTGAAAAAGTAGATCTTCTTGTCCTGTGTTTCCTTTAGGTGCTGTGCATATTTAGTGATTTATATTATTTATGTAATTCTCTTCCAGGAAACAACAATAATAATAATTTGGGGATGAGTGAGTCTGCAAAGTGCATCTCTCAGAACAATCAAATCACTATTGAGCAGTTAAGTATCCCCGGATGAGTTATAAGATCACATTCCTTCCGATCATTAGTAGAATGGAAATGGAAATAATGTATTTTGATATAACGGTATACTGTATATAAACACAGCTTTTATTAGAACCAGTTCTGTTATTTTATTCTGTGCTGCTGGACGTGTTTTGCTTCTTCTTCCTTTCTTTTTTTTTTCTTCCTGCAGTCCAATGCTTAGAAATAAACATCAAAACATGCTTGTAGATCTACCTATTATGTGCATGCATGGTTTAATAGGGGAAAAAATATTTCAGAATTATGATTTTTATATTTTTACAAAATGTGGGGAAATAACAAGCATGAGTACATAGTGTATGCTAGGAGCACAATAGATGAATTCATATTGAATAAAATAAATAAATAAATAAATAAAAATAAAGACGCTAGATTATGCGTGTCCCTCGGTAATAATCAGCTGGATTCCAACATCTGGCAATGGAAATAATCGTAATCAAATAATCAAAGGGCTGATGGGATATGCATAATACATAACGCGTATTGTTGATTGCAAGGGGGTGGACAAAACAGAACGTCTGAAATCCATCTTACCTTCTTCCATCCACTGCCGCCTCCAAACACACGGCAAAAAAAAAAATACAGCTTTGTTCTCTCGTCCTTTCCGATTTGAAAGCTCCTCTATAAAGACATGGATCCGACATATTTTAGTGACTCATATCGGACTGCGTAATGAGTGTCATTGCAGCCTGTAGAGGAGATCAGCACGGAACGCACGGAACGCCCACCTCATGCACGTTCACATTCGACTTAAAGCAACCACACGGGGCAGGAACATCCAGCGCAAGCAGACTACAGGTTACAGGTATTAGACATTACACCTAACTTAGATGTGCTGGATGGATCACAGAAACCTTTCAGCTGATATTTAGGAATTAATGCAGCATTAAATGCATGGACCCTTTATGCATGATCTATGAAAATCCACCATGAAGCACTTGCATATTTACAATCAATACATGATCTAACCTTTATCTGTGTTGATTATTTTTTCAAACTAATTTAACCTTTAGTCTTGTACCTCCAGGGTCTGGGTTCGATTCCCTTAGGTCTGTGTCTTTTGGAATATGCATGTTCTCCCCATGCTTGGTGGTGCTCTGGTTTCCTCCCACAGTCCAAAGACATTTTGCGTTTGGCGTTCCCACATTATCTGATGTGTGTATAGGGGCCTAGGTTTGCTGGCCCCCGCAACCCTGTATCAAGGATAAAGTGGTATAGATGAGCGACTGAGTTATTAATTTATACTTCAATGTGATTTTTCATTTTCTTCTTTTTAGAGAGCGTGATGCACCAGTGTTTTAGTCTATAAGTCTATCTATCTTTCTCATCTGTACACTATGGTTAGACGGATCAGCTTCCAAAGCTTTAACTTTCATAACCTGCCAACACCATTGTGCTTCACATCTTGTCAAACACATTGTGTAAAAAACATTATCTTGGAGACTTGCATGGTTGAGTTTCTCATTAATATGATAATGCATGTTGAAATGGTGAGTTACTGAAGAAGAAGCTCTGCACTGCCAAGATTATTTGAAAAAAGTATCTCGAGTTCAACTCAAGAGTTTAGTAGAATTGATCCCAAGGAACACTGAATCAATTGGTGGCGGCTAGGAACTAGTGTACCAACACCTAAGTAAGTCACTTTTTTATTTATAAGTTACAATTATCTCTACATAATGGTACAAATTATATCTGCACTGGTTTTGTTCCATGTGGTAGTGTTCTATTGACCTGTCTAGTAAGTCCTGTGTATTTATTGTCTGGTGTGTATATTGTATGTTTGGTTTCACACATTCTTGTTCATTTCTGTGTATTGGCCTACTTCATTATGTGCTGGATTGTCCTAAACAGACAGTATTCCATTCTAATGTGTTTAAGTTACAGTATAAGGGGGATGACAATAAAAGCCATTTAACTTGACTTAACTTGGGATGACTGCAACGATGGCCAGGGTGAGCCTCGGCAATGAAAATGACCCAAGACATGAAGGTTTTGAATATAAAGGAATATAAAGACATAATATTGTAAAACATAATTATTGTACATTATTTCAACTCCCCATGTAAAACTACTCACTCACTCATCGGCTATACCACTTACATATACAGGGGTCTTGGGGGTCTGGAGCCTATCCCAGGAGATTTAGGGCACAAGGTGGGGTACACCCTGGATGGGTGCCACACACCCACTCTATGTGCAATTTGGTGATACCAGTTAGCCTAATCTGCATGTATTTGGACTGTTTGAGGAAACCAGAGTACGGAGGAAGCCCACCAAGCACAGGGAGAACATGCAAACTACACACACAGATCCAAGGCGGGAATCAAACCTAGACCCTGGATATGCAAGGCGACAATGGTAACCACTAACCCGCCCATGTAAAACTATAATCCAGTCTAACAAATAGGACTAAACCCTCGTGTGCGTAACATTTTTCGGTCTGTTTACCACTAGAGGCGGCCAGTGACCTCAGATTTAAATTCCTCCATCATCTCCATGTCACATAAACGTTGCTTAAAAGGAACAATTTTATGAAACAAGCTTGTAAATGTATTGAAGTACTGAAGCTCAGCACAGACGCAGGTGGGAGCATTACCCGTTCCCCCTCAGTCTCGTGCGGGCGGCTCGCCAGTTGCCATAGCAACGCCTCGCGCTGATGTTATTCATCATCATGCTAGGCGGCTAACTTAGCTGGATAACAATTTTAATGAAAGAAAGAGCAAACACAGACGTTGTATGGTGTCCTCTCAAAGGTAAACTCTTTATGTCTTGATTATTTCATTTAACCTAGGGTTAAAATCTGGTATCTGGGACGAAGTTACTGCGCCATATTATATTATGCTAGTTATGCTAAGGCCAGCCTTGTTTGGGCGTGAAAAGAAGGAGGGCTAGCTTGGCTGCTACTGCTAGCTAGTGTCACAGGCTGTATTACTAACCGAGAGTGTGTAACTTAACGTGTGTGTGTGTGTGAGACAGAGAGTGAGAGAGAGAAGACTAACGGAACAAGCCCCTGTGATGCAGCACATAGCATTCCTTCACTTTTTGGGGTGGGGCGGTGTCTAATTCACAAGGTAAGACATTATGACTGTTTTTTATTCGCATTAGTTCGATGTCTAATGTCTTGTAACGTTAAGTATAAAACATCTCGATGATATTTTTAATGGCTAGCGAAGCCGTTTCTAAAATATTTGTGTCGGTGATGGTTAGGCGGATAGCTAAGGTTAGAGAAGTTCCTACAGGAAAGGAGGTTTTTATTATGTTAAAGAAAATCACACTAACAACAACAATAACATGTCACAGGTACTTTAACCATAAGGCAGAAATCGCTACCAGGAAACAAATAACGTCAGTTGTTTGGGTTGGAGATGGGAGTCGCTGTTTGCGTGTCGTCTCTTTCTTTCCTCTGTGTGTCTGACGGCACGCCAGAGTTAGTTCAAGTTCAAGGCCTGAGGAAGATAAGAAGAGACAGTCTAGATCTGAGATATCTATTGTTATGTGTACATTCTTCACATAAATCAAAAGATTATTTAAAACAAACGCATGCACAACTAAGAAGAAGATTGTAGACATTTCCAGTGTCTATATCTTATCCCAAACAGAAGTGAGCAGCTTTTTCTCCCAAGTGCCTGGATCCTGGTGGATACTCTACACCAGGGGTCCTGAATTAAAATTTAATTAGGTTCAGTCAATAATTTTTCTTTTTTCTTTTGAGCCGAAGTCAAAATTATATTTTCGTTTTAGGATTCGGATCTATGTCTCTATATACTGTATATGAAGAAGAAGAAGAAGTATATTCAGTTAATTGTCACATGTACTTTACAGCACAGTGAAATGTCTTCTTCGCATATCCCAATTAGGAAACTGGG
>JAOVVA010000009.1:12214588-12235667 GCA_028565275.1 Leiocassis micropogon | reverse complement strand
GATCACGTGACGCTCGGCATCAAAACAAGAAGCGCATGCGTGATACATGATACTCAGTACTCGTAAACCAAGACTTGCTCGTTTTCCAAGTCAAAATTTAATAAAAATCTTTGCTCGTCTTACGGAACGCTCGCAAACCGCGTTACTCGCAATCTGAGGTTCCACTGTACTGTGTTTTTCACACCTACTACAGTTGAATCTTTCCCTAGTGTGCTACTGGCTTTTACACCAAATGTCACACATTACATTTATAATAGTATCATTTTACTGTCAGTCATCTAACACTTTAAGTTTATAAAAAGTTTGAACATTGCAGTTTGCTATGGTTGAATGTGTGCTCATGGCCTTGTCATAACCACATTTCTTTTGGTACAAATTTCAGACCCTGGGAGACAGCAAAGGACATGTCCCAAATATTAGGCAAATGGGAAATTTATGGGTATGGGATTAAAAAAACCTATTGCCTTTACATTGATTTCGATTTTGTGATACGTTGTTGATCAAAAATATTTACATAGATTTTATTTATTGGTGTTTAATTTCTAGGGAAGCCTCCATGATCGATATGGGCACATTGTTGCTTTGTATGCAAAGTTCCTGTGCATCAAAATTGATTTTCATTGCAAGGTGAGAACAAACATACCTCTCTGTTTTAAAACAGAGGTTACTTGATTGTTCTTAAAGGACAAAAAATATTGTTCACATTGTCTTAACAGCACAAAACGATTCCGGCAAATCTTGAAGCCCCTGACGAGGTCATTGAGAGGGCTGCTGCGGTTGATATAAACGAAGTGTGGGTATTTGCATGCAGTTCAGACGTTCTTTAAATTAAAAGAAATTTCCCAATAAAGGATCTTTGAAGGAATGTGACTTTGTTTTGCGTTCAGGTTTGAAACCACTGGTGAGGTGCTAGACTATATGGATGCTGCGATTTTGTTACAAGAAACAGGTAAATTAATCTAATCTGACCTCTCTGTGAACATTTGCATTAATAAGGCTAATAGCAAGCATTTGATTTATACAGTTTAATGGGCCTAAAATACTTTCCTTGTCCTGTTTTTAATCTTTCGTTGCAGTTTTCAGACAACTTGAATCGAACAATACAAGCTCGACGACTACAGTGGGTCAGTGCCGCCTGGCTCCTCTGGTCTCATTCATCCAAGACTGCAGCCCTCTCTATCACTTCCTCGTCAAGCTCCTGTTTAAGTTACACAGCAGTAAGTAGACTTTGGTTTTCATAACTCATCTACCTTTACAGCAATTAGACGATGCCTCTGTGGACGAAGGGGCAAATATGAACATTATGCCATGCATTGCTTTCCTCTTTAACACATTTTTACACGTTCAAAATTATACCACTCGTCCACTGGTTTTGACTTTTACAAATGATGTTAGAACATATTATGTGGTATTTATTTGTACTGAATATAAGTTTTGGGTATTTAAGGAATACCCATGGATGCCCTGTTGGGCCATCGTGAGCGATTTCGTAACCAGTTTACCAGGTAAGCACTGTTTTTGCTCTCAATGATGATTAATGATTTTCCATGATGATTAAATGAAGTTTGTATAAAGTTTGTTGTAATTAATGTGGCGTTTGCTTTTTTTTGTCCCCCCTCAGCCTTTCTCAGTTTTTTAAGAAAGCCAGGAGCATGGAGTTCTTTAAAGCCATTATACAGATCCCTGATTTTCCTGATGTAAGCTTATAAACATATCTATGTCAGAAAACAATGCGTGAGCAACAAGTACAATAACTTTTGTTGAGTCCACATGTAAAATTTAGTAGCTTAATTTAAGTAAAAAATACAGATGCAAAAAAACTCCTTATTTCTCTCTCAGATCATTCTTTGCTTATTTATTTGAAATTGTATTACTTATAACTAAATATTTCTAAGTTAATCAGAATTAATCATTGTGCTTTAGAAGCATACTGTATGTTAGCAACTTTCTAAATGTTTGAAAGAAAAAGAAAAAAAAAAACAGGTGATGTGACACGTTACTGTTACAGATTTCATTATTTTTCTATGAAAGCTTGTCCTGAAGTGATTTATTCCTCTAATACCATACTATAGTAATGTGCAAATGTACTTTGTAATCAGTTTATAGTGACACTTGATCTTGTTTAACAGAAAGGATGTACTTGATATCATTTGCATTATAACAGTTACAGTATACTGTATACAGTACGTACTCACAGTTATAACCTGACTTTCTTTTCAAATTAATAGGAAAAACACCACTTCGAATGTTACCAGCAAACTGGAAAGTTAAAAGGTCTTCGTCTTGAAGACTCTCTCATGATGGAAAACTTACAAAATGTTGACACACTAAAACCTTCTATAAATACTAGCATAAAATAAAATAAATAATCTTCTTACTGAATGTTAATTGACTACACATTTTATAATGTTTATTATAAAAAAAAATGTGAATTAGTTGTTACTATACTGTAGAAATCATCTTCTATTAGAATGAGCTTTTCAATATAAACCTGTGATTTAAATTAGAGCTGTGACTTCTATCAAAGCTGCTCTTAGGGAAAATTAATCAGCACCTTCTGAACAATCAAATTTAAGAATTTAGTAGCACTGAGATATAAATATTCGACTCAGATTTTTGGAGTCTGGTGTACAACTGTATGCATGAATGCAACATTTCCTGGATGTCCGAACATTGATAATAGCTAACGCACATATATTTTATATGTACAGTCTCCTCCAAACTTCCTGCGTGCAGCTTCAATGGCTGATTATGTCAAGCCAGTGGTGGTTCATAATCAGTTTCCAGAGGACGATGATACAGAGCCTCAGGTGGACCTTGCAGAAGGATACTCAATGGTATGCTCATTTGTTGTGGCTGAGTTTTTGAATGTAATCTTCCATGACTGTGCATAACTCCATATTTCACATCTCTCTCAACAGTTCCATTCTTTCAACCAGTACAACCCACTAAATGATACGCCTTTTCAAAGGTAACATACTTTTATTTCATGCAAGAAATTTAGATCCAGCAGATGATTTACCTCCTTTTTATTTTTGGAGTCTATTATGATTCTTTATACATCCTTAGGGAGAAAGATGAAGCAATGAGTCCTGAAGTTCAGCTGTTCAAAGCAGAGGTAAAACTAGCAGAAGTAAACAATAAACACTTAATTTACGCACAGGGGAAAGTGTCTAGGAGCGTGCTAGTGAGTGAATCTCTAAAGTATTTATTTTATTCATTTCTGCATGCAGGCTCAGCGTGCTGTCGTTCACCTGAAAGACCAAGTGAATAAGTTGGAGGCGGAGCTGGAAGACCAACGCACTCACAAGCAGATGGCCATAGTGGAGAACGAGCAGCTGCGCATGGAGGTGGAGGCATTAAGGGCACAGACAGCGATCGCTGCGAGTATGCAGGCCTCCGTAGATGACAGTGAGTCGTCCTTTCTATACACACGTCCCTCTAGGGAGAATAGTTTTATGCATACCAATCAAAGGCCTTTGTTCTACCTTGGTTTTGAATTTTACACAAAATCTATGCTCACAAGTATTTTTTTTTCCAGAAGTTGATTCACATTTAAGACATAACATATTTGTGTTAATTCTGTGTAGTTATGAAAATAATTATTAATTATAATAGTACAGTGCAAAAATCTTGAGCCAGCCCGTATTTCTTCATATTAAATGAAATAAAATTAAATAATGTAGGCGGTGGCATGGTGGTGTAGTGGATAGCACTGTCGCCTTGCACCTCCAGGGTCCTGGTTCGATTCCCGCCTCTGTGTGCATGGAGTTTGCATGTTCTCCCCGTGCTTGGTGGGTTTCCTCTGGGTACTCCAGTTTCCTCCCACAGTTCAAAGACATGCTAATTGGCGTTCCCAAATTGGCCGTAGTGTGCAAATGAGTGTGTGTATGTGTGTGCCCTGCAATGAATTGTACATCACCTCGTGCCCTAAGTCTCCTGGGATAGGCTCTAGGCCCCCCGCGACCCTGTATACAGGATAAAGCGGTATAGATTAGATTGAGTAAATGATGTAAATTAAATGAAAGAAATATAAACTAATGTTTTACTGTAAACTGCAAAGTGAGTAAAGATACAATTAAAAAAATGGTTGTGTATGTAACAACCTCATCAGCAAGGAACTTCATTTCCCCTCTCATCTGTTTCAAACTTTTGGCATTCAGCATCACCAGTATACTAATCACCGGCCTGATCATCTTTCTTCATCTGCACCTGTTTCTCACTGGTTTATGCTTTAAGTTAGAGTGGTTTTTAATGTGTGAATGATTTCTAGGTCACTTGTGGCTTAACAAACTAAAGACTTACCCCTGAAACTGGTCAGATATAAGGATCAGACTGAAAATCAAAAATCAAAAACTTGCCAAAAATTAGAGTAAAAAGAGCCCTTCTAAAAGCCTGGAGAACTATTGCTCAAGACCACATTACAAAAATAAAAAATGCAAGAAAGTGCATTCTGGATATGAAGAAATGAGGGATGCCTCAAGTTCTGTATAAGAAAAATGCAGGTTGAAATAATGAATGTTTCACTTTGTTATAAGTGTGTCCGTGTATTTAGGAGTTTAACACTTTACCACATTAATCTGCAAAACAATCTCTGTTTTTCAACACAGCAATGAAATAATACATTTATCTGCATCCGTAGGCCGAGTTCAAACTGCCCAGATGCATTTCACTCGACTTAAAGAAAAACACGCCGAGCTGGTCACCAGGCACGCTGATCTCATGAGAAAGGTGCTCATTGTTATATCAGTGTCCACTTTATAGAGACTGAATTGCAGCCAGAGTTGACAATCTGTGCTCAGGCTGGGTGTAACACTTTGGTTTGTGTCAGAATGCAGACATGGTGAAGCAGTTGGCCAGCACTCAGCAAGCTCAGGAGGAGCTGGTCATGGTCAAGCAGCAGATTGCAGAAGACCTCGAGCAGCTTAAACAGGAGAACAGTACCACGGTTGAACTTGCTTGAAGTTTTCCATGTGATAGCATGTTTCTACAGGCGCTGTATTAAAAGCGCCACTTAAAAGTTGACATTTAAAATCTTATCCATAACATATCAGCAACACACATTATATATATGTTTGCTAGTTTTTTGATCTGTTCTTGCATTTCCTAGGTTATATTGTTTCATTTATAGTATCTATTAGTATCAGTGTTGAAACTCATTATTCAATAATAATAATGATAATGCTCATAAAACCATAATTAATTTATTCTTAGACTGTACATTGGTCATTTAATGTGCCTCACCACTATACTATATTAAGCAGCTGTACTATGATATCTAGCTTGAAGCACAAAAGGCAGAAATCATTCAGTTGAGACAAGAACTCCAGACTGGAAAAGCTGAAATAATAAATGTCCAGAGTTCACTTCAGAGCAAAGAAAAGGTCGGTCCCAGTGTGCCAGTTGATACGCTTTTTCATTCCTTCTACATTTATTTTTTGCTCCTTAATCTCATAATCCTGTCTTCATGCGGGTTCCAGGCAGGAGATCAGCTGAGCAGTGTGTTGGTGGGACTTCAAGCTGAGAAGGAAACATTGATGCGTTCTCTGAAAGAGCAGGAGGCTGAGCTTGCTAACCTGCGCCAGAGCTCTCAGCTGAACCAGACGACGCTGCAGCAGGAGCGAGAGAAGACCCAGAGAGAGATGAGCGTCCTGCAGAGCCAACTACAAGAAAAAGTGAGTGGTGTGTTGAAATATTCCGTAGGTATTGAATTTCACAGTATTGTAATAGTTTGTTAATTAGACTCCAGAATATCTGAGATCTCTTTACTTTGTAGAAATAACTTTTTATAAAGTTTTTCATGTTTTACAACTTAGCCCCTGGACATTTTAAAGCCTCCTGAACAGAAGAAAAAGAAAGGCTGTGACTAGTTGATATATCTATATTGAAAGACCACTATGAATATTTCATATGATTTATTAAGAAGGAAAAGTAAATGAGTGTCTTTACAGGTGAGTCGAGAACAGGAGCAGCAAATGGAGTTGGAGAAGCTAAAGCGAGAGCTGGAGTTGAACAGAGCAGAAGCACTGACAGTACAGAGTGCACTACAGAGCAAAGAGGCGGTGGGGATCTGCTTACATCACATAATAAGTGCGCTTTATTCCTCACAGATTTTTGATGATTTTAATTATATGTTCATCCTAGGCAGGAGATCAGCTGAGCAGTGTGTTGGTGGGGCTTCAGGCCGAGAGGGAAACACTGATGCGTTCTCTGAAAGACCAGGAGGCCGAGCTTGCTAAACTACGCCAGGCTGCTCAGCTGCACCAGATCACACTGCAGCAGGAGAGAGATAAATACCAGAGAGAGATCGACTCCCTGAAAAGCCAACTACAGGAAAAAGTGAGTCAAGTACTGAAAGTATGAGCTGATGTGGAGAATAATTGAGTTGGCCATAGTACAAATAAAAGATGAGGTCCATTATAACACCCGCTTTTTAGATATGTCTGGGTTTTTTTTACATCAGGCCTGGAGGCTGATGGGGTTGTAGTAAAGATTAATTTTGACTCATATTTACTATATCATGCTTTTATTTTTATTTTTTGTAACTTCCAATAATGTTATTCTACATACAGTAGACATTATGAAGCCAATTAAACCAGGTAGCTCATAAGTACTGAACGAGTAATCATTTTAAATTACCCTAATTTAGGACGTAATCATTTCTTCTTAATAATAAATTCTTTTGTTTGTTTGTTTGTTTTACAATTACCCCAGTAATTCAGTCAAAACTAAATGTGTGTATTATGGGAAAAACTCAGATTACCCTTCTGTATGAAAAATCCTTACCCTATGAATGTACTTAATCATGTGCTCATTCTAAATGTTCAGACAAACACAGTTGTCCTGGTACAGTCTAAGTGTTTGCGTTCTCCCTGGCTGTGCAGGACGAACTGTGTGATGTATTTGTGTATTTGTTTATGTATTGCCAGCTGCAGCGGGAGCAGCAGCAGCAGCTGGAAATCGCTCAGCTGAAACGAGAGTTAGAGGAGAGGAGGGCAGAAGCGGCGAGCGCCCAAAGTGCTCTTCACAGCAAGGAGACGGTAGCTGGGTTTCTCCTAATTTACTTTAGTCCCACACACAGAACTGTTAGAAGTTTAAACATTGACCTACAGGGTGCAGTATATACCCTTATATGTAATTACTTTGGCTTTGTTCTAGGTTAATAATTAAAGATGATGTATGCGATTAATGTGTGAGGGGTTTCAGTAAAGATTATATTAAATGTTAGCTTTGTTTTGATTTGTCTGGATTTTATTGTATACAATAATCTGAAGACATACCTACTCTAAAGCGTGTACACACCAAACACATGATGAACAATGCTACTTTGTGTTAGTGTGAGTGTATTATTACAATACAATGACTGGGATGAAGTGCTTTTTCCTAATTGATATATTTGATAATTATCCTGTTTTAATAAGCATAATGTCCTGTTTTTTTTTGTTTGTTCTGTGGGTTGTAGGCAGGGCATGAGATGAGCAGTGTGTTGGTGGGGCTACAGGCTCAAAAGGAAACACTGATGCGTTCTCTGAAAGAACAGGAGGCTGAGCTTGCTAATCTCCGCCAGGCTGCTCAAACGCACCAGACCACGATGCAGCAGGAGCGAGAGAGGTCCCAGAGAGAGATGAGCGCTCTGCAGAGCCAACTACAGGCCAAGGTCAAGCATCTAGGGAATACTGAACATGAATGTTGTGTAAAAAAACAAAAAAAACTATTCATATTATTACTATTGTGCAGATGAAGTCATTTCAAATAGGTTTTAGGTTTTAACCACTATTTGAGTTTTGCTAATTTCCTCCAGCTGGGTCGTCTAAGACATGCATAGTGGGGCGTCAGGTATTGAAATTGAGTAGTTTGTATTCGATACAGTTGAAATTCACGTCAGGCATGTGAGGAAAAAATCATCCATGGCCTTTCTGTGTGTCTTGTGTTGAGATGGATGGTAAATGTTACATCAGTACATTTGACTGGTGTGTGTGTGTGTGTGTGTGTGTGTGTGTGTGTGTGTGTTTGTGTGTGTGATCAGTTGAGCCGGGAGTCGGAGCTCCAGCAGAAGCTTCAGGAGGAGCAGTTTTGCTTATTGCAATGCGCTGTGGTGGAGGCAGAGGGCATCATACTAGACGCCCTGGCCAAAGTGGACGACCCCATGCACCTGCGCTGTGTTTGCACTCCTGGTATGCTTCTTAAGCAATCACCACTAATATACTGTAAATACAAAAACTCTTTCCTAAACTAAATTTGTCTTTGTGATACCAGAGTATTTGATCAATCGAGCAGAGACCACTCTGGTGTCCATTGACAAGATGCAGCTAAGTCATGCTGGGTACTTAAAAAATCTGGACGGTAAGGTTTAAACTGTTTCATGCATAAGGTTTCTTTTTACAGAATATTTTGTAAAAGATTCAGTACATCTATTCATGATCTGTTCCTTGCAGATGCCAGTGGGCTGTTGAGATCTGTGACTCAGTTTTCCCACCTTGCAGCAGACACTATTGTTAACGGAGCTGCTGCGTCCCACTCTGCACCTACTGACCAGGCTGACAGTAAGAGCACACAATCATGAATGAAGCCCTTAAAACATGAAAGGTGGTGAGGAAAAATTATGGGATATAATTGGAGGCCAGGATTACAAGAGTGAGTTAAAAACGATCTGCATGCCTCCGAGTAGCGCAGTGGTAAAGTGCTCGCCCTATCATCCGAAGTTCGATTCCCGGGTGATGCTGCAGCCGGAGGTCTAGAGAGAGCTGATTGGCCGAGCTCTCTCAGAGGGGAGGGATGAGAGGTATTTAGTGCTTCCACATTAATCATGGCTCTACAGCCAATCATGGAGGTCTGTCAGCTCGCAAGTGGAAAGAGCGGATAGCGCTGTCCTCCGAGCGAGCAGTTCGAAAAGATGTGGTTGGATGGCGACAACTGGTTCGGAGGAAACACGTGATAGTCTTCGGCCCTCCCGACTGAGTGGTAGTAGCCTTAATGTGGTAGCCTTAATGACGGGGAGGAATTGGACACGACTAAATAAGGGTTAAAAGATCTGCACTCTGGTTATATTAAAACTTCTGTTGGCCGCATTGTATTATCTCAAGGCTGCTTATCCCAGTCACTGCTGTGCAGGTGTGAACATGTTACATCAGTTCATTTATAAATGCAGAGCGAGCAAAAACGGATACCCAACTAGAACATCAGTGATTTGTTTTTTGTGGTCTAAAGGTGTACCTGGCACCAAAACAACTAATAAAGGGCGTAAAACAGAAGTGTTTGGATATCTGCAAACAAAATTTGGACGGAAAATCTCAGCCTAATGAGGGAATACGAAAGCTTGTTGACAGACGGACAAAGTGTGTTATAAAGCAAGGAGATTATGTCAGAAAAAGATGCATTTAAAAAAAAAAACAATTTTATTTAAATAAATTCTACAGTCAGAGTGCGGATCATTTTTGACTGACCCTTGTATTTACCCATCCCTTCTTTCACTGGCTGGGGTCAAAGCAAAGGGTCAGCCATTATACGGCACCCCTGGAGCACACAGGGTTAAGTGCTCAGAATCCTCCAAATATTAGATGGAGGAATTTTACATTAGATTGAGTATGTAGTATCGCAGTATCGCATTCCTTCATTAACTCTCATTCACTAACTCTCTCCACTCATTTTTAGGGCTGACGGATAACTGCAGAGACTGTGCCACTCACTGTCTGCAGTTCCTTAAAGAGCTCAAGCTGAAGGCCACACTGCAGGGGGCTGACCCGAGCGCCATCCGCTACACAGTCCAGCGCATCCTCAACCAAGCCACTGTGAGTGTGTTTGTGTGTGTGTTTGTCTGGATTAATGGAGAACTGTGGTTTAGCCTTTGCTGAAGTACATAGACAGCCATGCTTTCTAGAGAATAAGATGCAACATCTGTTTATTATAAAACATACAGTATATTTCTCGATAAGGATTGTATTTTGATATAGTGGCTGACTAATCTGTGTGATGTAATGTCCTGCATTTTATGCCTCGGTGAGACTGTCTTGTGAAGCTAAAGTTCAATTATTTAATAGTATTAAATCGGACTAATCAGGGACTGATCTCTGCAGGATTTACGACACAGTGACGCAGATATACAGAAAGCAGAATTGGCAGACATGGTGGATAAAGAGATGACTGCAACCTCCACTGCTATTGAGGATGCTGTTCTGAGGATGGATGTAAGAGATCAGTCATGGATTACTAAATAATATACTGCATAACTAACTAGGCCACCATTATGTGTTTACTGTAATGATCATGGCACTGAAGGTATTCAAATTATTATTTATTGCTTATGTAAGCAAAAAAAACAAACAAACATCAGGATGATTTTATCGGGAAATAATTACCCTTGATATGGTATCATGCTTGTAGCCTGACGAAGTTGTCTATTTTCCTATCCCAAAATGTTCCAGAGTGTTTTTGTAGCTTGTTACCTTGTTGTTTCTCTTTACATTTCCTTTGTTTAGCTTTTACTGATTACTAAAAGTTTAGTCAAAGATTAATTAAGTTTTTGTTTAGTAATTAGTTATTCATTTATACAAGTTATTAGTATGAATAACCGATAATAAACTGTGAATGTAAGGGTCAAACATTTCTGTTAGATGTAGTCCAGTACGGCAAAGTTGTAGACAAATGATGGCCATAAATGATCATTTTCCATGACCATAGTATAATTTATATTTCTGCTTATGTTTCGCAGGAAATATTGAGCCAAGCAAGAAGAGATACATCAGGATTAAAATTGGAAGTTAACCAAAGGTTAGTTTTGGGATTCGATCAGTTCAATCCTGCAATGTGGTTTTGTTCAGTTTTAATGTTTTATCTAACTTTGAGTTATTTTCCACATTTTCCGCTCAGCATCCTTGGTTCCTGCTCTGATCTGATGAAAGTAAGTCTTATGCACTCAAACAGGGCCACACTATTACAGGATTTATCACACACCCTCATTTGACACACCTGATTTTAAAGCAAATAGAAAGGTGTTCAAGTCAAACCGGACTTACGGTGAAATTTCGCCCGGGATTCAGACTTGAAGCATACCTACCTTGGTGATATCAAAGCACTAGTGAAATGCTAGGATAAGTGCATTAGTGTAGCAGGGGATTATATAGAGAAATAAGGGTAGTTTTTACTCTCATAACTGTGTTCTGTTATTTTGCACAATCAAAAATCCTGCTTTGACTTGAACACTCTTGGTACCCAGGATTTAAAACAGGTTATGGTAACTGAAAAATTCAGCTCACCGTGCATGTTTCCTACAGGCCATACACATGTTGGTCACAGCAGCCACAGATTTACAGAAGGACATCGTGGAAAGTGGTCGGGTAGGTTAACAAATATAATAGATAGAGGATGAAGAGGAGGAATTTTGAGGAAGGTTCTCACTGAACACGGTTCTTCACAGGGAGCTGGTTCTGTGAAAGACTTCTATGCCAAGAATTCCTGCTGGACTGAGGGGCTCATCTCTGCCTCCAAAGCTGTAGGATGGGGAGCCACACAGATGGTGTAAGTGCACTCAAACCTGCCTTTGTGATTATACTGATTGTTGTTAATTGCTGGATGTAAAAATAAATCTGTCAAAAAAACGTAATGTTCTTGAGAAACAAATGTTTCGTGCGCCCTCGACAAACCTTATTGGATGAAAGTATAACGTAGCCCATGTTCTCTCTCTCTCTCTCTCACTCATATTTATTTTCACTTTGCATGTATTTAAATGTTACACGATTAAGCAGAGAAATCTTATTTTATCCTTTCTTTGTTTTTCATTTATAGACTATTGATTATCCTCTCGTCACTAATGCTGTACATTAACCAGACCTGATTTTCAGTGTTCACTCCCTAGTGTTGGGTCGATGAGCGTGTTTGTGTCAGATACACATGCAGATAATTATATTCATGCAGAATAAATTAACTACATTCCTATTACCTAGTGATTCTGCTGACAAAGTCGTGACAGACCGAGGCAAATATGAGGAACTGATCGTGTGCTCCCATGAGATTGCTGCCAGCACTGCCCAACTCGTAGCTGCCTCTAAGGTAAAACTAAGAAACTAGAAGTTAATAAATTAAATAAATATTCCCATTTCATATTGTATTGTACAGTTTAAACACAGCTAATGTATCATTAAAGATTCTTTTCTTTTCTTAGAACATGGTGTTGTTTTCAGTTTAAATACGGTTTCTTTATTACTGCAGGTAAAGACAGATCGAAGTAATAAGAAACTTAATACGCTTCTGCAAGCCTCACGACATGTAAATGATATGGCTGCAGTTGTTGTGACTTCAACAAAAGCTGGACAGATGCAAATCGAAGAAAAGGGTGAGTTACGGATCTTTGCAGCATAAGAAAACTTATGAACGCAGTTCTGCATTTACTGACTGTCCAGCTTTCAGAGATGTAGCCAAGTGTCAAGCCATCAAAAAGCCATAAAGGGTTGGAAAAACAAGTTTCAAGTTTTGAAATTCTGCTTTAAAAAGAAAGAAGTGTAAGGGTGATGAAATAAAGTGTAACTCTAGCAAATTAAACATTACAATAATCATGAATACAAATCAAATCAATTACTTAGCGTTTTATTTCTTTACATTTCTGGTATCACCAATAGTGGCGCATCCTGATATGCACCCGATATGATTTTAGATGCAGTGTTAGATTGACTCTATCTATTGGCACTCCACAGATCCCATGGATTTCTCAGACATGTCCCTGATCAAGCTGAAGACGGAGGAAATGGAATCTCAGGTAATTCAACCCAGGTTACTTTTGTCATTTTGCATTCCATGAGCGTGCATTATTGAAACGCATATCAGTACAATTAGATTCACTTACCTTATATGTGTCAATGATGCGGATTTTGCATAGGTGAAGGTGTTAGAGCTGGAGAATCAGCTGTCAGTTGAACGCCAGCGACTGGGCGAGCTAAGGAAAAAACACTACGAGTTGGCTGGAGTTCCTCTTGATCAGACTGCGGAGAGTGATTTCGATGGGTTTGTTGGTGTTCTACCTCCACCAGTGCCTGAGCCACCGCTGCCTGAACAACCCAAACTCGAGCCTTCTAAAAACACACCAGCTAAAAAATCTTCAATTTTCCACAAATCTGGCAGCCTCCTTAGAAACAAGGTACATCTGCTATACTTTTAACTTTGATGATAATATTACTGCATTTATTTTTGCTGAATTTGGTGTTTGATACTTTTTTTTTTTTTTTTACTTCTTTTCAGTTCAGGTGAAGCCTTTGTGAAGACTATACAGTGAAAAAGTCCATTTGACTTTTGCCCTTTTTTTTAATTCATTCATTTATTTAACTTGGATAATGGCTTAATTCTGTTTAGAATTGTAATCTATCCAGAGCCTAGCACAGGAACACTGGGTGTGAGACGGGAATTCATGCTAGATGGGGAAGCATTCATCCACAAGACACCATGCAGACATACTGACACACTCATTCACTCAGTGGGAGACACAGAATTACAAATTTGCCTACCAGATTTTTTTGGGGCGGAAACCAGAGATCTCTGAGGTAAATCCATGTGGGGAAACCTGTTTGTATAAACCTTGTTTAATTACAGTAATCTTGATTGTTGAAGCAAGTATATTATTTCCTGTTATAACTATTTTGTACACATATGTAATGAAACAATCTGTGAATAATATTATTAAAGCTTATACCATTGTTATGAGCACAACACCTCCCATCTCCTTTATTTCTGAATGTTTAAATAAAAAAGAAATACTCTTTTACCCATAAATTAATTTTTCGTATACCCTAGACAGGGTGCCAATGCATTACAGGGCTCATCCACACTCTCTATGGATAACACACATATCATATATACATTATATGGATGAGATTATTTGGCCAAACCTGCAATGACAATATGTTTCCAATACTTCAGTATGGAGTTGGTTCCCCTTTTGCGGCTATAACAGCTTCCACTCTTCTTGGAAAGCTGTCCGCAAGATTTTGGAGTGTTTCTGTGGGCCATTTTTATGGCCATTCATTCTGTAGAACATTAATGAGGTCGGGCACTGATGTTGGACAAGAAGGCCTGATTCACAATCTGTGTTCCAGTTCATCCCAAAGGTGCTCGATGGGGTTGAGGTCAGGGCTTCGGGCCAGTCAGGTTCTTTCACACCAAACTCATCAAATCATGTCTTTATAGTCCTTGCTTTGTGCACTGGGGCACAGGTCATGTTGGAATAGAAAAGGGCCTTCCCCAAACTGTTGGAGGCATAGTATCGTCCGACATGTCTTGGTATGCTGAAGCATTAAGATTGCCCTTCACTGGGGATAAATAAAGGACCTGATTGAAACACATGAATTGGATAATTAACAAGTTTGTCCAAATACTTTTGCTCATATGGTGTGTATGTGTATATAAACAAACTGTAAGGTAATGTCTGAGTAAAAAAATAAAATAAAAAATCCCATCTGATATGGCTGCTGTTTATGAATTCCTCAGTGGCACAGCTCTTTTGTTTTGTAATATGATATGAAAATCATGCCTCGACATCTCTCACACACACGTGTCTCAGAAAACGATAAACAAACTCATGAATTTGGCTTGCGTGGGGGAAAAAAAAAAGAGATTTGTGAAGTTATAAGCGTTTTTTTTTTTATTTTATTTTATTGAGTGACTCTTGCTTTGCTGTATTTTGACGTGAGTAACTGATGCCATTTCAACTCTCCGCTCCGCTGTCGCTCGCGCATGCGCACTGAGTGCGTCAGGCGTCCACTGAAGCAGTCCGGACGAGAAGCAGCGGGACAGAGATGGGACAAGTAGTAGTATCGTTATTATCGGTAGATTTAGACGCTATAACAGCACGAGTGACCGCTACGACGGAGAATATGACATTCGAACTCGTGTGAGCGCTTCGTCAGTGTCGTCCGTGTAGAATAAAAGGAAAGTTTTTGGGGGGATTTTGATTAGAGAGGAAACAGAGCAGGGCGGTGGGAGGGAAAGGAAGAAGCCACAGTCGGTCATCATGGAAGGGTTTGGATCAGCGCTGGAGAAAAACGTGGCGGATTTAACCGTGATGGACGTGTACGACATAGCGGCCGTGGTGGGCCAGGAGTTTGAGCGGATTATAGACCAGTACGGCTGTGAGGCGTTGGCGAGGCTCATGCCCAAAGTGGTGCGGGTTTTAGAAATCCTGGAGGTGCTGGTGAGCCGCAACAGCATCAGTCCGGAGACCGAGGAGCTGCGACTGGAGCTGGATAAACTCCGCCTGGAGAGACTGGACCGTCTGGAGAGGGAAAAGAAACACAAAAAGGTAGAACAAGTCTTGGTATGGTCGCGAAACGTGATACACGCCTATACAAGTTTAGGCTTAACAACAGGTGTGAAATGCTGCTTTTTTTTTTTTGTTGTTGCCTTGGTGATGAGGTTAAAGGTCAGGGAATAAAGGCTCAAACTGACGGAACTTCCTGTTTGTGTCCGGAAATGAAAACGTTCCGAATATTCGGATTTCTGAATCCGTATTCTAACCGAGACACACCGTGAGTGTGAACACACACACACACACACACACACACACATACAGGGAGCTTTTCTCTCACACTAAACTGGACATTTCCAAGTCACTACCAAGTCCTGTGGGAGCCAAAGGCTTTTAATATGTCAATTTATCTAGAAATGAGATTTAATCTTGCACAGCGAAATGAACACCATAAAGTGTTTATGTATATTATAACATGTCCAATTGGACATCTGTTATACCAGCGTTAGTACCCATCGTTGACGGGAAAAGAGTGTGTAGAAAGAGTTGTTCATGTCTGAACTCTCTGTCTAATTTATTAATACAAAGAAATACAGTTTTGTGAGGGTTAGGGTTATCTTATGCCTTGTTTACCCCAAGTTCTTCCTCTTTCATCGTCAGGAAAATACACTCCCTGTTCGGTAATCGGAGCGCGAATCACAGATGAGAAGTTGAAGAAGTAGATCGGATAAAGATAAAGATTTGTCTTAAAATGACTCCAGCGCTTTAATGCACTTATATACACTTATGCCACTTCATGTGCGGTGCACTCAGGATGCTTGGGCCCGCTCATCGTTGCTTGCAACTGTATTTTCAGGTTGAAGCTCACATACATGTCTGTCTGTCTTTCTGTACAGCAGAACCCTCTCTCTACCTTATTAATACAAAGAAATAAACTTTTGTACGGTTGAGTATCTTACGCCTTGTTCACGATAAGTTGTTCTTCTTTCACCGTCAGGAAAATACACTAACTGTTGGGTAATCGGAGAGTGAATCACAGATGAGAAATTGAAAAAGTAGATCGGATAAAGTTTTGTCTTAAAACGACTCCAGCGCATTAGAATGCATTTATACCACTTCATGTGCGGTGCACTCACGGTGGCGATGGCACAGGGTGCTTGGGCCCACTCATCGTTGCTTGCAACTATGTTTTCAGGTTGAAGCCCATGTACATGTCTGTCTTTCTGTACAGCAGAACAATCTGTCTAACTTATTAATACAAAGAAATAAACTACTAAGGTTGAGTATCTTACGCCTTGTTCACGCTAAGTTGTTCTTCTTTCATCGTCTGGAAAATACACAAACTGTTGGGTAATCGGAGAGTGAATCACAGATGAGAAATTGAAAAAGTAGATTGGATAAAGATAAAGTTTTGTCTTAAAACGACTCCAGCATGTTAAAATTCACTTATACCATTTCAGCGCTGTTATGTCTGTGGTGAAAATATTAACTAATCCCAGTACAAATATTCAGTTTAGCTTTTCTAATGAATATCTATTGGAGCAAGTAGCTTATTATTAGTAGCTTATTAAAAAAAGGAGATTATTAAATCCGGGACATAACTGCTCATGACATCGCTTTTACTCTACATTTAGATTTCAATTATGGTGCAGGTCAAACTTTATACAAATATCTAAGTACAGCAAAAGTTTCATTAATTCTGTCCAGCGGTCGAGTTAAGACGCCCTTACAGCTTGGCGCATGTGTAGTAGGCTGTCAAAACGTCTGGTTTATAATCTGGCACAAAACTTTACTTCTATTCAACATTTTGACTTCAAATATGGCGCAGGTTTAACTTCAGGCAAATACCCATGGATTAGTTTGTGTGTTGCTGTGACAGACTTTGGCACATAACTGCTCATAACATCATTAAAAGAGCAAGTTCTAACCAATATAGAGACAAAACCTTTGTTTTATTTATATAGAAACCCAATTGGACATAAACTGTGAAAGTGTTAAATCAACACTGGGGATTTTACCATATACCACCACCCACACTACACTCTTGGGGTATTTCAGGAGTTCTACCTGAAACCATTCTTCTCCCCAGAGGAAGTGTCACATTTTATACCTTTTCATGACTTACATTAAACTAGAAATGATCCTGTAAATGTAGTTACATAGTTACAGCTCTATATATCATAACTCATTCCCAAAGCTATACTTTATCCACCTTTCAGGGCAGCAGTGGGTGGATTCTTTGAGCGAGTGTCCTTAACAATCGACTGTCCAGGTGTATAATGACATAAAAGTGATAAGGATCAGGGTAATGGCATCTGCCGAATGCTGTAAATGTACAAAGAAAGGTTCAGTTTAGTCAAATAAAAAATATTCAGTATGCTCATACAATTCCACAACACACTCCGATAGGGTTCTGTATTTACAGGTTTCAGAATATCCATAACACACATGAACACTTTTAGGGAGTAGAAAAAAGTTACCACAATGAATAACAACACCTAGATGGATCTTTGGTTCACTTACAGTGAAAGAAATCATATATGTCTTTTGTATCTTTAACATGTATTTCTGGAAGCATGACTGTAGTGTTTAAAAAAAATAAATAAAATGTAAATATATAAATAGACCATTTTCTGTTTTTTCGGATGAATCTCGAAAGGTAAATGATGTGCCTTTGTACCCTTACAGAGAAATACTCCTAAACCATACTTTTTTGTCACTGGGGTTATCACTCATTAAGTACATTAAATTATATATTTTTTATATTACGCCATAACAGTAACAAACTAACACCGATTATCAGTTATAAACAGGATCAGGTCTGAGCCCATCAGGTATGATGCCATAGAAAAGCCATTACAGAACATCTTGCTGAAAAAAGTCAATGCTGGGCTTGCATGCACGGAGCACGGCAAGCAAAGGACCCAAGGCTGATGAGCCGACCTTCGAAAAGTTTCTTTAAAAATGCAGAACCCTCAGGGAACCGTGAGAGTCTTGTATAAGAAGTAAAGTGTAATTCTATAACATGACACCATTGCCAGTTGTCTGGTTGTCCTTCCTTGGACCACTTTTGGTAAGTACTACCTACTGCATCCCAGGAACAGCCCACAAGACCTGATGTTTTTTGGAGACGCCCTAACCGAATCGTCTAGCCATCACAATGTATTCCTAGTCGAAGTCGATCAGATCTTTATGCTTCCCTGTGCCATCATTCCTGAGTAGAGCTTAGTATTCGCTTGTCGCCTAATGGTTACATATACAGCACGAAGGTGTTATTTTTATAGACATCATAACAGATGGTGTATATTTCAATAGAGTGTGTATTTGAAAGCCTGCTGAGATTGTCCCCTGTTTGCGCACAGGAGCTGGAGTTGGTCGAGGATGTGTGGAGAGGCGAAGCCCAAGACTTGTTGTCACAGATTGCCCAGCTGCAAGAGGAAAACAAGACCCTCCTCAACAACTTGTCAGTCAAAGACTGCCCAATGACAGAGGAGGATGTTCAGAGACAGGAAGGTAATTTACATGAGCTTCCTCGAACAACTCGCTCCAACTCTGCAGCTGCGCCTGTGTTTTGAATAGAGTGCCTCTATTGCAATGTTTCAATGGAGGGAGGCCACTGGGGGAAGGAAGTTTACCAACACGTCTGATATAGGTTTAATTCCTCGTCTACACTTATCACACACACACACACACACCTGAAGCATGCAGGCTGTCTTTTAACAAATACATGAGACCACACATGGTAAACACCCGTAGCTGCAGACACACTCTTTCCCTCTCCGCTTTTTAGAGATGAACAAAAGACATTCAGCCGGGTCACACAAAGGAGTCTTTCTGTGTGTAACTGAAGGGAAGCCAGGATGCGTAACTGCCATAGCGGGCTAGCTCAGGGAGACACACAGAGATTCCTCAGTGCTCATCAGAGTCACACGTGCCTCATTTCAGGGCTTCCTCGACCTGCCTGATTAACACCGATATGCACTCTGGTTATCTGTTAAATCTCATTATACATACGGTGAATTTATTATTAAAATATTAATAATGCAAATGTAATATTATAGACGGGACATACACTACATTAGGGTGTAAGGTCAAAATTTTTAGTTCAGAAGTAATTCATTTATAAATGTATATCATCGAAAAGTTGATTTATTTCAGTAATTCAATTCAAAACGTGACATTTAAATATTATATAGATTCATTACACACAGACTGATATATTTCAAGTGTTTATTTCTCTTAATTTTTATGATTATGGCTTACAGCTAATGAAAACCCAAAATTCAGGATGTCAGAAAATTTGAATATTGTTAAAAAGTTCAATATTGGAGACGCATTGTGTCACACTCTAATCAGCTAAACTCAAAACACCGGCAAAGGTTTCCCGAGCCTTTAAATGGTCTCTCAGAGGGCTGTATCCAAGAACATTAATGCAAATTTGAATGGAAGGAAAAAATGTGGTGGAAAAGGTGCACACGCAACAGGGATAACCGCAGCCTTAAGAGGATTGTGAAACGAAGCCCATTCAAGAATTTGTGGAGATTCCCGAGAAGTGGACTGGAGTCAGTGCTTCAAGAGCCACAACGCACAGACATATCCAGGACGTTGGCTACAACTGTCGCATTCCTTGTGTCAAGCCACTCTTGAAGAAGAAACCACATCAGAGGCGTCTTATCTAGGCTAAGGACGAAAAGGACTGGACTGTTGCTCAGTGGGCCAAAGTCCTCTTTTCAGATGAGAGTAAATTTTGCCTTCAATTTGGAAATTAAGGTCCAAGAGTCTATAGGAAGAGAGGAGAGGAACAGAATCCAAGTTGCTTGAAGTCCAGTGTAAAGTTTGCAGAGTCAGTGGTGGTTTGGGGAGCCATGTCATCTGTTGGTGTCGGTCCACTGTGTTTTATCGGGTCGAAGTTCAGTGCAGCCGTCTACTAGGAAGTTTTACGCTTCCCTCTGCTGACCAGCTTTATGGAGTTGCTGATTACATTTTCCAGCAGGACTTTTCATGTGCCAGTACTGCCAAACCAGTACTAATAGCTGGTTTAAGGACCATGGTATTCCTGTGCTTGATTGGCCAGCAAACTCGCCCCACATAAACCCCATAGAGAATCTATAGAGTATTGTGAAGAGGAAGATGTGAGACACCAGACCCAACAATACAGAAGAGCTGAAGGCAGCTATCGGAGCAACCTGGTCTTCCATAACATCTCAGCAGTGCCACAGACTGATCGCCTCCATGCCATGCTGCATTGCTGCAGTGATTCATGCAAAGAAAGTCTCGACCAAGTATTGAGTGTTGTATATGTTCATACTTTTCAGTAGTCCAACATTTCTTTATTAAAAATCTTTTTTTTATTGGTCTTAAGTAATATTCTAATTTTCTGAGATACTGGATTTGGGGTTTTCATTAGCTGTAAGCCATCAAAATTAAAATAAATAAGCACTTGAAATATATCAGTCTGTGTGTAACGAATCCATATACAGTCTTATGCGAAAGTTTAGGCACCCCTTGATAAATAACAAATTTTGGTGATTTTTTTAATTGAAAAGATGTTAACACAGTTTCTCTTGGAAACGGAAAAAAAGCACAATATTTTCAGCAAACATTGATGCATAGTTACTTTTTATGTCATATGTTAAACAAAAATGAAAACATTATTGTGGCACTGTGCAAAAGTTTGGGCACCCTACATAATCAGTGCTTAGTAACACCTCCTCTGGCAGATATCACAGCTTGCAAACGCTTTTCATAGCCAACTAAAAGTCTTTCAATTCTTGTATTCTCCCATTCTTCCTTGCAAAAGGCTTCTAGTTCTGTAATATTCTTTGGACATCTTGCATGCACATCTCTTTTAAG
>JAOVVA010000009.1:12204162-12214488 GCA_028565275.1 Leiocassis micropogon | reverse complement strand
AGAATCTGAGACTCTGGAACTCTTAGGGTGCCCAAACTTTTGCACAGTGCCATAATAATGTTTTTATTTTTGTTCAATTTATGGCATAAATAGTAACTATGCATCAATGTTTGCTGAAAATATTGTACATTTTATCCATTTCCAAGAGAGGCCGTGTTAACATCTTTTCAATGAAAAAATCACCACAATCTGTTATTTATCAAGGGGTGCCCAAACTTTTGCATAAGACTGCATGAGTTTCACTTTTTGAATTGGACTACTGAAATAAATCAACTATTTGTTGGTATGTCTTTGGGAGGAAACTGGAGTACCTGGAGGAAACCCACCAAGCACAGGGAGAACATGCAAACTACACACACACACAGACGCGAGGTGGGAATCAAACCAGTGCTGCGCGTCCGTGCTGCCAGTTCTGTAGCTATATTTTACACTCAGACAAACCTAACGTGAATTTGAACATTTATTTCAAAGGACATTCAGGAGCTCGATAGCATTGTCACAAAGCCAAAAATGTTTTCGTTGTTTTTTTTCCCACTTGTTTTTTCAGTTAATTAGGAACTCTACAGCCAGATAGCCCAGACCTAATTAGTGACATCACCTGTTTCATGCCCACAGAGAACTACTTGTACCTACGGTTGTGGCCGCCAGTGTATAAATTTAACAAAACCATGTCGCGGTTATTGTGTGCCTTTATTTTTTTGTATATATTATAATACAAGAAAATTCTCTTTTCTTCTTATCTCATGTAAATTGGATGAGATCAGTCGGGGTCAGAGCACAGGGTCAGCCATGACACGGCATTCCTGAAGCAGAGAAGTTTAGGGGCCTTGCTCGAGGGTCCGCTAGTAACGACTTGAAACACCATTCAAACTTCTGATCAGTAAGCCAGAGCATGAACCAATGACAATTTCTGTTCTCCTTTACATACACATGACTGATCTAAAGGCATAGAGCATTGGTTAGAGTCAGTGATTTTTTTCCAGTACATGCAAGGAGAGTTATGTTTTGCTCAAGTTATTTTTGTGCCTGTGCGTGTGTAAATGCATCAGAGGTCCACTGGTACAGATCTATTTTAAGTGCACCCACACAGGAGCACGAAGAGGAACCACATGGCTATTAGTCCCGGGTCTTGGAGTGCAGCACATTCCCGGTTTCCTGTAAAATACACAGGAAATGTCACAGCAGACCCAACAGCAGAACAAATATGCGTAGAGGAAATAATATCCCGAGATTAGTATTTTGACTTTTGACTGACTATTGCTAAAAATGCTTTAATAGCACTCACAAGAGAGGCCTGGACTTCATGCAAAAATATTGAAATGTCTGTACATTTAGCTGACCTGTTGATCCAGTGAGGGGAAAATCCCAAGCAAGAAATGCTCAGAGTGAGCAGTGGATCAGTGCAGCTGCTGCTGGGATTTAAACTCCCAATCTACAGTTCTAGGCTTCACCATATAACTAAAACATCTTCATGTCTGGGTCACCAGGTATGTCGGAAAGGGAGAGGCAAGTGATGAAGAAGCTAAAGGAGGTGGTGGATAAACAGAGGGATGAGATTCGTGCCAAGGATCGAGAACTGACGCTGAAGAATGAAGACATTGAAGCAGTAAGTGAACACTTATCCATTTCAGTCAACACGAGCGCGCGACAATACGGCATTGTGATGGAAGCGCATGCTACGTGTCCTTAGCATGACGCATTTCCAGTCATCATCTTGAATGAGTATCAGTCAGTATTACTATGATTAAATCAACGTGGTTGATTTTGATTGATCGTCTTAGGCATGAAATTATTTATGGTTATTATTTTTTGTTAAAGACTTAAATTTTGGAAACTCATTCATTCAGTTCATTCATGAATTTAGATTTTAAAAAAAGAGACATTTTACCAGGTGTCTAGGATGGGCTGTGTTTGCCTATTTCTCAGTCAAAGTAAACATCAAACAAGATGCCATGGATGTCATTTTGTTTCCTAAAAGCGACGTATTTCCCCTTGACTCTGATGATCAGTCCTTCCTGCTCTGCCTTACCCGTGTGTCTTCCAGCTGCAGCAGCAGCAGAACCGGCTGATGAAGATTAACCACGACCTGAGGCACAAGATCACGGTGGTGGAGGCGCAGGGCAAGGCTCTGATCGAGCAGAAGGTGGAGCTTGAGGCGTTCGCCCAGGCCAGGCAGCAGGAGCTGGCAAGCCTGAGACAAGAGGTGACGCGACTCAGAGAGCGTCTCCAGGGCGAGACCAAAAACCCTGAAACCGAGGAGCCGCCCGCTCCACCATCACCTGCACAGGTATGCAAAAAAAACACATGTAGTATGAAGACTGCTCTACTGGTGGAGCCATAGACTGTTATTTCTGGATGCAGATCCAGCACTTTAGCGTGTCTTCTTGGGTGAACTTGGAGTAAAAAATCTATTGAATTAGCACAACCTTGTGATGTTTTCAGTAATATTTTTAGACAAAAATAAATTCCACAGAGGGTTAAATCTTCATTAGCATCCATTTTTATAGATGCATTTTTAATGAATTATTTTTAATTACTCTCAACATGTTAACCTCCAGCTCCGTCATGAACGATAACAATTAAAGCACCAAGCATCAAAAATAACTTATAAGAACATATAAGGAACAAGTCTGTAGTAAACAAAAAAAAAAGTGTTAAACAAGCCAGAATATGTTTTATATTTCAGATTGTTTCAAAGTGCCAGCTTGGCACACTCATGGCATTCTCTCATTAGCGTCATGAGGTGACTGGAATGGTTTTCAGTTCACATATGCCTTGTCAAGTGTCAATTTGTGACATTTCTTGCCTTCTAGCTTTAGACCATCAGTTGTCTTGTGCAAAGAAAAGGGTGGGTACAGAGTGATTATTAGTGCTAATACAACTACTGTACAAATCCATACTATGGCAAGAAACACATCATTACTTTAAGAAAGAAAAAAAAGGACAGTCACCAAAACCACCAAATTCCTATGATGGAACTGACTCTCATGAGGGTCGTCTCATGAAAGCAAGACCAAGAGCTACCTCTGCTGCAGAAGATAAGTTTATTAGAATGACCTGACTCAGAAATCGACGATTTACAAAGCCTTCAAGCAGCAGACATATTTCAACATCTACTGTTCAGAGACTGAGGCCTTCATGGGCGAATTACAGCAAAGAAAACTACAAAGAAGAACAACAAGCAGCAGAGACCTGCTTGGGCCAAGAACCGCATGAAATGGACATTAGATCAGTGGAAAACTCTAATTTGGTCTAATGATTCCAAATGTGAGATTTTTGGTTCTAATTATCATGTCTTCGTTATAAGTAGAGTGGGCAAACATACGGTTCCTGAAACTGTGGTTTCCACTATGAAGCAGGGAGGAGGAGGTGTGATGGTGTGCGGCTGCATTGCTGGTGACACTGTTGGTGACTTAGTGAAAATTGTGGGCACACTTTACAACACACCCCTAGATTATTTGAGAGCTATTTGTTCAAGAAGGAGAGTGATGAAGTGCTGCATCAGATGACCTGGTCTTCACAATCACCCGATTAAAATCCAGTTGAGATGGTTTGGGATGAGTTGGACCAGAGAGTGAAGGAAAATCATCCAACTAGCACTCAACGCCTCTGGGAACAACTTCAAGATTGTTGGAGAACCATTGCAGGTGACTACCTCATGAGACTGACTCCAGTTGAATGCCAAGAGCTGTCATCAAAGCAAAAGGTAGCTACTTTAAAGAATTGAAAATATAAAAACATATTCTGGGTTATTTACCACTATTTTGTTGACAACACAATTCCATATTTGTTCTGCCATTATTTCAGCGTCTGTTAATATACCGTACAATGTTGAAAAAAACGATGAAAATAAAGAAAAAGAACATTGAATAGGCAGGTGACTGGTAGTGTATGTACTTTTTTTCTTAGTGGATAAAGCAAAATTTTAAATGTTATTAAGTGTTTTTTACAAGCTTAAATGTTTTTATACAATAATTTACAATGAAATTTAGTCACATTATTAATACAGTGCCTTGTGTGTTACACTCTGGAACCTAAATCAACCTAAGTGGGATTATATGTCATAAGTCTACACAAAATTCCCTATAATATAAATCAAAAATCTATTGTGTGCCCTCTGTTGTTGTTGCAAACCAAGTTGACGCTGCCCTAAATGTGATGAGGTTGCGTATCAGGACAGTTCACACCTCCGTGACTGCAGTGAATCATACGGTCCCGTCGGTGTGTCATTGGGCGAGTCGAGGCTGAGCCGGTAGATAAATATAGCTGTGGTTTGGCCGGCAAGCTAGAAGAACATGACCTAGGGACATTTAAAGGAACAGTTCAGTGCATATGTGGGCCAACACTAAAAGAGATATGTTGCTGTGAAGCATGACCTCATGCCGATTGGAAACACCCGCTTCTGTTTATTCTGAGGTTTATTGTAATGTGCCTTACATAAAGAAGGAATAATACTCTATTGCGGTTTTTGACAGCATAGCTTTGAGGTCCTGATGAAGGCTGTTATCCTTATACGATATCACTCAGTCTATTAAAAAGAGTTAATTTGTGCCTGTTTTTGTGTAGGCCTTCATACTTTCCATAACTTTTTTTTTTTTTTAATACCCTTGTTTTGGGTCAGAATTTGCTCCCCAAGCCCGTGATATCACACGATTCGCCGCTGTCCTTGGCTCCACATAGCCGCCAAGTGCTTATAGATGAGGATGAAGCAGATGAGGAGGAGGAGGAGGAAGAAGAGGCTGTGTTGTTATGGGTAACCCTTTAGCTTAACAGGGCTGCACGGTTTGAAACTAATTTGCATCGCTCCTGCAGTGACCACCCGTAGTGTCACTGTTATTATTAGAGCATTAGCTAATCTGGTCTGTGAAGAAGGTGTGTGTGTGTGTGTGTGTGTGTGAGCCATCTGCAGTGTTTTGGGTGTGGTTCATATAAGCCAACAATTGTGTCGGTTCATTCGTGTGCTAAGTGTTAATGCAAATGAGTTGCTTTTTTTTTTCATTGTTGGGGATATTTTAATTCATCAGCATGTGTGTGTGTGTGTGTGATGTGTTTGTGACTACTGGGACAATGAAAACCCCCGTATATGCATGTTTCTTTCAACAGTGAATTGAAAGAAATTCAGTTTTAATGCAGAACCCAGTCCAGGCACATACAGTAGATGTGCAGTTAACTGAAAGGACTTGTTCAAACCGACTTGCTCACTGGCTTTCTGGCAAGTCTTTGAATTTAAAACTGCAAGCTCAGTGAAAAAATTTAATCAAGTGCCCCAGTGGTGTTTATTCAGAAAGCAAGCAAAGACTTGTACTGGGTACCTGAAGCTCAAGGTATGCACGCTAATTATATCTGTGCTATAAAATGGAGCGTTATGAAGCATGATGGATGTAAGTAGAGCATTAGGTGTATTTTAAGCAGTAGCAAATCATGTCTTTCAGACTTGGGCCTTCCGCGAGCCCTGAAACAGTGAGCTGCTTTAAAAAAACAAACAAAAAAAACCTAAAACCCATGCATCTAAACTGCTATTGTACTTCAACTATAGAATGTCTGGCTGCTATTAAAGGTTTGTATGCACGCTCTGAAATATATATTTCAAATGTAATATTTCAATATTTAATATCCTGCGTTCAGAGGACCCCCAAAACATGGACTACTAAACTACCGAACAATTTTAAATGCACTCACAGAACCTCATAGAACAGTCACACATAAAAAATGAAAAACATAATGAGCTCACTTGTGCTGTTTACTTGAAAATGAAATCCATCCTTCTTTCCATCTGGTTGAAGAAGCCGATGACTCGATCATACAGGTGATCGTGGCTTTAATAAACTCATTAGTATGTCCTTTTTTCCTGAAACTGATGATCTTCGGAGAAGAAAAAAAAACAGTTTTTAAAGTTTAATAAACTTCTAGATAGATTTCCCTCCTTCAGCAATTCACCATCAAAAACTTCCACGTTGCGATTGTAATAACGCGATCACTCAGTCAAGATGTGCCGATCACGTGAAAAAACAATACCCCCATCGACAATGCACCACAATCCGATTTGCTAGTTGGCTAATCAGTAATTAATTCATTATCATTCAGAATTCAGAGCTAATTAGTTAAAGCCTATGAGAAAGCCTGTAATGTTCAGTAACCATATAGCAACAGCAGAAAAAAAAAATCTGATTGGCTGAATTTCAGCTCACGCTGCAGGCAGCATCAGAAAAGGGTTTGTAGAAATAGTGACGTGTTTAAATAGTAGTAGCACCTTCTGTACATTAAGCACCCTCACCCCTGTACATATGGACCCATACTCGAATTTACCACATTTGTTATGTATCGTAAATATGCCACTTATGCACTTCTGGTTAGATGCTAACTGCATTTCATTGGCTTTGTACAATGACAAAATTGAATCTAATCAAATCTAATACAATAACTAATCTGAAAAATAAAATTAATACAAGAACTCGAACTAAACTGATTTTATTATTTTTTTAAGAAATATAATGCCTTCACTGAAGTCCTTGAAGGCCTAAAGGTGCCACCGCTGATATGAAGTCTAACTAATCAGACTAATCTGTACATTTTTGTGGACACAGACACTGTGTTGTGGTGCTGACCTTTACTTCATTCCTCTCGTTCGACAGGAGGCATTGAGTGAGGAAGAAGTGGGTTTCGATCCGAACGATCCAAACCGACCACGCTTCACTCTGCAGGAGCTGCGAGACGTCCTGCATGAGAGAAATGAGCTGAAGGCCAAAGTGTTCATGCTGCAAGAGGAAATCGCCTATTACAAAGGGTCGGCTGATTTTGCTTCGAGTCTGTTATATTACATATTCATAAACAGGCTGTTTTTGTTTCCTAATTTGTAAACGTGGTGACTGGAGGTTTAAGAGAAGATCTTTCCATCACTTCAGTTTTGGCCACAGTGTATGACATACAGCGATGTGCAAAAGTCTTAGCTCCCTGTGTACAAACTTTTCTATGGATTTTTTTTTGGAGGAATACAGTACTGCATATGAGCAAATGTATAAATATTATATTATCATTAATCATGCTAATATAACACCAAGAATATTCTGATTGGCTGATTTGGGCAGTTTGCTGAATTTCATGATTAATATTCACATTATCATTTTTATTCTTTTATAGTTAAGAAGTTTGTTACTGTTATCAGTTGCGTTAAAAGCAGACGTTCCCTCGCCAGCCCGTTGAGAAACCGCAAAGTGCAAACTGAAGATGTCAGAAAACCAAAATTAATAGCGTCATCTTTAACTACAATTACATTTCACGTTCATGGCATTTTGTAGACGCCCTTATCCAGATCGACATTCCTGAACATTCCCAACAGTAGTCCAACTCTTTAACCCCTGGGGTACACGCCCCCCCCCCCCCCCACTCCCTTAAAAAAAACAAAAACAAATAAATGTCTACCTTTTGACATCTTCGACATATTAGTTACACGCACACACAAATAAGTGCCCTTAATTATGATAATGTAGAAATGTCACTGCATTACAATTCATGCTTTACCTGTGATTTGCATCACACACAGAAATAGAGAGCTGTGGTATAGAATGCTGATTCATTTGTCATGTCAATACGGAGCTATTTTTGATTCACCCATAAACTTGTGTGTTCTGTTTTCTTTAGTGAAGAGCAAGAAGATGATGTACACCTGCCCACTCCGGACCCTTCGCCCACGCTCAGGCCCCGCTCCCGAACCGGTGCCCAGCCAGAGTCAGGCATAAAGCGCTTGTGCGTACCACCAAGTTCCTCCTACTTCTTCTTAGACTTGCTTCTCACACATACACAAACACACACACACACACACACACATATATCTGCAGGAAAACATGAGCAGAACAGCTTGTGTAAATATTAAATTGCTGCTTTCAAGCACATACAGTCAGTAGAAGGTTATTGACATGCTACTGGCACGATCGTTATTGATCCTGGTGTCAGTGGAGCATCCTGACTAATGAGATGTTTAGGCAGACGTCCAGCGTTAGCACGAGCTATTTTGTGATTTCTGTTCCCTTTTTTTGCTCAACTCTCCGTGTCTGTGCCTTTCTGCAACAGGATCTTCACAGCCATTATGCCGATGGTGGCGGCTGGCTTGATTGCAGATGACCCCACTTTACAGCCAATCAGACGACTTGTCTCTCTTGTATGGCCCTTTTTCATCGTTGACCTTTGTGTTCTGTTTTTAACACCTTACCTTAGCCCTGCATGCGATTTATTTAGTTTTTTTTTCTTTCTTTCTCTTTTTTTTCTGGCACTGCATGCCTTCCCCATTCCGACGGCTCACTGGAGACGGTCATAACACCAAGAATATTCTGATTGGCTGATTGTGGGGTTGTGCTGTCCCGAGTTTGTTAGCAGGAAGGTCGTTAGAATCAGCCAGTCAGAATAAAACCAGCGTTTCCTCTTCATGTGGTCCAGCTCACATGCTAACTCTTGTGACTTAACCATGACTCACTGGCTTACTAAGGATTTTAAAAACCCTAACAATGATTAGCCCCAGCACATTTCTGTACGTTTCCTGGTGTGACTCACTATCATATGGATGGCTGAAATGTTTGTTTACTTAATGTAGGGGGGGGGTCACAGGGTGATTCCATGACCGTGTGTATCACATTTAGCCAACATTCGATCTAGGAAATCATGCATTCAAAAACATTTACCGAAGGTTTCTTTTCTAATAATAGCTGCGTTAAACTAGTAACAGGGTGGAGTGTTTTTTTACGAGGGACGTTCAAGTCAAACCGGGAACAACACGGGAACGTCTGGTTCTTGAAAATCGCTGGATAACTTGTTGCCAACTCGCAGAAGAGACGCATCTGTCTGTGGGGACTGTACACACAATAATTCACAAACGCTTCACTCGCACATTACAGGAACTCATGCTGGGAGTTATTTCCACATGCCCCATCTAGTCCTGTCCTCACTCCAAACCATTCGCTTGGCCATTTAAGGAGTTCCTGGGAGGCCTGCGTGAAGAAAGCACTGAGAAAACGTTCTACCTTGATGGTATCCAATATATATATGATGGTATAGTGAAACAAAAGGAGTTTTTACTCTCATAACTGTGTTCTGTTATCCTGCACAATCAAAAGTCCTGATTTGATTTGGACACCCCTAGTAAAATTCTCCACAAAATACAGAATAGCAAATCCATGAAATATTGGTGACATGTGTCCTTCTTTAATACCACGAGGACCCTTAAAAAATGACTTGTAATTACTTTCAACTTTCCAAATGATCTCGTCAGTCAACACCACTAAAAGTAAAATACTTTACTTCTTCTTCACATAGTCATCAGGAAATTTGGATTACATCACTTCCTGTTGATCATGTCACTTCTGGAATGTTCTAAATACTTGCGGGGGAGGGGGCTGATCAATTTTTTTCTTTTTATTTCAAAACCTATAATAGATGTGTCTCATGGAAAAGGATGTTTCAGATATGAGATGTTCAGTGGATTTACATAGTAATGAAGAAAGAACATCTTGTACGCATTTTTTTTTTAATTCCCACATACATATTTGTGAAAGGAATATCAGTGAGACACAAATGGCACCCAGTCATGGACTTATCCCCCTGTACATGGTGACAGATTAGGGATGTGTGTTCCTTGGATCAAACTGAATTTGGACCAAATCCATTATTTTAAACATGGTGTATTATTATTGTTCTTTAAAAAAAATAAAAAATAAAAAAAAACCTTTTTATATTTGGTACACTATATAGCCAAATGAAGAGCACAAGAAGCTGGGCTGTAATGTTGGGTGAGAAGGCCTGGCATTTCAATTCATGTGCAGAGGAGTTAAAGTCCAAGCCACTTCATCTTTAACAAGCTGGTTTTCATAGAGCTGGCTTTGTACACACTGGCATTGCCAAGCTGCGATATTTCTGGGCCTCTTAAGGCCTTGTTCAGGCTGCCAGCTTACACCCAGATTAAAATCAGTTTGGAATCGGATTGCATTCATTTAGTCTGAACAGTAAAAAAAACAAAACAAATTAAATTGGATTCCTAAAGATGTGTCTCAGTCTGGACTCACTCAAATCAGATTTTACACTATTACGTCGCTTGCAACACAACGCAGATGTTCAAGTACACACTTGATATGGAAATACTGGAACGAACTGATGGTTATAGTCTATATGTTTTTTTTCCTTGTTTGTTCTAATTTATTTCCATAAATATTTCATTCTGTAATGCTGTTAAAAGCACTTCAGTTTTTAAATTTGAATTGAATTGAGGCGGCACAGTGGTGTAGTGGTTAGCACTGTCGCCTTGCACCTCCAGGGTCCGGGTTCGATTCCCGGCCAGGCTCG
>JAOVVA010000009.1:12183288-12203773 GCA_028565275.1 Leiocassis micropogon | reverse complement strand
CTAAGCCTCCTGGGATAGGCTCCAGGTCCCCGCGACCCTGAATACAGGATAAAGCGGTATAGAAGATGAGTGAGTGAATTGAATTGGAGATCAGTAATCCCTGGACGGAGGACGAAGTGAAATGTCTACACTCCCTCTATCTGTGCCTGTACTGATGCATCTTTCCAAAGGTACGCTCAGACGTTTCAGATTTGTCTGCAGTCTGAACACGTCATTAGTTCCACTGAAGCAAAATCTTATTTTCTACAACACAGAAAGACGTTCTGTACAAGAAGCTTTTCCAACTATGTGGTGAAGGTCCATGTACGAGTGTGAGTCAGGTGTCTGCATACTTTTGGCCTTATATGTGTACCTCACAATTTTATCTCTAATTGCATTAGAAGAACGACTTGATTTTATCTTGATATCCTCAGATGCACAGTGGAATGAAAAGAGACTACAGTGGAACCTTGGATTACGAACATAATTCGTTCCGGAAGCGTGTTCGTATTTCAAAACACTCGTAAAAGCAAAGCGAATTTTTCTATAAGAAATAATTTCACAGCCAAAAAAATATAAATACATAAAAATAATTAATACAAAATATAAAGTAAAAATAAAACAAATTAACCTGCACTTTACCTTTAAAATAAATCCAGACAGAAAAGTGTTTCCGTTTATGCGCGCAGGCACTGCATGTGTGCACACACACACACACACACACATTTACGGAAAGAAAGTTTTATCGAAAAAATTAAAAGGAACGTTGCACAATTCCGTCACAATTCCGCAGCGCAAGAGAGAGAAAAAACGTTGGCTCAGTTGTGATCACGTGACGCTCGGTGACAAAACAAGAAGCGAATGCGTGATAAATGATACTCGGTACTCGTAAACCAAGACTTAGTTGTTTTCCAAGTCAAAATTTATTAAAAATCTTTGCTCGTCTTATGAAACATTTGCAAAACCGCGTTACTCGCAAACCGAGGTTCCACTGTAGTTTTTTTTAAAAATAATGAACACAAGTTGTCGGGGTCGAGGTGCTCAGTGCTTTTGGGCTGTTGAGTTCAAATTCCAGCACCACCATTCTGCTAATATTTCTTATTGAAGCTTGTAGAGAATGAGCTGAATTAATAATGGTACAGTCTGTGTTGGTTCAGTATCGGACACCTGGTGACACTCAGACCTTTAATATCACGACTCGGTACTGAATTGCGTCCTGCAGATTGAAAATGATCCGTGCTGCACGCCCTCTCTAAGAAAGCTAACTTGCAACGTCTCTTCTCTGCCTTTCAGGTTTAGCTTCTTCTCCCGGGACAAGCGGCGCAACTCGCAGAGGAGCACGGGGCAGTTCGACGACAACTTCAGCCCGTGGTCCCGTAAAGACGACGTGTATACAGAGCAGGCACAGGAAGCTTTACAGCACATGTAACTCACCGAACACTGACGAAGCACAAAAGACCCTCTAATCCCTTAACTTCCCATCCCTGCGATGTCATGAGCAATACATACACTCCACTGTTACGGTCACACTTCCCAGCAGGCTGAACGGATACAGAACAGCTCGAACATAGATACAGCTACACGACGCTTCCGACGTTAGCATCTATAAAAGGTTTTAAGTCGTTTTATGTGCGCGTTTGATTACAAAATTATGGGAGTATGCAGATTGTGATCATGTTTGCAGTCATGAGGCGAACCTAGGAGGCCATGCTCATACGCTGTGAGTAGTGTTTTCGAATAGGGCACTTTATCATGTTGTTAAATTCAGATTGAATAATGAAACAATTCCATGCCTAATGAAGGCAGATCCGGATTTACTTTCATAAAGAACGAAAATAAAAAGGTGGCACTTTACAGGTTTAAACCTAAAGCTTGCACAGCAATTATGATGGAAAATACGGAACTTGTACATAAGTATGTTGTTACGGCTATAATTTAAAGAGAAAAACAGCATCCAGACATTCTAGGCTCTCACAAGATTCCCATCAGCAAATGTCCATCACCAGCTGTTCTGCATTCTTATGACATGTGTGGTGCTTATGCTGGCAGTCCTAGAGTTGTTTAGTCAAAGCATGAAAACGCCAGCACAGTTAAAGCGACATACTGACAAAAGCTTCTTTGTGAGCATGGAATCCTTGCCAGAATCCTAGATTTTACTCATTATTTAAAAGAAATAAATATGCATCCTGTGTGGTTATAAAAAGATTTCAGGAATTTCATAATGATGAATGTACCACACTACAGATCTTTAATGGACGGTAATAAAGAATGCTGCATAATTACATCTTATTGGCCATTAAAATATTTTATACATCATGCTGTTGTTGTGGTTTTTAACAAATTTCCTAGTACAGATATTCAACGTCTCTTAGGTTTCTTCAACATCCTGACTAATGCAACAAAGGCAACTCTCTCTGGAAATCTTGGTAATTTAATATATTTTACTATGGAATGCAAACCAAGCACAACCATGAGTCCTTCATACTCGGACTCGGTTTACGCTTTTCTGTGCACTTAGCTCCGCCCCATCCAGATCTTTACCCGCCTCAAAACTCACTTGCTTTTTTTTTTTATTTAGGAAAAGGCAATGCTTGTACAATCAACAAAAAGTTTATAAGCGAGTCATCTTTTTTCTGAATCTCTGTACGAGTCCCGATATCTCCTTTCTTCCTTCCCTCGGTTAGATTCTCTCTCGCTACTTCTGTCCCTGTATCGTCTGGAGTCCTTCCTGTCTTTATGGTAATCCCTGCCACCTCGCTCCCATTCGTCCCTGCGATTCCGGGGTCGCCCGTGCTCTCTGTCCCAACCCGGAGACACATCTCTTCTCTCATCTTTCTGTCTTTCCCCTCTCCCTCCATCTCCATCTCTCCACCGATCGACTGGTCTGGTCATCGCACCGGGCAGGTTTATGGGTCGCCTAAATGGTCTATCCCTGCCTCCGAACCTCAGCTGGCCCGACTCTTTCTTTCCTCCCAGGCCGCCGCCGAGCCGGCGAGGTATCCATCCATGCAGCGTACGTTCCTGCTCAAAGTCCACAAAGAGCTCGTGCTGGTCTACGACCATCTTGTTGCCGTCTTTCCATGCTCTCATTAGAGAGCGCTCCTCCTTGTACTCCACGAAGGCGTAGCCTTTAGAGAAGCCGCTCACGGCGTCCCGGACGAGCCGCAGCCGGCGGATGTCACCGAATCTGGAGAAAACGACGCGAATGTCTTCTTCTGATGTGGTTTTGTTGAGCCGTGCGACAAACAGCGAGAGCTGAGGGTCACCCGTTACATCTTTGTTGGGCTTGTAGTTGGCATTCATTGCCCTCCATATGGCCCGGTCATGAGGCTCGACATCCGTGCTGTCAATGCTGCCAGCCTTGAGGGGGTCATAGACTTTCGCCAGAGGACTCCACTCGTTCATTGTCTAATTGAAATTTAACAAGAAATGAAACACATTATCTTATTAGATTTGTACAGATTACAAACAAACAAACCATTATAATTACCATTATAACATTGTATGTCTTGCTGGTATAATCTCCATAATCTAAACCAAGGGTCTCCAGTGACCAGCACAGTTTGTAATTCACCAACACCTACACACACCCACTGAACAGATTAGTTAAATCAGCTGTGTCTGAGCAGAAGAATCACCAAACTGTGTTGGACACTGGCCCTCCAGGACTGGATTTGGAGACCCCTGATCTAAACATTAAGCTCTTAAAATCTTTTTAGATTCCCTTATCCTGGAGCCTCCCCTGGGAGATTCGGGGTCGAAGGGCAGGGTAGACCCTGGACAGGGTGACAATTCATCGCGAGGATAATACATACTATGGACAATTTGGGAACACCAGTTAGCCTAATCTGCATGTCTTTGGACTGTGGGAGAAAACTGGAGTAACCAGAGGAAACCCACCAAGCACGGGGAGAACATGCAAGCATATACACACACACACACACACACAGACCGGAGGCAGGAACTGAACCTGGACCCTGGAGGCGCGTGGCCACACTATGCCATGAATTTTCATGCTAAAACGTCTCTTATTCTCACTCTTATCAAATAGCATTTCTCATATTGTTCTATATTATTGTTTTTCTATATTATTAATTTAATTAAATGGGGGAAATTTAGTGCAAATCTTATATTATTTATAATAAACTGGGAGGGAGTTTGTGGATGGAATTAGTGGCTCATAACTGGCAACCCGGTCAAACACAAGCACACAGACTACTGAGAAATAAATTAGAATTGTGTTAGACTTTAAATACCTTTTAAAATTAGATTTTTAATACCTTTGGAGTTTTTGGTAATTTTTACAAATAATTTGGCATTTAAGCTGAGAAGATAACATTATTTCCAAACACAACATATTTTACAAAATATGGAGCTCACAACACAGGATTAATAAACATTACATAACATTTAAACATAAAGGATTAATGACAATTTATCCAAAAGTCGACAGAGACATATATATATTATCATTTGTTTAGTGTTTAGTATAAACAGTTCTCCTCTTCTAACAGGAGAAAACGCCAGAAATCCAGTTACCGAATCCCAAACGGATTAAAATTACGGACTTAGTGCACTAAAGAGTGTGGATAAGACATAACTATATCCACTATGTAGTACACTTACAGGGCGAGTGGGAAACAGTTTGAACTACAACCCACACCTAAACAGTGCTGCTGCTGCTATCGACTAAGAAATGTTACAAACAACCAAACATTAGAAATACACGTACATGACTTTGGAACCGTTACTTACTTTACAAAAATGTTCCCCGCAGAAAAAGAACAAATAGTATAATTGAACAAACACAATAGCGAGTCTTCCGTCGTGTGCAGCAGGTTAATAGTTTCGTGTAGAAACCTCAGTCGCGTAACTGGTCCGGGTATCGGTGTCCTGTAGCCTAGTATGTATGAATTGGGATTTGAAGTTTTTTTTTTTTTTTTTAAATGACAAGAAATATAAATTGCTTGATATAAATAAAGCAATGTCAAAATGAAGCTTAATGAAGCATATAATTTTCATTTGAGAAAAATTTGATTATTTTTATCGAGGCTAAAATTACTCACTAGTGGCCTCTGGTGGCCAGAAAAGGGAACACCTGAGTAGCATTTTTAGATTTTCATTCTTACCCTGATTTGCCCCAATAAATGTTTAAAAAACCAAACAACTCATAAGTCATGCAAAGTTTAGAATTATAAACAATAACATAAAACACATTGGCAGGGTGACTAGCACTGAGGCCTCACATCTCCTGGGTCAAGGGTTTGATTCCCACCTCGGGTCTGTGCGCGTGGAGTTTGCATGTTGCCGCTGTGCTTGGTGGGTTACCTCCGGGTACTCCGGTTTCCTCTCAGAGACCAAAGACATGCAGAATAGGTTAAATGGTGTTCCCAAATTACCTGTAGTGTGTGCCCCCTGCAATAGATTAGCAGCACCCTGTCTAGAACATACCATCTCGCACCCTAGGTCTCCTGGGATAGGCCTCAAGCTCCCATGACCCTGTACACAGGATAAGCAGTATAGACAATGAATGAACAGTAAACGTGGGGGTAAATCTTTCTGTAGATTGTAGAGGTTATAGTGCTATTAATTCTTTCAGGTAAGGGTTAAATCCTAAAAAAAAAACTGTTGATTTAAATGAACAGTTAATGAATAGGCTGTTAAAAAAGGATGAGAAATTAGTTATGCTAGCAAATGGTCAGAGAATGGCAGCTTCAGGGTCCCCAGTTCGATCGGGTTACAGTTTATATTTTCTCGCAGCTTACTGCGACATTGCAAAACCATGCCAGGTTGGATTGTCTACTCTAAATTGTATTGAAAGTGGATTCACATGACAGACTAGCACCCAATCCAGAGTAAAAGAAACACTTAAAAATCGATAAGAGTATCATGTATTTTTATTATTATTAATAAAATAAACACCCTTGAAAGAATTTCTACAGAAGGCTTCAATTCATCATCCATGACAACACAAAAATGAAAACAAAGAGCAATATCTGAATGAATTTCATGCTTCAACGCTCCAGTGCTCATAAATATGTAGACGAGACAAAACTTTGCATAAAATCATTTTATTAAACAAGGCTTCAGTCCCAGCATAGACAACCAGCTGAATATTCACACTTGGGTCATTTCATTCCGAACACTCAAAAAGAGGTTCAGGCAGATGTTTTTTTCAAATCATTAGCATCACGCTCCACATTGTAAAACTGTAAGACTCCAAATTAAGCCAAAGGAGGGCGGGGAGGTACCTTCCAGTTTTTCCAAGCTTTTAAAACATGGCTCTTTTAAGCATCACTTTGCATTCCACAGAACTGTTTGCACATCATAAATAGTTATTGCTAAGCCACTAAATACTATACACTGGCTTAAGAAAACTCCTTATAAAAATGCAGAAAGTTTGACTATAACTGCATGCTTTGGAAGCACTGCGCTACAAGTATATAAAATATACAAAAAAGGGGGGAAATGGGGGAAAAAAAAAAAAAGTGTCAAAACTAGCATGTCAGAGCAGGATAAATATATTTAAAAAGTATCATGTAGGACATGTGGAATATGTACCGTAACCTAAATGTGTTTAAGTCACTGATGAACACACCCTGACAAGTACTACCCCCTAAACATTCTCAGTTTTGCTAAGGCAATAATTACATTAAAAACTGGATTTAAGAAACAAGTTGTTCCCTTCTCGGAATCCATCAGTGTTTAAGCCACGGGTGAGCGGCGATGGAGGCTTTACTTCGGTCTCCGTAGTCGTACAGCAGCTCCTCTCCCTCTTCTATATCTCGAGAGGCCACGAGGATCAGGTGAGGTATTCCATTGATGTCATGCAGTTTGGTCTGACAGTTGCCGTTCTTACTGTGGTTAATAAGCCGTCCCAAGCGGTCAGTTTCCTTCGTGGCGTCCACGCTGAGGCGAAAGCAAAGAACAGAAAGCTGTGGTAAAGTTTCTATGGTATGTAAAATATTCACAGGCATTTTCAACCATTTTCACGTCCCTTATATTGGTGGCTAGTGAGATTTATCCCTTGCCTTTTCCACTACCTAAAAAGAGGACGGTGGCGGCACAAATAAGCCACATGACATTCTGGAACATGGAGTCCAGTGTTTGCTCTCTCTTTATTATATTTCTTATTAATACAACCCTGTACTTATCTGGAAAAGGGCTAGTGAGAAAACAAAAAAAGAAAACAAAAAAAAAAACATAAGAGCTTCTTTTAAGAGCTAAACTTGATCTTTAAACCTCATTGTTAAAAAATGTTTTCCCCCATAAAGTCACTAAAAATAAAAAGACGTGCTTAGGTGCCATGACATACCAGTACGTTTTGCTGAGATACTGGAAGTAGTACATATAACAACCCGTAGCAGGGTCTTGTGCGTATAGAGCCTCCCTTTTTTTGGCATCGGGTTGCAGCAGCAGGTCACCGTGATACTCCACTACGTACTGCCCTTTCTGGAAGCTTTGCGTGGCGAAAACGCCTCTCCCCTTTCCTTCGATGTGCTTCACCTACAGGGAAAAAAAAAAAAGTTCAATTCAATTTTAACAATTTGATACGCATGCACTCTTCTCATGTAGTATCTCTCAAATCACTTATACTCACCATCATTCCATTCTCTATCCCTTTTGTGATCAGCTCGTCCAGATGTTTCTTCTGTTCACACTGCAGGAAAAATAATAAGAAGAAATGCATTTAAGTCCACACACACCATGATCCATGAGTTTATCAAACATTCCTAGCGGACACACACGTAATAAACCTTGATTGCTTGACTCGAACCATCAATAATTTAAAGCAGACCTCCGTGGCTTCCCAGTTCAGTCACAGTTTTACTTCTAAAGGAGATTTTCCTAATTCAGCACCGACACAATCAGTTACCTTTATTTCAGTTTTGCTTTTCCGTGAGCTTCTCCGTATGGGATAGTAATCTGTGACCTTTCGATTATTGGAATTCTTGCTCTCTGCACTAAAGAGGAAAGGAAACAGACATGCGTGAGTAACTGAGTGAATGACTTGCATTATTTACTAGAAGTGGTCACTACTTTAAATAACAAAACAATACAGTGGCATAAATTAATTGTTTTACATTTGTCCAAAAACTTAACAGCTGTTGCAGAATTGAATACAAGTATAGAGCAGTTCAATACAAAAGACTTTCCTGAAAGTCTTAATAGCTGCTCTTTTTAGGGTGCTTACACTTAAACACACACAGGTTCAGCCCAGCATAAACAAGTGTGAAATTATCGTTTGATTTAGCATCACACTGCACCCAATCAATCAATAAAATAATAATTATTATTATTATTATTGGCAACTTGCAAAGGGGATGGAAAAAAACAATCCCCAAAATCCCAGTGTTTGTGTTTCACTTTTTGCAATCATTAATTCATGATTGATTTACTTTCTCACTGCAACTAAACTACACTAAAAATCGTTTGAATCCGTTGGACCAAGCCCCTCGCTATTAGACCATCTCTCAATGTACTGCACCAAAGGGGAAAAAAAAAAAAAAAAAAAGAAACACCCCCAAGGGCTCCATTCAAACAGATTAAACTCTAAAAGCACTCATACGATCCAGTGACTATAACTCATGATAATTAACTTCCTTAACTGCTGGAAATTTTAGTTCCAATTAAGGTAAACTAGAGTGTAGACACTCCACTGTTAGTGTAAACAGTGTAAATACACTATGATGAGATTGTGATGTGTCTCATTCTGGATTCTCTACACACTGAAATCTGATTTCAAACTGTGTGTTACTTCACTTGCAACACAATGTAGAAGTTCTAGTCTGGCGTCATTACCACAGTAACCGATCCAGACAGGTCGACAATTTGTCAGATTTGGCTGCCAGTCTGAACAGAGCCAAATCTGTTCTGCTCACTTCACACATCTGATTTGTGAAACAAAATGGATTGGCCTGCAGCCTGAACCAGGCATTAGTTCCAGTGATGGTAAAAATATAATGCTTCAGCACACAGAAACTTAAATTATATAATAAAAGTTCGGTAGAAGTCTCACGTAAAGGAATGAGCATCAAGTGCCCAAAATAAACTTAGTGTAAAAACAAAACGGCTTAAAAGCTACAAACTTACGTCCTCTCTGAAGGCTTCCTCGTTTTGCCCCTGCGGCAGCCTGCCTTTCTCTGACAGGGTGCGCGAGTGTTTTTGACTTCTGGAGTGACTCCGGCTGGTGAGGGCAGACGGGCCTGTGTACGCTGCGGCTGCTTGCTCTTTTCCCCTGCTTTGTGTGTTAAAGTTTGGAGGTCTTCATTCACAGCCATGGTAGGGAGAACGATCTCTCCATTTACAGTACTGGGTCTTTTGGCTGTAAAAGACAAGGAATAAGTTTTAGGGGCAACACAGTATGCAAAAAAATAAACAACATTAAGAGACTAAAAACTAAACGGTCACTAAATTAACAAAGAATAAGTTATATTGTTAGCTGTTTGTGCAAGTTGCATATGTAAGAACATTTTTTATTCTTACAATTATTCTGAGTCTCAGTCTGTGTGCAAAATATCCTTGAGGATTTCCCTTCTTGGATGACTTGGACAGAGATCTCTTCATGATGCTGCGCCTTCGAGGGCTGGTGGCTCAAAAAACTGTGAAGTGTAGCGCGTCCATTGCATATTATTTCCTAAAATATAAACAAAATTAATGCTGTAAATGTTATGAAACTGAGAAGGAAACTAATTTTGCTTAAAGTTAACTGTTTGACCTGCACCATCACAAACCATATAAGCGTGTCTGTTTGAGCTTACTCCACAGTTTTGGCTGCACAAATCTTGGGCTACATTCAAGTTATTGCCCCAAGGTCACTCAAGGATTTCTTTTATCTGAATGCACAAATTGACTGCTTTTCAGATTGGATCTCAATCACTTTGGCTACATTCATATTACGAGACTGAATTTATTAGTATTTTTTTTATCTTAAATGTGACATAGGTCAGATTTTATTTTTACTGTCTCAGATCAGATCGTAGTCAGTTTCATGTGTGGTCCTAAATGAGATAGATATCCTACACATGGTCATGTGACTTGAATGAGAGCAGATTAGAGGTCTTGCGACTTTTTGCCTCTGTGTAGAGTGCTGACGTAATCAGTCAGTTTCACAGCAGTGCTAGCAATAACTGCCAAAACAGCTAAAAGCATTTTCATATTAGCCCCGCCTCCTGACACCTAAACCCAAAATCTGGTTCATTCTGATTAGTGAAAACCCAATCATTCCAGGCTGAGGAACTGTGAAAAATAGGATCGAGTGCGGTACAGCTTAGTCAGGAATTGATCGAATCAGATATGAAAGTCAATTGTAGCAGAAAACTGAAATGGACACGACGTCAAGAGTAATGTGAACGCTGGCCAGTGGGGGACTGGGGAGGGGGGAGAAATTGTTCCTGGGCACGGTACAAATCAATCGTACCTAGCGCAAAAGTGTCTTTAAATAAAGCATCTGGCTTTTTTCCCCCCCTTTGTCAGGACCTCAGCAAATACAGCTGACTAACTGCTTGCTGTCCTCCAGAGCAAAACATCAAGCATTTCTTTTTTTGTGCGTTTGCTAAAATGGCATCCATTGTTTACAATAAACATGTGGGGTTTTTTTTTTTTTTGCCAAAATGGTGCAATAAAGGACATATCAAAATGCGCATGTGTGACGTTTCTGAGAACAGACATGTTCATATTCGAGCCATATAAAATTCACTTGTAATTATGAACCCAATCTGAGCAAACAAAAAAATTATAATAAAATTGGAATTGAGCAACATGGCTTGTGATGTGCAAGTTTCCCAGCTCTTTTGTTAACAATTTTCTTATAAATTAGGTCTAAAACACATAAGCAAATTTCAGACAACAAATACAATTGGTGATCAATATTTGGAGTGTTTGTATTTTTTATCCTTATATTAGAATGCACTATATATATATATATATATATATATATATATATTTTTTTTTTTTTTTTTTTTTCTTCAGACCCACAGTTCCACAATAAAGACTTGAATAAAAGTTTCTGGTGAAAGTTTCCATATTTATGCCTGCAAACATCGCACGGACCACATTTCAATCTCATGCTGCTTTCATTATTCCGACCTCACTGAGGCAGCCCCCCGGAAGTCGCTGTTCGAAGTGGCGCCTTTTCTTGAAGTGCTTTCGAGCGTTTCCGGGACATGGACAGAAGATTCGCGTTTTTTAAAAAATAATCTTCCGCTTTTGAACACGCCCACTTCCGGTTTACAACAGAATACAAAAACAGTTTGGAGTATTTGCAGCTTTAAACATATAACCAATAGCAATATGTATTGTCTTTTTTTCTTTTTAAGTCAACATTACATTCCTTAACAGAAAAAAAAAACTGTTATTTCTGTAATAAAAAAAACACACTACTGGAAAACTCAGGTTATATTTGTCCAGTTCACCTGAATGCCCAAGGTGGCATATTTACTAAGTATTAAATAATAATAACCAGCGCGTGAGACGTTCAAAGGGATGCGTTAAGGTTTTGTATTTATTTGCGTCATTTTGAATTTGCTTTGATGTCATTACTCTTTGATTCAAGAACAAAGCGATTAAAAGGTTCGAAAAAAGTTGCTCTGTGCAGCATGATGATGGGATTAAAACTTAATGCTTTCTAATGGGAAAACAACTTTGGGTTGTGCACTGTGTATTTAGGTAAAAGTACTTTTTTTTAAGTAGCGTAGGCTTGATAGAGTAAATAAATATATAAATAAAAAGCCATGAATGGACGCGGTTAAGTTGTTGGAATTGAACACGCCTACACAACTCCTGGGCCTTTAACTCTACTCACTTCTATTATAATATACCAACTTTTAAACACAACTCGTCATCTTATCGTTGTTATTAAGCCAGTAGAGCTTTAGTAAGTAAATTAAATACATTGACAGACAAGGAAAAGACAAAACAGTGCATGTGCATCTGTACAGCGCCATTATCAGAGTGAAACAATGGAGCACAGACAGCACACAGGTCTGTCCGGGACACGAGAGATGTGACTTACTAAAGAGAAAATAATCCCAAAGTCTATGATTAAAGCTACATTTACTGCGATACGAGTCTCGCGTGTCATGCTCCGACCTACCCCGTTCATTTCAGGCGTCTTTCCTCCTCCTGCTGCTGCTGCTGCTGCTTTCCGACGAGGATGCGGGCTTTGCGTGTAAGCAGGCGAGCCGAAAAAACAACAATCTTATTCTAAATCCGCACGGAGCAGCAAGGCGACATTCCAGTGTTACTCGCGAAGGTTTCTCTTTCAAGGCGCTAAAGAACAAACTTTTTGCTGTTTCATTTGCGACACCTCGCCCGAGTCAGTGTTTTCACTTCCACGCCGCCATGTTTCTGCTGAGAAGTCATTGAAGGGAGGAGAGCATGTGAGCGTTTAAATGGCTGTTCCCGGTGGAGCCGCAGACAGGGGGCGCTGTTTAGCCCGTGTTATTCTGCTGCCTTCTGCCTAAGATTTCCCCCCTATTTTCTCAATTATTTATACTTTGAAAAAGACCCACCCCTCGAACCATGACCCCGCCCCTACCCTACCTATGTAGCTTTCCATCCATCTATCTATCTATCTATCTATCTATCCATCTACCTCTGTAGTCCAAATAGGGTGTGTTTATGCCATTGGTGATCAGCCTAACCTGCATGTCTTTGGACTGTGGGAGGAAACCGATGTACCCGGAGGAAACCCACCAAGCACGTGGAGAACATGCACACATCCATGCACACAGACCCTTTGGCGGGAAGTGAACCCTCGACCCTGGAGGATCAAGGCTACGGTGACAACCACTAAGCCACCGTACCGCCATACAGTATGTTGCTTTGCCTGTTATATGTTAAACATATACTTTAAATAATGAAAGTCAACATCACTATAATGCAAAAATATATATACAGTATTTTCAGCTATGGTCATATAAAACCACTCTCACTCACTCATCATCTATAAAGCTTTATCCTGTATATAGTGTGGCGGGGGCCTGGAGCCTATACCAGGAGACTTATGGCATGAGACGGGATACACCCTGGACAGGGTGCCAATCCATCGCAGTGCACACCCATTCACACACTCATTTACACACTATGGGCAATTTGTGAACACCAATCAGCCTAATCTGCATGTCTTTCGACTGTGGGAGGAAACCAGTGTACCCGGAGGAAACCCACCAATCTCATGGAGAACATGCAAACTCCATGCACACAGACCCTGCAGCAGGATTTGAACCCTCGACCCTGGAGGTGCAAGGCTACGCCGACAACCACTAAGCCACCGTGCAGCCATATGTAGCTTTGCCCAGTCATATATTAAACATATATAATAAAGGTGAAGGTCACAAAAACACTAAAAAAAACTATTTTCATCTATGGTCATATAATACCAATTCAAATAAATTTAATTGATTTTTTTATTTCTATAGCCCTTTTAACAGTGGTCATTGTCACAAAGTAGCTTTGAAGAATCAAAAGAAAATGAATCTAAATAAGTATGAAATGTGTGAGAAAATATGTCTAAATTAAAAATTATCAAATTGTCCATGATAAGCAAGGCAAGAGCAATGGTGGCAAGGAAAAAAACTTACTGATATGGCAATAGAAAGAAACCTTGTGAGGAACCAGACTCAACAGGGAACCCATCATCATTTGCACGATATCAGATAGCAGGGATTGATTTGGAGTCATACTGTATGTTAGGTGGCTGGAAGTTCAGTATAACAGGAGATTTGTTAAGTTAATATGGAGTCCAATAATAATAATAATAATAATACCCTAAGCCCTAATAAAATTAGTTTCTTAATAAAGGATTTGGCCTTGCTGAATCATAGTAAGGCATAGTAGGGGAATTCCATGCAAAGGTTAGCCTTACCATGGAAAAACATAGCTGTATGCACACAAACAGTCCAAAATGTCCATTCATGTCTATATTTAGTTGTATGTGTAACTAATGGTGGCACAGTGACATAGTGGTAAGCACTGTAAATTTGCACCTTCAGAATCAGGGGTTCAATTTCCCCCCCATGTTTGCATCTTCTCACCATGTGTTATGGGTTCCTCTCACAGTCCAAAGACATGCAGATTAGGCTAACTCATGTTTCCAAATGGCCGGGTAGTGTGAACAACAATCAGGCTTTGAGCTGGGAACTCAACCCCTTACGTAACTGCCACAGAAATGACAGATATATCTCCAGGGTGGGGAGTAAACATCGCCCAATGTGCCAAATGGCACATGGATGGACATAATCCCAAATGTGTAACTCACTCATCATCTATGCCAATTTATCCTGCACGCAGGGTCACATGAGCCTGTCCCAAAAGACTTAGGGCACTTAAGGTGCTAATCCATCTCAGGGCACACACATACACACAAGGGGCAATTTGGGAACGCCAATTAGCCTTATCTGCATGTCTTTGGACTGTGGACTGTGGAAGGTGCCTGCAGCAAACCCACCAAGCACAGGGAGAACATGCAAACACCACGCACACAGACCCTGAGGGAGGAACCTAACCCGGACCCTGAAAGTGCAAAGCAACAGTGGTAACCACAATGTAACTATACATGTAACTAATGTGATTGAATTTTATAGACACTCTTTTTTTATATCTCCATCTCGATCTAGGCATTTGACAGACTCCCTTATCCTGAGCGACTTACATTTTTATCTCGTTATACATCTGAGCAATTGAGGGTTAAGGGCCTTGTTCAAGGGCCCAACAGTGGCAACTTGGTGGTTGTGGGGTTTGAACCTGGGATCTTCTGAACCGTAGTCCAATGCTTTAACCACTGAGCAAACCCGACCCTATTAGCATTATATTATATTACCATAAGGAGTATAATACTGTATATAAAAACAATCTCCTTCTAAACGTCAGCAAGACAAAGGAGTTGATAGTGAACTTCAGTACAAAGCAGCAAAAGAACTACCAGACCCCCCCATGATCAACGAGAGCCCAGTGGTGAGAGTGGACATCTTCCGATGCCTCAGGGTTCACATCACGCAGGACCTGTCATGGTCCTGTCACATTAACATGGTGAAAAAGGCCGAGCAGCGTCTCTACCACCTCAGGCGCTTGAGAGACTTCAGACTGCCCTCTAAGGTGCTTAGGAACTTTTACTTCTGCATCATAAAGAGCATCCTGACAGGGAAACATCACAACCTGGTTTGGAAACCATGTAGGAAGCACCATGTAGGACAGATGAGCTCTACAGAGGGTGGTGCGATCAGCCGGGCGCCATCATCTGCACCGAGCTCCCTGACCTGCACTCAATCTACAGCAAGTGGTGCTGGACCAAGGCCTGGAAGATCATGACAAACCTTAGATCACCCGAAACAACGGACTGTCCTCTCAGTTGCGGTCAGGTAAGCGCTTCTGCTTCCTGAAGGAAAATACAGTGTGTCTTAAGAGGACTGAGGACTAAACCATTTTTGCACACTGCAATTTATGGACATTTGCACACACACCCTAGACATTTATGGACATTACACATCACATCTACACATTTGCCCACACCCTGGACATTTCTATTTCATTGTTGCACATTTATGGACATTGCATCTACACATTCATGCATATTTTGCATGCCCATTAATCAACAATTTTGCTTCTGTGGGGACACTCACTACCAATTTGTCTAACTCACTCCAGAAGATTTTCTTTCCCCTTCACATCACACCCATACCTGTGGAGTGTATGCACTGGTGACATTTATTACTAAGCCTTCCACTTCCAGTTGTTCACCTATTAGACACTCTCCTGACGTACACTACTACACCCTGGGCTTACTCTTCCCTCAGTATTACACCTACACAATGTCTCTTATTATCTACATCATAGTAAAGCAGTCTGAACCCACCTGCAATGTCCTTAATCTTGCTTCCATTCCATTGCTCTCTCCCTTTACCAGTCATAGTGCCAACATTAAACATTCAAAGTTTTAACCTCTTTTAACCAGTTTCATAGTGTCCGTCGACTGTTTTGGAAGTAAGCCATGCTGTGTCGCGCTTTTGTTTGTGTTTGGTCAGAATTGTGGAAGTTTCTCATTTCTCTCTTCCGCATAATCTGTGTATGCACGGTAAACTATGGCGTGGATTGGCTCTGCTGAGTGCCGCGTATAGCCACGCCCACATCGAGACACGAGCGCTGAATTGATTGGCTCTGTGGAGTGACGCGTATAGCCACGCCCACATCGAGACACGAGCGCTGAATTGATTGGCTCTGTGGAGTGACGCATTTAGCCACGCCCACATCGAGTAACGATATGATATATTTTTAGTTTGAAATGCAAGGAAACCTTGCTTAAAGAGCACATCCTGTATGGAGCAGTAAACAGTATAGATTATAAACGAAAGGATGGATGTAGGTCAAGTGTATAAAAACACAAAAAATATTACTATTAATTCTTAAAATAGCTCTCTCCAACCTTTCTCTGGTCAAACAGTATTTTTTATGGAGATAACTCCCAGCTGTATCCCAACGTACAGTCGTGTAAAAATAAAAGTCGTGCATCATCTTTGAATTCCATGAGTTTTTGTTTAAAAACATAATAAAGACTCACCTGGTCGTAGCGGGTCTTAATATTAGGCAAATACAGCCACAGACGAACAGCAACATATAACTTTTTTCACCGTGCTATTATTTATTTAACAAATATAATAACAAATATACTATTGTAAGTAACCCCCACACACACACACACACCCAATGATTCATTCAATTCAATTCAATTTTATTTGTATAGCGCTATTAACAATTGACATTGTCGCAAGCAGCTTTACACAATCAAGAGAATTATTGATTCTTGTATGAAAGTTTGTATGAAATGTGAATCAAACAAAATGATACGATAGTCCCTGATGAGCAAGCCGAGGACGACGACGACAGTGACAAGGAAACTCCCTGAGATGATAATAGGGAGAAACCTTGAGAGGAACCAGACTCAACAGAGAACCCTTCCTCATTTGGGTGACAACGGATAGCAGGGATTGATCTGAAGTCATACTGTGTGTTAGGAGGCTGGAAGTTCAGTATAACAGTAGATGTGCTTATGGAGTCCAGTTCATTACTGGAGGCTCAGGTAGACTTCATTGGCTTGTAGAGCCACCTTGAGCAACAATAACTTGACGCAATTGTTTCCTATATGACTTCATCAGTCTCTCATTGTCATTTTTTTTGGCCCATTCTTCTTTACAACATTGCTTCAGTTCATTAAGGCTTTTGGGAATTCTCTTATGCACAGCACTGTTAAGGTCCGACCACAGCATGTCAGTTGGGTAGAGGTCTGGACTTTCACTAGGCTCTTCCAAAACCTTGATCCTTTTCTTTTTCACCCATTCTGATGTAGATTTACTGGTCTGCTTCTGGTCATTGTCCTGTTGCATGACCCAATTTTGACCAAGCATTAGCTGTTGGATGGATGGCCTTACATTTGCCTCCAGAATTCTTTGGTATACAGAGGGAGTTTATGGTCAACTCAGTGCTTGCAAGGTGCCCAGTGCCTGTGGCTGCAAAAACAAGCCAAAATTATTACCCCTCCACCGCTCTACTTTATAGTGGGTATGAGGTGGTTCTGCCGAAATGCCGTTTGGTTTACACTAAAAATGTGGCTGGGCATTAAGGTCAAACAACTCCATTTTGGTCGGTCCATAGGACATTGTTCCAGCAGTCTTGTCCCTTGTTCAGATGTAGTTTTGTGAATCTCAGTTATGTTCTTTTTAGACAAAGGAAGCTTTCTTATTGCAACCCTTCCAAACAAACCGTACTTATTCAGTCTTCTTCTCTTTGTGCTGTCATGGACCTTTACAGTTCACCTGCTCAGTGAGGCGTAAGAGTCTGGGCTCTGAGGATTTTTTGTATTTCTCTGAGGATTGCACAGTCTGATCTTGGGGTGAATGTGCTAGGACGTCCACGCTTGGGAATAATCTTTCTTGCTATATGCAGAAGGTTTGATTGATGTGCAGCAACAATTGGTTCTCTAAGACCATTGCTTACAGTATGTCCTGTCCACTTGGCATTGTGTTAACACACAGCGATGTGTGTGATGTGCCCTTAACAAGAAAACAATTACAATGCAGCTGGACTTATCAGCTTCAGACTTTGTTGCAAATCAAGGATTAGCTCATTAAGTGCTGGTATGTTTATAAAATTTTCTATATGGCACTAAAAAGGAACACTTTACCAATCAACATTTGGATGCTACTAGTTTTATTGCTCATTTTCTAATCAGTAAAGAAATTGAAACAATAAGCAATACTTTTACTGCTATTATCAATATATTTATGATCAGTTTTTCTTCTGTAGTTCAGCACTTTAAGCTTCATTTTATGTCTAAAATGTTATCTTAATGGTGGTAAGTAAATAAATGAAGACTCTAGTCCATTTCTTTGTCAGTACCATGTGTGAGGTGTTGTATTACTTCAACATTGCCCTTTTTGTCCTTTATATGTGACCGTGTGGAGGAAGACTTGGAAGTCAGGCAGAATTTTATCATTCAGTGGAAGCATTCAGTTGACTTTTCCAGAACAATATAATAAAAAGTATTATACACCAATCAGCCCCAACATTACAATGGAAAAAATTAGGCCCAGTATTGTTTAGGTTCCCTCTGCCAGGGCAGCTCTGGCCCCCGGGGCACGATTCCACATTGGCAGCGTTGTGCTGTGGGGTCTGGCAGCAGGACATTGGCATCGGTTGCTGTGGGTTATGGGGTAGGGCCACTGTATATTGGAATTAATAGTTTAGCACATCACATGGGTGCTTGATCAGATTGGAATCTGGGAGTTAAGAAGTCGGGTCTGTGGTCTTGGCTTCTTCTGTGGCCAACATTTGTGTTAAATTGGCTTTTTTTTGCGGGATTAGACCAGATGGTCTAATTGCGGGATTAGACCAGATGGCGGGATTAGACTGCCGGCCTTTGGTCCCAGCAGTCATGGGTGAGCCTTAGGTGCCCATGCTCCTGTCACCAGTTTACCGATGTAAAATTAAAAATCAATGTAGAATATAGTTGCAAGCAATGATGAGTGGGCCCAAGTATCCTGCGGCATCGCCACCTGGGCACACCAGATATACAGGCACAGTGGGCACATGCTTTTAAAGGGGATATCCCAATAACAATACATAATTTTAGAAAGGGGGAAATTTTATGTTTAGACCTCCAAAAAGCCCCAGATGCTGGAAAAAAGCATCACATTATGATGTCACTCAATGTGATGTCACAAAATGTGATGTCACTCAATGTCCCACAGAAAGTTATTGACCACTTTTCGGTATAAGTTTAAGGCATCCGTTTGAGATATCAAAACTGTCTATCGGATATCTCAAACGGGCTGACCCGTTTGAGATATCAAAAACCCTCTGCAATTTTGCATCTGCGGTGTCTTTTGATCACATAGGCCCAGTTTGGTGGTGATTGTATAAATTCCCTAGGAAGAGTATATCAAATTCCGTCGAGTGCATTTTGGCAAACGACACAAAATAACTGACTTCCTGTTGAGTCCATGACATGCAATGTGAAAGTTGTTCAGCTCAATGAGCTCTAAATGTGTATCAGGTTTCGCGTGCATATGTGGAAGTGTGTATGAGCTATGCTATGAATCTCAGACTCCAAGGCAAAATCTTAGGCAGCAGATTTCAACCTCCAAAAAGCCCAAAAAGATGGGGAAAAAAATAATCCTTAGGAAAACAATAGGGCCGTTCACACACAATGACATAGGGCTAATGTCATAGTGCTTGGGCCCTAATTTGGATGATTAGTGCGAGTGTTCATCCAATAGATCACTGGAAGCTGAAGTGGCCTGGACCTAAAAATGAAGTACTGTAAGTGACATGCCCATCTCACCACCGGCAGAGCCACACGCAAGGCACAAATGACTGAAATACTGTATACACATATTGTCACTGTCATAACACACCCTTCCTTAAGAAGGTGTGTTACATTAAAAACTTTGATCAGGACGGCACAGAGATAATAAATCAGCCACTAAAAAATTGGGGTGTATGAGAATGGCTGTAATTCCTGAATAGTTTTGTCAATTAAATTAAAGCTGAAAGTTTTGACTTTGCTCACATATTAGGTGTTTCATTTCAAATGGTTTACAGAGGCCAAATGCCGTCTTTGTTCCAAAATTTATGAACCTCACTATATATATTGGAGTATGAAAATTGATCAATGGCCTGTATAGGCAAATAAATAAAATATTTAAAATTAATAAAAATTATGATTATAGTGGGAAGGAAGATGCCAGGGATGTCAAAGGAATAAAATCAAGCATCAAGCATAAAAGAATCAGAAAATGAGAGGGATCCCAAGCCAGAACTACTCGATATAGTGGTTCGATCCCCGGGTGATGATGGTACCTTTCACAGCCGGAGGCCTAGAGAGAGCTGATTGGCCGAGCTCTCTCAGGGGGAAGGGATGAGAGGTACTCAGCGCCCCCACATTAATGACGGCTCTACAAGCCAATCAGGGGCGTCTGTGAGCTCGCGCAGGCGGAGGGAGCGGATAGCGCTG
>JAOVVA010000009.1:12155717-12183188 GCA_028565275.1 Leiocassis micropogon | reverse complement strand
AAAAAAAAAAAAAAAAAAAAATATATATATATATATATATATATATATATATATGTGTGTGTGCGTGTATATGTGTGTTTTGTGGCGTGACCCATGTTGAATGTCATTTTTAGCAGAGGTTAAACATGTGTCACTGCGACCTCACCAACATGGCGTCCTCAAAGTCATTTTATGTCACCGGAGGAAACTATCGCAAAGACGTCACTTCCTCGTGTTGCGACGGACCGGTCACGTGATGCGGGTTTAGCGCTCTCCTTCTCTGACAACTTTTTTGCCTAAAACTACCAATAATATGGCAGATACTGTATCGTTAGTCGCTGTTTGCGGCGCGGTCTTGCTCAGCGCGCGGTTTGCGCGCCATCGGCGGCGTCACCGTAGCGGAAATTCGGCGTCGAAATGCTCTTTCTTTCAGCCCGAGGATCACGTGACCTCCACGCGATTCTTGCCGTTTGGTAAAGATGGCGGCGGATGGTTAGAAAACAAGCGAAGCGAAGGGGCAACATCCTTCAAACCGCCGCGACACTCGAGCTCCTTGGAAATCGTCTAGTACGTAGATCTGGTCTGCGTTTGGCTCCACGAACTTTGCTTGTTTTTTTAGCGTGAATCTGTAATTTTTATTTTCCTCTAGTAAAACTGTCATTATGACGTAGAAACCCTTATTTTTTTGCTTTCCGTAACGTCTGGCCGGACAGACAGCTCGACAACTTGCTGGGTGACAGAGCACGAGAGTGTTTTGCTAACCGCTTAGCGATATTAGCATAACGTAACTTAAGGTTGGTGGCTAGTCAGGAATTTGTATCTGTGTGTATTTTGTGTGTAAGTGTTTTTTTACGGTAGTGTTTGGTGTAACTGCGGGGATTTTGTGAAACATATTTGCTTTAATAACCGTTGTTCGTCTTTCAAAGTTCACGCGCAGGAGGTCGCGAGGGAGATGAACGTTAGCAAGCTAGCGCGTGAACTTCAGAGCGTGAGGCTCGGCTGCGTTACGCTGCCGTTTAAATCCAGGTGGGATTACCGGAGTCGTATTAATAAAAACAAAACGAGTTGTAGATAGTTAGTTAGGGGTTAGTTGTGTTATCCGAGTAAATAAGACTTGAATGAAGGCGCCGTTAAAACGAAAGTGACTCTCGGCTAGCTACGACTTCTCCTGTGACTCCGGTTACTAGCTCACTCAGATGTAGTGCAGTTAGCTTTTATTTTTGTCTAACGCATTTTCTAGAATAATCCCTTTTTTTTTTAAAAACGTTACACATGTTCCTTGGAGAGTGATTGTGCTTTAGATTAACTTCCGTTTCTGACCTTAGTATGCTTGTACTATAACATATACAACCGTTTAGCCGGTTGCCGTGTGGCTTGGTGTGCCAAAAAGGCACAGTCAGACCAGGAAGTAGTTGTTAGCGAATGAGTTTGGGCAAACACGTGCAAAGGTGCATGCTATGTTGAAGCTGTATTGTTCCTGAAAACTTATTATTAATATAATCTTTTTCTAATGTTTATATATTGCACCAAAACGCGTTTTGATGGAATGAATTTCAGACCTTTTTATCTGACATTTGTCGTAGCAACAAAACCTGTGTGTAATAATTGTTAGTAACGTTACTGAGTGTGTTGTGAAACATAATTCGTGCCATCCATAGTAACAAGCGTTGTCTGTCTGTCCTTTTAACAACTCACTTTGTTTGTCCAATCTGAAAGCTGTATTTGATTTTTCGATCTCAAACCTGTTTGTGGTTTTGTTTTTCAGATGATGGATCCAGGACAAGATTTGCTTCTTGCAGCCCTTAGTGAAAGTGGAATCTGCCCAAATGATCTTTTTGACATTGATTCTCAGGAAACTGCTCAGTCCCCTTCTTCTCAACAGGTAAACAATTTCATTTAGGGAATGGCTTGTGGTGTATGGAATGAGATGATTTGGTACTGTGTGTATGCGCGCGTGTTTTGTAATATACAAGTCTTTGTAATATACAAGTAAGTACGATGGCAAAATGATTTATATATATATAAAAAATTCTTTTATCTCTTGTCTTTCAGTCAGTTTCAAAGAATGTCCTTGACATTGGTCTCGGCAGCGAAGCAGCTGGAATTGTTGGAATTGAACCTGCTGTGCCACCCACTCCCACAGTCACAATCAGAGTAAGTCCTTGATTTTGCTTGTAAAAATTTTAGTAGAATTCTTTAAAATTACAATTTTTATCACAGATTCTGTTTTCATTGTGTTAATAAATCACCCACACTTGTATTTTGTCCTTTTCTTAAAGCAGAAGCCTCAGCCCTCAACCACCACATTCGTCTTAAATCAACTAAATCAACTGCCATCGCTGGGAACCATCGTAGTCACAAAGCCCTCAGTGGGCCCTTCTTCAAGACAGACCATCACAGTAACCAAGGTGGTGCAGACGTCATCGCCAGCTCAGAGAAGCTCTTCCTTGCCATCCGCTACAGCTACCGTGTGCAGTGTGGTCCCACCGACTCGAGAGCAGATCAAGCTGAAGGACCTGCTCCGGACCAGCGGCATGAAAACAAACAGCCTCGGTGAACTTATGAAGCTGAAGCCTCCACCTGATATTGCTCAGCCTGTTGCTACAGCTACAGGAACGAGTGAGTCCTTCTGAGCATGTGGCAAATTTGTGATTGCTTAGAAAGCTTGACAAATATTGCTTTCATTATATTGCTGCTCGAAACCATCAAACACCTAGAGGTGGGAGAAAACCTAATCCAAAATGAAATCACAAAAGTGTTTAAATGTAATTATTTTTCATGTTATTTGCAATTAAAAGCCAAGAGGAACCCCTTGTGTGGTCCGTAAAAAGTGGGTAGGTCATAAGACTTTAGATGCTGCCTCTGGGAGAATAAGTTTGCCAATGTTTTGTTGTAAAAGGAAGCTGTATTTATGACCTGAAAAAAGCAGCACACAATATAGGAAATTGCACAACATCAAGCCCGACTCAAAGCTGTCACACAATCCTCCGGTTTACTACACGCACGGTCATGGGCAGCCAATGCCCACTCGTGCATGCAAGGAGCGAAGTTTGACCTGTCTGCTCTGATTTCACACATGAGCTACTGTGTGGAGCATTGTCAAAAAAATTATATTGCTGGCTCAGGCAGAAAGGTGTCGGAACACGCGGTGCCTCGCCACTTGCTGTGTATAAGTCTGCATAGTCACAGACCGGTCAAAGTGCCCATGCTGAAACTTGTTTGTTCCGGAATGTGGCTACAATGGACATATCAGCAGCAGAGCTGGACCGTGGAACAAAGGAAGAAAGTAGCCTGGTCTGATAAAACTCATTTTCTTGTTGCATTGTGGATGGCTGGGCATGTGTGCAGTGCTTGTCTGGGGAATAGTTGGCACCAGGATGCATTATGGGAAGAAGGCAAGCTTGTGGAGGCAGTGTGATGCTCTGGGGAAACCATGGTTCTGGCATTCATGCAGATGTTACTGTGATACTTGCCACCTAATCATTGTCGCAGACATGTGAAGTGTTTTTGTGGTAGAATTCATACACGTCTCATTAATGTCATAAACTACTTCCCAAAAGTATGAATATAGACATACAGGGAACAGGTTGATTTTGATCTAAAAAAAAAAAAAAATTCATAATGCACCACAAAATGTAGTACATAAATACTTTGTAAAATACTATGCGTTGGTTTTAATAATTTTTGTGGTTAATTCTTTTAAACTGCTGTATAAATTGTTGTATCCTGTTATGAGGACTTCTCATGTTGTCTGATTATTTCTACAATCCTGAATGTGCTCTCCTATTTCAGAGATTATTTTGCTCTCCACAAAGTTGATGAATAAACCAGGTAGGCGTAGGGTTTTTAATTAGGGTTCACCTTAATTGCAGTGTGTACAGCTGTTTTGGGGATCACTCTTGGTGTATTTTTATGCCCAGCCATGTTAAAAGTTTAGGCTGCTTTCTTGTCGTCTTTCAACATTACTGTTCTTTTGATTCTTATAGTGGAGGTCAACAACGGTGTGAAAAAGGAGGTGTCGAGCAAAGATGTTGCGAGAATCTGGGCCAATGAAGAAATCAAAATGCGCAGCTTTTCGCCTGTAAATGTAAGAGATTATTAATTTTTCTTATTGCAATATACGCACTCCATATTACTCAAGATTGTTTATGGGTTAATTTGATTGCTTTGTTTTACAAAGTTACCTGGAATGAAGGAGGAGGATGAGCCAGAGGAGGAAGAGGAGGAGGAGTTGGGACACGCCGAAACATATGCTGAATACATGCCGATGAAATGTGTGTTTTAAAAAAAAATTGCACACACACTGTTGAAAACTACTGTGCACACGGCATCAAATTGAAATGATGTAGACGACTTGGCTTTAGAGTGGGGTGTGTGTGTGTGTGTGTGTGTGTGTGCGCACTATTGAGAGGTTGCAGAGTCTTACTTATGTTTTAAAAAGCCTTTATTAAAATTGTTTTTGTTTGCCTGTAGTGAAAATAGGAGAGCGGCATCCTGATCCCGTGGTAGAGACCAGCTCCCTCTCGAGTGTCAGCCCTCCTAATGTGTGGTACAGGCTTTCTGTTCCAGAGGAAACAATCGACCGTGGCTGGCTATCTGCTCTTCAGCTTGAGGCCATTACGTATGCTAGTCAGGTGTGTATTCACAAACTCATCAGTAAAATATTTAATCCAGGGGATGTCGGGCTCAGTCTGGCTTTGTTTCCTCTGTATTTGTGTGAAACCTTGAAGGGCCAAAAAACTAAGGATGTTTGAGAGGGAAAAGTCAAGCATGTCATACTCGTTTAAATTAAACCTATTGATCAACTACTAAATTAGTCATCATGCCATGTTGCTGATCTAATGTAAAAATGGTAGTAGGTACTGTTCGAATATTATTATTTATGGGTTCATACAGGGTTGTGTGAAATGAAGCCGATGGTTGTATGTGGCATACATGTTTTGAGTTTGATTTGTAATGTATTATTTTTGTCTTAGAAAAATAACCATTTTGTGTAGCGAGTAATTGCTATAGGAAAGGTCATCATTTTTGTCATGACTTCACAGCAACATGAGACTTTCCTTCCAAATGGAGACAGAGCAGCTTACTTGATTGGTGATGGTGCTGGTGTCGGAAAGGGAAGAACTATTGCTGGAATCATATATGAAAATTACCTTCTGGGCAGAAAACGATCTCTCTGGTAATGAAACACTTCTCTTATTTTTCATTTATGTAAAGGTTGTGTTAACATTTAGTAGCTTTTGAAGGCAGAACTTTATTGTTTTTTTTATGTAATGTTTTTAAATGTCCTATATCCATGTCCAAATTCAATAGTCCATAATAGGAGTTTTTCTTTTTTTTGGATAGTCTTAACTGCTGTTAAACTTTTCAGGTTTAGCGTCTCGAACGACTTGAAGTATGACGCAGAGAGGGATTTGAGAGATATTGGAGCAAAGAACATCCAGGTCCATTCTTTAAACAAGGTACTGAAAGCTTTTGTTCCGTTATGTTTGGTTCTGTCAAAATTTAAACTGAAATGTTGGTAAATGTTTTTGTTTTTTATTTTTTCCGCCAGTTCAAATATGGAAAAATCTCATCGAAGCACAATGGAAGTGTAAAAAAAGGTGTGATATTTGCTACATACTCATCTCTGATTGGAGAAAGCCAAACCGGTGGAAAATACAAGACAAGGTTCAAGCAGTTACTGCATTGGTGTGGGGATGATTTTGATGGTGTGGTATCCTTTTGATGCTAATGGCTTTCTGTTTTTTTTTTTAAAGATAAACACAACTTGCAATGAATATCGTTCAGAGTAATAGCATTGTTTAATTGTGCAATCAGCTCCATCTATGAGCTTTTAAATACTGTAGCGCTGTTTCCCTTAACTGGACGTGTCAGATAATCTTTGATGAATGTCACAAAGCCAAAAACGTCTGTCCAATTGGGTCATCAAAACCCACAAAGACCGGACTGGCTGTTCTCGAGCTACAGAACAAGCTGCCAAAAGCACGTGTGGTCTATGCCAGCGCTACAGGTTTGTGCCCAGAAATGTCTTCTCTGTATTTAAACTTAAATGTGGATTTGGCTCCTCTTTCATTTATTGTTTAGGAGTTTCACAATTGTTTATATTGTGTAGGAGCCTCTGAGCCTCGAAACATGGCTTACATGAATCGTCTTGGGATCTGGGGGGAAGGAACCCCTTTCAAAGAATTTTCAAATTTTATTCAAGCTGTTGAAAGAAGGTCAGTTCTTTCACACTTGGATAATGTGGCTTTCTGAATGTTCCTTATCTCTTGCCTTTTTTTTCTCTTTTTAATATGTTCCTTTTTGTGTTGGTTTATTTTAGAGGTGTTGGTGCCATGGAAATTGTTGCCATGGATATGAAATTGAGAGGAATGTACATTGCTCGACAGCTGAGTTTCCAGGGTGTGACATTTAAGATTGAAGAAGTCCCTCTGACAAACAACTACATCAAAATGTATAACAAGTCAGTCCGTCTGGTATGTGCACCAAGATATCTGATTTATAATAAAATAATATATTTTCTAATAAGAAAGGAGACGTCTTTTGTGCTTTCGATTAATAATTGAGTTTTCCATCCCTGTGACGCTGTTGCTTTCAGTGGGTGAGCGCACGAGAGAAATTCCAACAAGCAGCTAACTTGATGGACGCTGAACAGCGCATGAAGAAGTCGATGTGGGGACAGTTCTGGTCCGCACACCAGAGGTTCTTTAAATACCTGTGCATTGCTTCAAAGGTGCGCAGAGTGGTGCAGCTAGCCCGAGAGGAAGTCAAGAATGGAAAGGTTAATTTCGATGTTTTGCATACATTCACGTGTTAAAAAAAACAAAGCCAGCCATAAGGTTTTCTTAAGTTGCCAAACCCACCCCCCCTTCTCTTCTTTAGTGCGTTGTTATTGGGCTGCAGTCAACAGGTGAAGCTCGAACACTTGAGGCCTTGGAGGAAGGTGGAGGCGAGCTCAATGACTTCGTCTCTACTGCAAAGTGAGTCGTTCACCTTTTAAAATATTCACTCAAAGCCAGACTAAGAAAAAGGAAGATCCCTGTTACTTCCTCTTGCCATTTCTACTTGTGAAAATCCCTATTACAAGAGTTGGAAAACTCCAGTATCCATGGAATATTTTATGTTCAGCTTTGTGTTGCAAGCGAGAGTGCCTTGTGTTGAATTACAGATGTTACAATAATCGAACAAAAATATTAAATTATATACTGAATTTTATGTTCTGGGAGAGGCTTTGGATTCACTGTGACCCTGACCAGAATAAAGCTCTTACAAAGATGATTGAAAAAGTGTATCGTTATGTAGTCTTCCCTAGCATGTTCAGCACAGAAAACGTTTATTATTTAGTACTGTGCTGCTCCTGTAGCTGTGCTTTCACTGATTTTGAAGGAGAGCAGACATGGTTACAGCAAATCTTAGTGCTGCACTGTCTAATGCTGTGCTGTCTAATGAACACCATTTCAGGGACCGTGAGAGCAGGTTAAGCATTAACAGTATTTGAGGAACATTCAGTAATGATGCATGCATGAGAGAACCTATTGTCATGCTTGAAGTGTCTGTTAGTGTGTGGATAAACTGTAGCCAAGAAAAGATGAACTTGATCACCAGTGATGCAGTTCGTCAGTTACTATCTATGCTATGATCTTCAGATGTCTTTCATTAAACATTGAAAGCTGAAACGTGTCTGGAAAACAGTCCATTGCCTTTCTAAGCAACCAGTTAAGTATAAAAGCTTATTTTATGCAACTAATAATATAATCAACACATGTGCATATTGGGCTTAAAGTTCTGTCTGTGTCTATATACTATGTAGTAACAATATAAAACAAGCATCCGTGCAGTATAAAAATGTTTTTACTCGTTTATTACTGACATGAAAGGAAAATATGAAATATTCAAATTGTAATGCAAAAATGGTGACTCTTGAAGGACCTGGTGGTTAAGACAAACAACGTTCTGTACCATTTTTGCATACGTCTAATAGATTATAATTTTTTCATATATATATATAACTGACTGATTAACTATTTATTTGAGTAACTCCTTTTACATAACATTTGTCCTTCATGTCTTTTCCTTTTTAGTGGACCTTTTTTCATTAGAATGCATAAAACCATAACAATCACTGTAGCAAGGGGTGGAAATTCATAAATTCTACAGCTGAAACATGGGTGCCTGATGTACCCTTTTAATGTGCTTTTTGTGGTTTTCATTCAATCACCTTTAACGTATGTGTAAAAATTATTCCTCATTTTCCCAGAACTGCTCTTTGATGATTTGGATCCTGGAATATGCCCATGCTATCCCCATTAATGCGATGACCTGGTCATTCAGGTCATCAGGTGACTTTATTTTATTGCCACATAATGTTGTTGAGCCTAGACCTGACCAACTGGAGCAACCCCAGATCATAACACTTCCTTAAGAGGCTTGAACAGTGGCCACTATGCATGATGGTCACATCGCTTCACGTCACTTCTTACCCTGACACACCCATCACTCTGGACTCATTAGATCACATGACCTTTTTCCATTGCTCCAAAGTTTAATGTTTTTTTCCCCTCTCTAGCTGATTAAAGCATTTAAATTTTTTTCTTTCCTATTGCCACACCGCTGTTTTGTCCCAATCTTGAGCTCTCTGAACGTTGCGTGTGTATGGAAATTCTCCACTATTAAACTTTTTTTTTAGCCATGCAACTTCAAATGTTTGACACATTTTTTTTTCTCCTTTTTTTTAAACCACATTTCTTCCACAAAGTTGAGGTTTCAGCACTATTCTTCTGGGTTATGTTCCAGATAATGTGTTGAAGGGTTCTTAACCCAGTTCCAGGAATTTCAAATCTGCTTAGTTTTCTTTGCTCAATAATTTGACCCTTCTGAAATCTGACTTTTTTTTTGGCCAGGTGGTATATGCTGCAAGCGATATCGCTGATTTTTGTTCTAGAAATTAGATTATCTTATAGTATATACCATTTATGAGCATGTTAATATAATTGTGTTGGGAAATCCCAATTGATCCCAGTGGTCTTAACAAGTTTTGTTTTATTCTGAAGGGGTGTCCTGCAGTCACTGGTGGAGAAGCACTTCCCTGCTCCAGACAGACAGAAGCTCTTCAGCCTACTGGGTATTGATCTATCGGCAAAAAAAACCCCTTCACCAGCAGAAACCAAGGAGGAGCAGAAGGGCAAGAAAAGGAAAGGTATTCCAAATAAACATTTCTTTACTTCATTCCTAACTAGTTTTACATTATTAAGATGTCTAAAAATCCTGCCAATTTACCTGCAGGTGCTGATGTTAAAAAAGGAGCAAAGAAGTCCCGTAAATCCGGAGGGCTTTCAGGCAGCAGCTCAGATGAGAGCAATTCAGAAGACTCTGACAAAGATGACAGCGACGACAGCTTTAACTCTGTCAGCTCAGGAGATGACGAGGATGACTTCAATCCCTTTAAAGATGATTCCAGTGAGGATGAAGAAGATGGTAAGCACCTGGGTGTAGACCCTTATTTTAACGGTTTTAACAAGAACCTTTGATGTATATTGTACATTATACTGATTTATATTGTAATTTTATTTCTTGTAGATCCTTGGCTAATCCGTAAAGACTCCAAAAAGAGCAAGGAAAAGAAGAACAAGAAGAAGAAGAAGAGCATAGACCCAGATTCCATTCAAAGTGCCTTGTTAGCCTCCGGGCTTGGTTCAACCAGACCTGCTTTCACAACACCTGTTGTAAAATCTATGTCCAACAACTCTGTTGTTCCCGGTGGGTGGTTAGATGCATGTTTTGCAAAATGCAGATTGTTTTCTTCTTTGTTCTGTACTTTATTTATTCATGTGCAAGGAATGAGTGCAAAATTATTTGCCTCACCCATATCCCTTGAATTATTACTGTACACATTTTGCCACATTTTGATGTTTACTTGAGTCTAAAAAATTACTTGAGATATCAAATCTTTGTAATTCTGGAACAATTTATTCCAATTAAGAAAATAAGCATTACATGATGTAGTGGTACAGGTATGATTGAACACGGTTAATAGAAAATTTCATCAAGCCAAAACATCCATGGTCCAGGAAGCATGGTGTGAAATCAGATTATCTTGAAAACTTGACACCTAGAATGTCTGCAAAAGGTTTTTTTTTTTTTTTTTTTTTTAGTATTTATTTTAATTATTTTTTTGATGAAGGCAAATTTTGAAGAACACCATCATTTCCATCAAAATCATTATTTCTAACTAGCATGTTTTTTTTTTTTTTTTTTTTTTTTTTTTTCCAGACTAATGTGTCTTCTTGTAAAACAATAACATTTGTCAGTCATCCCAAACTTGAGCGGTAGTGTATATGAACTGTGTTGCTTATTGGACTGAATGTGCTGCGTGTTAGGACGTTGGGAAAAGCAGTAGAGCTTTTTGAGTAAGAATAGATTGTAATTAATCTTACTCTTGCAGATATCAGGCAAACTTTTACTATGTTTCATTTGGCTCAATCTTCAAATACAGTGTATAGAGTTGTACAAGGCACTTTATTTAATACTCTAGGTGGAGAGCTTGGGTAGGAATGCTTAACTTGACTGAAGGGCCAAAAAAAAACATTCCTGGGTCATTAATGATGCCACTTGTAGGTAAAATATGTGCAAAAATGTTGCATGCACTAATTTCAGGTCTTATCTCTTTATTGCTATGTCCAGCATCTTAAATGTGTGGGTTTTTTTTTTAACCTAGTTTAAAACATTGTATTTTTTCTTAAGGCTTGAATTTGAGTTGGTAATCTTATTACAGCTAAAAGTGAACCAGAAGAAAACAGCTGTGTGACCAGTAATGATGCAGTGGAGGATGCCCAGCAAATGAAAAGGGAGCTGTTAGAACAGCTAGAGAAACTGGCTGAGGATCTGCCACCAAACACACTGGATGAGCTTATTGATGAGTTGGGAGGCCCTGAAAATGTGGCAGAGGTACCATATGACACAATGTGGAATTACTATGCTAAAGAATAAAAAGAAAATGTTTTTGCTTAAATTTTCTAATCAGTCAGTATTGAAGCAGCATCTACGTCCTTTTAGTCCTTTTATGTAATCGGCACAACCCATGTGTGTTTAGATGACGGGACGCAAAGGCAGAGTAGTCAGCAATGACGACGGAAGCATCTCGTATGAATCAAGATCAGAACTGGACGTTCCTGTAGAAATTCTGAACCTCACGGAGAAGCAGCGATTCATGGATGGAGAGAAGGTAAGTTGAAATATTTTTCTCTTTCAAACTGTTCCTTGTATTGTAAATTGGCTCTAAATTTGCCTTTCTTTGTAGAACATTGCTATAATATCTGAGGCAGCCAGCTCTGGTATTTCACTTCAAGCTGACCGTAGAGTGAAGAACCAGAGAAGAAGAGTTCATATGACTTTAGAGTTACCGTGGAGTGCAGACCGAGCTATTCAGCAGTTTGGTCAGTACTTTTTCAATCTGCTTTGTTTTTTAGAATGCAAAAAAATTTTTTTTAAGATTTTTTTAATTGCTTTGGAGGAGATTAAAGTGTTAGAATGTACCTTACAGGTAGAACACACAGATCTAACCAGGTAACGGCTCCTGAGTATGTGTTCCTGATATCTGAACTTGCCGGAGAACAAAGATTTGCCTCCATTGTTGCCAAAAGACTAGAGAGCTTGGTAGGTGCCGTTTTTGTTTTTATTTTTCATTTGTTTAGCCAATAATCCATTAAAGAAATAAATAACTCTATTTCACAGGGCGCACTTACGCACGGAGACCGAAGAGCCACAGAGACAAGGGACCTCAGTCGATTCAATTTTGACAACAAGGTAAGAAGAGATTGTTTACATTCAAAAACATTTTGCTTAAGTTCTGCCTTAGACACTGACCTGGTTTTTGCTTCATAGTATGGCAGAAATGCTCTTGAGATTGTTATGAAGTCCATTGTCAATTTGGATTCTCCATTGGTCTCTCCACCTTCTCATTTCGAAGGGGATTTTTTTAAAGGTAAGAAGCATTTTATATGCCAGTTGACTATTTTAATTATAAAAGGGAAAAAAAAAACCCTGAATAGTCGAATTTGACTGATTTTGTATGTCTGCAGAAATCCGCAATGGGTTAATTGGTGTGGGGTTGATAAATGTGGAGGATAGGTCCGGTGTTCTATCACTGGATAAGGGTAAGTTTTATTAATTTTTTTATATCATTACTTTAAATATGTTTATGCACTGTAGTGTAAGTAAAATTGCATTGATTGTTTGATTTATATTTATTTAAGACTATAACAACATTGGAAAATTCTTAAACCGGATCCTTGGCATGGAGGTCCAGCAGCAGAATGCCCTCTTCCAGTATTTCTCAGACACTTTAAATGCTGTCATTCAGAACGCTAAAAAGAATGGCAGATATGACATGGGAATTCTGGGTAAGAGAAAACAGGTTTTGAGGATTAAGTGTCTTTTTGTTTCAAGCTTCAAGATTCAAATAACTTCATTAATCCCAGAACGGAATTGCTTTGCCTTGTTAAAGTAGCTCATTGTTGTTGTTTTTTTTTAAAAGAGAAAGGAACCACACCAACACAATTATAAATACAGGAAAATCTGAGAGAGAAAAAAAATGTTAGACAAAAGAATGAACATGGAATGACAAATATTGCATATGATGGTAGCCAAGGGTTGTTTGTGTGAGTAACAAGGGTAATTGTAAGTTCACAGTGTAGTAAAAGTGATAAAGTGCAGTAATTGTACAGTGAGAATTACCCATGCATACTGGTACTCTACATACCTCAAATAAGCTACTTGTGTACAGTAATTAAATTAAATAGCAAGACGGACATTATTGGCACAAGTCAAACAGTGTGAACATGCCCAATATCTTTCTTGAACCATAGTCTGTGTTGCTGTCTACTGTTTTTTTTTTTATTATTATTTTTTTATTTTATTTTGGTAATACTTCAGGTGTATAGTTCTTCAAATTGCATCGTTTAGAAGTCAATATTCTAAGGCTTATTTATTTATTTTTCCAGATTTGGGCTCTGGGGATGAGAAGGTTAAAAAGATTGATGCGAAAAAGTTCTTGACTCCAGGTTACTCCACCTCAGGCCATGTTGAACTTTATACTGTAAGTACACATAGAGAATGAAAACATCCTTTAGTACCCTCACATATACACAGCAAAAAAAATTTATGAACACTCTGAATATCATATACACTTTCAGCTTGCCTTCAGTTAAAAGCTAATGTATATGATTTGGTTGGCTTCTTACCTGTTGCATAATACGAGAGTGTAAGTAAAGGTTTTGTTGCTTATCAGGTCAGTGTGGAGAGGGGCATGTCATGGGAGGACGCTACCCATATTTGGGCAGAACAGAACGGACCAGACGACGGCTTCTACGTGCAGGTAAGAGCAACTGCATCTCTCTTTGTAGGTTATGTTCACATTTCCTGGTGCTTAAACAAGAAATTGTCTGTTTTGACGCAATTAGGTACGGAATAACAAGAAAATAGCCATCATGGTCAAGGAAGTCAACACTAAAAAGAGACTGTTCATGGTGTACCGACCAAATACTGGAAAACAGCTCAAACTGGAGACGTATGCAGATATACGGAAGCGATGCAAAAAGGTAATTTCTCCTGCCAGTTTGTGACTCAAAATATTTGTAAACAGTCTTTGGCTAAAACAAGGCTGATTGGCATGCTTTTTACAAATGTTTTCTACCTTTAAATAGGTTCTTTCAGATGAGGCAAAACAGTGTTGGATTGATCAGTACGACTCTTCAGCGGATGTTTGCTCTCATGCTTATTGGTGAGATTTATTTATTTATTTTTTTACAGTTTTACTTACTGGAGATATTTGCTTTTGCAGTGTATTAATAAAAATCTGATTCCTACACAGGCGTGGGAACTGTAAGAAGGCATCAGTGGGACTGCAGTGTGAAATAGGGCTGCGTTGCCGGACGTATTATGTCCTGTGTGGCTCCGTCCTCAGCGTGTGGACCAAAGTAGAAGGTGTTTTAGCCTCTGTAAGTGGAAGCAACATGAAGATGCAGATTGTTCGTTTGAGAACCGAGGACGGACAAAGAATAGTGGGTGAGTAAAAAAAAAAACAATCCGTCTTAATCATGACTTCCTTGTGTATCTCATGAGTAGATGCTGATTTATTTATTTATTTATTTTCCCCCACTTTTTTCCCTCCTCTCCACACTGTGCCAACCAGGTCTGATCATTCCAGCAAACTGCGTGGGTCCGCTCACCAACATCTTGTCTTCATCAGACCAATCGCAGCAGCTGGCTGTGCAGCAGCAGCAGATGTGGCAGCAGCTGCACCCACAGAGCCTCAGCCACTCGTTCAACACATAGCAAAACCCAGTGGGCCAACAGCAGACACGGGACCCCAGCACTGCATCACGAGCCTTCCTCCCCGCCACCATGCTATGAGGAAGCCTGCCTTTGTGTGGATAGAGGCTTGCTGGACTACTGACTCAAAAGCTGTAAAGCCTCCCATGTTGAAGAGGAAGTAGTGTGAGGGATGGGTTGGGAGAATGAAAAATTTTCAGGCTGCTTGTTTAGTTTTTTTTCCTCCATCCCTGTGTTCAACCCCTTATTCTCTTTAAAGCTGCAAAGTTGAGCATATTTGTTTTAAACAGGTCAGTGCTCAGGAGTTCGATGTCACATCAGTTCTTTTACGGGCCTCAAAACAAAAAGCATGCTTTGCCCTGGGTTTGGACACCATACTACTTGGGCATTGATCGACTCTTATCTATTCCATCATTTTTGCACTGAATTAAACACTTTGGCCAAAGAATAATATACATGTTATCCTCCTTATCAAAATAAGCTAACTATCTTGGCTGATAACTTGCATTTTGGTAAAGAAAAAGAAATCGGATGCGTTTGTAGCTGAATTATTAATTTAATACTTGAAAGAAAATCCCAGTTTATCCTAATTGTGTCCAGAAACTTTTTTTTTTTGTGTGTGTGTTTGAAGCTCTCGCATAACTACTCCTAAGGATAGTAATTTCCGCAGATATTTTAGTTCAGGATGTAGTTGTACAAATTCAGTGATTACATGGTGAACTTGCTGGTATATCAGATTTCATTTTATGATTTATTTGTTTATTATTTTTTTGGAGGAGATGCATTTTTACAAGAACAGAATTGCACAATGATTGACTGCAAGGTAGGATCCTATGGGATCTGCCTTTCTGCACTGTAAACCCCCTGTGACGTTCTGTAGCATGCTTAAAGCTACCCACTGCAAACATTTTGAAGAGATTTGTTGAATGTCATAGTGCAAAAATGGTGGAATACCTGTGTAAAGATCAAGCAAGATCTTGATCAAGTAATGCTCTCCTAGGGAAAGCGCTGGCTCTTTAGTGGGTGTTAATACATTTAATAAATTATTACCCTTAAAGACTTGTCTGGGCTCATCAGGAACTGACGCTGCGTGGTTAAATGGAAAAGTAGCTTTTTTTTTTCCTCTCTTTTGGTCTATTTATCAAGTTTAATAGGGTCAGTTTATTTTTCTGCTTTGCTCTGTTTTTGTATATTTAAGAACAAGATTTGTTGACTGAACATTGTTATAAACTGGAATCTGCTCATCGGAAGGCCATGTCACCAGTGGCCAGCTTTTAATTAGCACATTTGCTTCTTGCTTTTAGTATTTGCTGTCACATGGAACATATGTGGTAGGGTGGAAGAACTGTAATGCCCCTTCTCCCCCCCCCACCACCCCATAATTCAGTGTAAATGTTCAACCAGTGCAAAATGATAAGTTTCTCCAATATTTGTGTATAGTTGCATATCTGAAATTATGTTCTGCTTACGGTATAGTTGTTGGCACACTTTAGGGACAATATCATTTCAGCCTTGCACGAGTTGCACTACTGATGGATCACTTGTAAATACAAAGGAAAAAAAAAGACAAAAAACAAAACGAAGAACCCTATGAACATTGAGCTGAGTGCAAGATCTCTACCTCTTGCATATGACCAATAAATCTTGTGGTTAACCTTGAAGTGAGGTTATTTGTTTTATTTATGTTTATTACACCAAAAAAATTATTAAAGTAAGAAAAAGAAAAATGTTTGAATGTGAAATGTACGAATGGGCTTTTTTTTTCTTCTCTCTTTTCTTTACAAGTGTAATACATCAATATTGTTTTTTTTTTTTTTTTACATTACCTGGCTGTGGTGTGGTTTTGCATTGATTAGTGGTCAACAAAATCAATTTTATCAAAGCAATTTCTCATAAAATAAACTGAGTAAACAATATGTGTAGATTAAGATACCATAAGAACAAGTACAATCTGATATGGAAAGCTGATAAAGCTCAGGAAAATGGAGAATAATAAAAAAAAAAAGCTCAATATAATCAATATAAAATTTATATACTTCAAGGTAAAATAATTAAAATGTCAAAGTTGAGCCTTGCTTGAGAAGCTGAGGAGGTTTCTCTTTAGACCGGATTATTTCTGATTAATAAAACTTTAAAAGTCAGTTCTCAAAGTGAAACACTTTTTTTTTTTTTTTAAAGCGTTAAAATACACCGAGTGAAGTGTTTTTGGGAATAAAATGGGTAATAAACCAAAATGTGTTTTGTACAAATCGCTTCGCGGTTTGTCTATTTAGTTGTATTAAGCACTACGTATATAAATATATTTTATTAATCATGTTCATCAAAGACAAAAAAAAATATATACATATGTCACATTAAAGTTAAAGGTTGTCCCCAGATTACCATCTTTTGATCTTTTCTGCTTCTGATATAAAACTTTTCCGATTTTCTTTGAAGATGTTCCTGCTTTCCCGCGAAATCCAGACCCTTTTTAATGGTTTTTTTACTCTAAGTTAATAGTTCTCTATGATTATAATGATGGATTGCATTGTGGGTGTCAATATAAGTGACGGCCATATTTGCCGGTGCTGCTCTCTCTGCTGTAAACAAAAAGTGACTGTGAGACGGACGCTTCGCTGAATTTAGGGACATTTTTATTTCTGTAATTTATGATGTCTTTAGGAATGTCTTACAAACCTAACCCCCACCAGCACATTCCGGGAACTTCTGGGAACCAAGGTGAGCGAAAAAATGCGCGAAACTGTCGCGTCTTCGCTTCGTTACGTCGAGTGTAAAAATTTGGCGTTACAAAGGATACCTGGGGAAAAAGCGTGTCTGTAGTTTTTGTCCAGTCAGATAGCTAAAGGGTCAGATCCTGAGAGCTAGGCTAATTCACATCCGCCATTATTACCACTGAAAAAACAGCCATCCCCGGTTAGTTTGGCGGAAAATGCTAGCTTGTGGCGGTTCTGTCGGTCCTTCTTGGCGTGTCCGTGTCATTAGATGGCCGATCGGGTTTCGGTGAAGGCCGCTACGTTGTAATAAAAAGGTATCCTTTTAGCTGCTAAGATCAGCGCCGTTCCGTTTCCTCCATGATAGTCTCTCCAGGGCGCTTGATTGATCGCATTCAGACGCGCTTAGAAAAAAAAAGAAAAGAAAAAAAAAAAGACGTCTTTTTGGGGACATCTAGAGGTCATCTGCGGTACTGCAGGACAGATATGTGCTGTGAAAGCCCTCAAAAATAGAATTCTGCTACTATTATTAGACCATTATAGAAATTCTTAGAATTTAATTATGGTTCAAAGGGGGGGAAAAAATGCAACTTCAGGATCTAAGGGTTCAAATCTCACCTCCGGTCTGTGTGCATGCGCTCATCCTTTACTCTGTCCATAGTGCGTTATACGTTTATAGGTTGGTAAATTGAACGGGAAATTAAGTTAAGCTTTTATTCGTCACATACACATCATACTGCACAGTGAAATCCTTTATTCTTCGTATATCCAAGCTTTGTTAGAAGGCAGGTGTTTGCGCGCAGGGTCAGCCATTAATGCGCCCAATTTTCCCAGGGGATAAACTCTCTGACTCTGACCAGAATAAAGAGGTCACTTTATTCGGGGGTAAATGAATGCAAAAAAATACTCCTCCTCCTCTTCCTACTACTACTATGACTAATAATAACAGTACTAATAATAATTTATTAATCTTCAGTAAGCACTTTATACTGGTCAAAGTCATGGTGGATCAGCAGTCTCTACCAGAAACAGTGCGATACACGTTTGTACAGTCATTCATGTTTCTGGAAAGTCGGATGAACCAGAGAACACGCAGGAAACCCACATGGAGAACATGAAAAAACTTGACTCGGACAGAAACCTAAACTCAGGATTCCTGGAGCTGTGAGGCAGCGTCAGTGCCCACTCTGAATACTACTACTTTTACTGGTGATAAGAATAATATGTTTTGTCCATTTCAGCAGGAAACATCCCCTCTCCCTCCTCCAGCTCCATCTCCACAGTTCAGTCATACAAGCCAATTATAAATGACTTTGGGCTGCCGTCATTTGGATTTTCACAGGTCAGTTAGAACCCTGATGAGAACACGGCTCTTGTGTGTTATTTACAGCTAACCGTATTCGAATGATTTCCCTCATGTACAGGGCCCGAATGGAACTCAGGCTCCACAGAGCAAATACGCCGAACTTCTCGCAATCATCGAAGAGCTCGGGAAAGAAATAAGGCCGACGTATGCTGGAAGTAAAAGTGCCATGGAGCGACTCAAAAGAGGTATTCTTATCACGTGTTTCAAAAGATTTAATGGGGATTGCCCTATATTTCTTGGTGTAAACACCATATTTGTTTTTTTTTTTCTTTTGCATCAAAGGTATAATCCATGCAAGAGGTCTTGTACGGGAGTGTCTGGCAGAGACGGAAAGAAATGCGCGATCTTAGCCTCTGAAGCCTGCCTCTGATCAGAAAGGGCAGAAGATTTCTTCTACTACTTTTACAGAAGGGTGCTGCATGGCTTTTTCCCATAACAGAGGGATAAAACAATCAAAAATTTATTCATTAAGTAGTGTAGTTAAAGCATGGGATGGCGGTGTCGCAATGTTACTTGTGATGAATGCAACAGGAGGTGGGATTTGAGTGTTGCCATTTGGGATTTTATTTCTCTTATAACTCCTATTATATATATTTTTTTTCCAGCATAAAGAACAAGCAAGCTTATCTGCATGAAAGGAGGGAGATGGATCAGAGTGTGAATGTGCATGGCTTTTACAGGTTTACAAGAGGGAAGTCCTCTTATAATTTGATCAAGTGTAAGGTTTTAGGTTTTCTTTAAATTGGGAGACAGCGAGGACAGTTATAGTAATGACATCGTTTTAGTTCTTTTTTATTTATTACCTTGTGTAATAAAATGTATTTTCATGTACAAAAAGGTCACTTTTTGAAATTTTGTATAAAGGTCAATAAACATGACATCGTTGTCTATAAGGTGTTCTTGTGGTTTTTGGTGCACTGTGAGTGGAATGATGTGGATATAATTATGATAATAAATATATTATACATATTTCTAATTACGGAAATATGTCGATAAAATTAAGTGTATTAAATGAAATTAAAACAGGGATTCCTCATTCCAACATCCTGTTTTTTTTTCTGAAAAGTGATCATTTAGGTAATATGTTGCTTTCTGTACTGGTATACAAATCATTGAACAATACATATTTAGAATATTTTTTAAATATATTACCTAAGTGTCTGAGATCATCAAACAAACTTTTATTTCTATAATATTACACAAATATAACCAGAGAAAATACAAAATGCAGTTTTTAAATAATGGTTTCATTATTAAGGGAAAAACACTGTACAAACCTACCTGGCCATATGTGACAGAGTAATTGCCACGGTGCTAAATCATGAATGAAGTGTGATTTTTGGAAACTTGCCACACTCAGACCTGATTACTGTCAGACCTGTTGAATCCAGAAATCACTTAAATAGAACCTGTCTGACAAGGTGACGCATGCTATAAAAGATCTCACGGAGCAACACGATCTAAAGAAATTCAAGAACAGATGAGAAACAAGGTAATTGACACGTATTAGTCTGGAAAGTGTTACCAAGCCATTTCTAAGCCTTTGGGACTCCAGTGAATCATGGTGAGAGCCATTATCCACATTCGGAGGCAGTGGTGAACCTTTCCAGGAGTGGCCGGCCTAGCAACATTAGAAGGTCATAAAAGAACCCAGAACAACATCTAAAGAACTGCAGGCCTCGGTTGCCTCAGTTAAGGTCAGTGTTCATGATTCAACAACAAGAAAGGGACTGAGCAAAAATGCCATCCATGGGAGAGTTCCAAGGCGAAAGCTACTGCTGACCAAAAAGAACGCCTCCTGCGCTTTGCTCTACTTCACCTGTTCAGATGAAATCACTCAGGCGAGGCATCTTTCAGAGAAGTTATATAGATTTATGGATTGTGCTGCTAGTTTGTAGGATGGCGTGTTTTGTTTTTAATATTATGGAAGACATTTGGGCAAATATTCTGTGGACACAAAAAGAACATCATACCAAAAGTCCAACATGGTGGTGGTAATGTAATGGTCTGGGGCTTTGCAGCTTCAGGACCTGGATGACTTGCCATAATTGATGGAACCATGAATTCTGCGCTCTATCAGAAAATCCTGAAGGAGAATGTCTGGCCATCAGTTTGTGACCTCAAGCTCACTTGGATTATGCAGCAGGACAATGATCCAAAACACACCAGCAAGTCCACCTCTAAATGGCTTAAAATAAATAATGAAATAAATGAATGAGGTTTTGTAGTGGCCTAATCAAATTCCGGACTTGTGGCATGATCTTCAAAAAGGCCATGAAAAGGAATTAAATCATTTAAAAACTGTGTTTTGTGTTTACTCGGGTTATCTTTGTGTAATATCACAATTTGTTTCAAATTTATACATACATACATACATACATACATACTGTACAGAGTACCAGTCAAAAGTTTAAACACATGTTTGGATTTATTTTCGACATTCTAGAAGAATAATGGAATTTTTCAAAACTATAAAATAACACATATGGCATAAGGTAATTAAGTACCAAAAAAATAAAAAAAAATAAAAACATGATCAACAAAAGTCAGTTGTTATTTTAAGACATGAAGGTCAGCGGTTCTGGAACAGTTCTTATAAAAACAGTAGCTATTGTCAAGCACATTTGCAAAACCCATCAAGAACCACGATGATACTGGCTCTCATGAAGACCTTCTCAGGAAAGCAAGACCAAAACTTACCTTCGCTGCAGAGGAAAAGTTCACCTAGAAATCACCAATTAACAGCTTCATTTAACAAACAGATTTATAACAATTAATTAAGAGCCGTTATGAAGGCTTTACAGATCATGAGTAGCAGACACATCTCAATATTAACTGTTTGAAGGAGATTATTATATAGCATATTTTGGTTGCCTTCAGCCTTATATAGAATTTATACAGAGGGGACCAAAAATTTTTTTTACACACTTCAAAAAAAAATAATTTTTTTTACTATGTTAAATAGTTCTCAGGTCATGAACGTCAACATGTTCATAATAAGTTTTGTAGGACTTTCGCACAGTATAATAATAATAATAACAATAATAATAATAATGTTTTATTTTATATCCATACATATTTCTTTTTTTTATTCTTTTTTGCCCAGTCCAGAGTTGACACAAAGACCTCCAATCAGCCCTACTGTTTTGTTCCCAGAACGTGCTGAATGCGCGCTTTTCCACCAATCACAGAGCGAGAAGAAAACTCGAATTTTTCCCTCGGCCAATCGAATCGCCTTTTCCGGAACCCTTTCAGCCAATGGCGTGTCTCGGCGCATTGTGCCGTTAGTGGGCGGAGCCTGAACGCTGTGCTGCGGGGAAAGAGGCGCAAAAGCGATACGTCAAAATGGGAGAAGTGATGAGACAAGTTCACAAGTGAGTGTGATTAAAGTCGTATTTCCGACATGGCAGCGCGAGTCTGGTCTGTTTGTCCTCCGAGCCGCTACTGAAGACGTGTCTGTAGCCGCAGTGCTGATGTGTGTGTCGTGTATTCGTGTGTGTGTGTGTGTGTGTGGCAGCTGCTAGCTAGCGTTAGCCTGGAGGAAGTGTGTTTGCTAGTTAGCCAGCTAGCTTTGGGCCGAATCCCAATTTTCCATGATTTGTTTTAACATTGGGAGGAAATGAGAGGGAAGGACCCTGTGTAGGGTGCCTATCTACCCCATACAGGGGCATTAGGACGGACTCAGCCTCCTGCGCTTTGCTCTAATTCACCTGTTCAGATGAAATCACTCAGCCGAGGCATCTTTCAGAGAAGTTATATAGATTTATGGATTGTGCTGCTAGTTTGTATGATGGTGTGTTTTGTTTTTAATAATCTCTGACAAGTCAGCGTGTCTGTGTGCCGCAGTGACGTCACACGGCGGCATTAATATCTCCATCATAACAGATATATAACTATATGGGGTTTGGTGCAGGTCCTACAATATAAAGGTCCATCTGTGGTCAACCCCATTGAGTAATATGACAAGAGAGGGAGTGCTGTTGTACTGAATATCAGCATGGCTGTGATGCCCATGTAGGCTTGATGGCGTAGGTATCACAGGCGCAACGATGACGTACAGCCGTGCTGATATTCAGTACGACCTTGTGTGTGATGTTGCTTTTACCTGTATGTGACACCATTTCTACAAACGTCATTCATAATTAACTAACAGTCGCCAGCTTTGCCAGTCACAGTTAGTTAGTGAGTTAGTTTCGCCAGTCACAGAAGCTGGCGACCGACAGTTAGGGTAATTCACAGTGCTGAAAGTAGTTTTAAGTTCTTACCCGTACCATGCGGGCCAAAAGGTAAGGAGAATAAATGATCAAAGTGATGGACAGTCCTGAGAAACTTACAAGCGTTACATTATATTTCCACTTATTTTGCTTTAGAATATAAGCTGACTTCCGTTTTCCAGAGTTGAATCCCAAAGTGTGTTAAATCCCTTGTTCCATACACAAAGTAGTGCCCTTGTTCATGGGTTAGGAAGGAACTTCGGATTCAGCCTTGTGTTAGAAGCTTTGTAGCTCGTGTTAGCAGAACAACACGGACGGTTCAGAGGCAATTCAGACTGAATTAGAAGCCTTACTGAGGAGACAATATGTTGTTTAAGATGTCATGAATGTGCTTCTGTAACTGGTTTTGTATGTAGGTTTTGGCAGGCAGGTGCTCTCTCCTCTTTCCGGCACTGCCACCCATGCTGCGACCAGCAGTTATTTGTGATTATTAGTTGAGATTGGTAAAAATCGATTCGTTTATCGCAGTTCTTTTGTGTGGCAATACATGACTCCAAAATATATATTTTTTTTAATTAATTTTGAATTTATATACATTTGCATTTGAGGTGGTAATATCACTTCTACAATAGTAAAGTGGGTGCGCTCTAAGCTATTTAGACATTTGCAGGCAGCGTAGCGTCATGATTATTCGGTAAGTTTGTTTAGAGTTTAAAAAAAATCTGAAATAAAATTATGTTGAAAAAAAACAGAATCGCAGTAAAAATTTAATCTGCATGTAGGTATCGTAATAACATTATATCGGGTGCTCCCTGGTCATTTCCATCCCTAATGGTTAGAACATTTAAGACGCAGAGTGATTCATATAGTGAAACATCTCAGGGCTGTTATGCTCTATATCACCATTCGTGGATTATCTTTTGTCCAATCAGATTACTTGGTCAGAACTAAATGTTGTATAATGCGAAACAAAACATAAAAGTAGTGGAGATGCTGGTGCAGACATTAGACTAAGTTAGAAGTGTGGCAGAGAAGTGACCAGTCGTGTAGGCAAATTATAAAATGTGGTGTAAGTATGATCTGTGTGCGAGTGTTGTGGACAACAACCAAGCCTGCTCTCTGTGAGGAAATATTGGCAAATTATTTGAAGGTATAATTTCATCAAGCACTATTTTTAAATATCTGTATTGTATTATTAGACGAAATTGGACAAACTAATATTATGAAAATAATATGGACTAATGTCATTTTAAAGCATGCTAAAGTTGCTTTTTTGTGCGTGTTGTCCAACAGGTCTTGTGTGCACTCGTCTAGCCAGGCTGCTTAAGCATGTCCACAGATGACAGCATCTCGGAGGACGTGTCTAGCTCCGTGGCACTGAGCCACGACCACACGAGCCCCAATGGAGCGAAGGAGAGCGAGGCCTCTGTGGTCTCGTCCGCAGACACAGTGTCGGGCCTGGCTCTTCCCGAGGAGACGGCTGTGATAACTCGACCCTCCAGCACACCAGCATGCACCATTTCCAGCAAAATAAGGTATGTGTGCGTGTTTTTTTTTTTTGTTTTTGTTTAGCGTTTTAGGATTTTTTTCTTTTTTTTTTCTTTTTTAGTTAACAAATTAGTGTTTGGTATTTAGTTCCATTTTGGATCTTGATTTGGGATTTGGCTTTAGAAGGCTTTAAAACAGTTTTGTTTTGGAATTTTTGAGTTTGTGAGTTTGTTTTGCGTTTGATCATTTTTGCGTAAGTTTTTGGGATTTGTAGGGCATTGTTTGCCTTTAGATTTTGTTTTGCTTTGGCACTGTTTTAAATTTATGATTTATTTCATTTGTCGGAATTTATTTAGCGTTTTAGAGTCTCACATCATTGTCATCTGTCGTCATCACGGTTTAAATCTGTAGCTCCTCCTAAATTGTTCATGGGAATTTGGCCAAACCTTTACAAAACTTTTTTTGGGAATCACAGATGTGCACTAGATATTTCATGGTGTTTTGTGATTTAGTTTTTTGGTGGGTTTCAGATTTTGTTTTTAATGCTTTTAGATTTTGTTTTGCTTTTTCAGATATAGATTTGTGTTTGGTTTTTTTTTAGGAGGGTTTATGATTTTGTTTTGTGTTTGGCCTTTTGTTTCTTGTTCAGAATTTTTTTTACTTGTTTCTTTTCTTTTTGTTTTGTGGTTTCACATTTTGTTTTGTATTTTGTTGTGGTTATTTTATTTTGCGTTATCAGATTTAATTTTATGTTGAGGCCAGTTTTCTTTGTTAGATAATTTAGTTTATGTTTTCATATTTGGTTTTGTGTTATTGAACTTTAGGTTTTGTTTGGATTTTATATTTTATAGTATATAATTGTTTTGTATGGTAATTCACTGTGTGAATTGTGGTCATTTTTGTAATGCTACCTCTCTTCCCTTTCTGACGCAACAGGAGTTTGTGTCTCAGTGGCGCTGAAGAGTTTAGCTCAGGGAGAAACCTGCCCTTCATCAACCCAAGTTCTTTAGAAACGCTCCGAGCGTTGTTGCACGAGATCCAGACCAGCGAGACGGACCCTGAGATCTGGAAGAACTGTGAGGTGACTAAAAACATTAATGTTAGCTTTGCTGTATTTGCTTGTTTGTTAACGGTGAGTCGCGGTGAGTTGCTCAGGTTTCTGGGTCAACATTTAGAGCTTCCCCAATGACTCCTGATGAGCGCATACACACACAGCTGATCTTCTCCCACAGGAGGCTGAGACATGATATTAAAATACTGCTGAAAATGGCATTAAAAAAGGCGCACATGACGTGAATTATTTCAGTAACTTAACAACAATGATGAAAACATATGGTGAGAGTTAGGCATGTAAATAAATATATTTTGTACATGTGAAAACGTCAAAGTGTATATAATTGTGTATATAACACATTATCACTTGGTTGTTTCTATTCAAACAGGGCAGATGGCTACACCTCTTTCAGCTGGTGGAGAAGCAATACCAAGAACAAATTCTAGCTCAGCAAGACCAGTATCAGTGCCAAATACAGGTCAGTTGGAGGACTTCTAATCATTACTAACAGTTTGAAGCATATGCTTTTTTTCTTTTTTTTTTTTTTTCTTTATTATATATTTGTTTGCAAGTAATTTTTTTCTTGAATGAACCCTTTGTCATGTTTGGAATTATTCAGCGCTTTTATCCTGCTCCTGATCACAGTGGATCTGGAGCCAGTCCCAGGAACACTATGTATAAGGCAGGGTGTATCACTCACTCATTCACTCATACACGTGCACACACACACATATTTGCACTCCATGTTCACATCTAATGACCTAATAGTGTAGCCAGGCCATCTATTGGCATTTTTTTGTAAAGTTAAAGGGAGCCCAAGAACCTGGAAGAAAAACAGAAATCTTTTTCAAAACTCAGTAATGAACCATGAACAACGCACAGAAAATGTGCATATAGAACATATACAGGTAGTCCCCGACTTATGAACATTCGAGTTACGAATTTCTGCAGGTTCAAGCGGACCGCGGTTTTACTTCCGGTTTAAGCATGGAAGTTGCTCACGTGTTTGGTACAAAGAATAGACGCTGCAGTGCACCGGATACCAATATTTACAATTATATGAAATATTTTCAGTGTGTACGTAAATGTATGAAATGTCTAAAGTTCGGTATATTGTATGTGTGTGCGTGTGGGGGTGCGGGACAAATGAGTCGGTTTTAATGAATCTGTCCTGATGGTGAATAATCCTAATTTTGGAAAATCCTCAACACAACAGAGTTCACAGTCCAATACTGTGGAAAACAACTCAAAATGGAAAGAAAGCTGAGTGGAAAACGAAGACAAAAGGGCGTCCGGGATTCCCCTCGCCATTTAAAGGCGAAGAGACATTTCACTGTGAGATTAATATCCTTAGCCGCGATTACAGTCTTTGGCCACATGATGGCAGAGTGTGGAAAGGGGACAGATTTAGTCAAGTGGATTGGTATGCTTTACATTTGTATATTTGTGTCAAAGGTGTGTAAGACTCGCTTTGTAGGACTTAAGAACAAATCAGACTTACGAACGTGCTCTCGGAACGGAACTCGTTCGTAAGTCGGGGACTTTTACAGAACAGTTAGGTGCTTGATACAAGCATAGAAAAATAACATAGTAAGCAAGCTTTATTTAATCAGCAATGCTGGAAACTACAAGTAAGGTATAAGAAAAACATGCTGACTATTCTTACCTCGCAGCTCATTCAGGACGAGATTAAAGCATTAGTGCAGCTACAGAATCGACAAAGCAGTGCACAGCCGAGCCCATCAGGCAAAGCCAAGACTCTGGCCGTCCTGGAGAATGAAACTGAGGCTTCCAGCCCATCAAAGGTCACCTCTAACCCTCACGAGAGCTCAGACGAGGGTCAGCTGACTGTCCAGAGCAGCGGCTATGGCACCCTGTCCACCTGGGAACCTGGAACAACAACAGGGAGCCTGGAAGGGAAGGACGAGACGTGGCCCTCGCGAAATAAACAGGACAGAGGCACTTCACACTCACTCGTGTCGAAAAAACCGGGACAGGACAGTGAAGCAAGCAGGATCATGGCTTCAAATAATTCACCTTCCTCAACTGTGCCAGTCCTTCCTTCTGACAAGCAGAGACCAAACAGGTAGGAAGCTTTTCAGTGTGAAACATTCCTTTTAGATTTGTGAAACGTTGCGTAAACCAGAGCAGCCGGTTCAAGACATATACTCAGCAAAAAAAAGAAACGCCCCTTTTTCAGGACTGTGTATTTCAACAATATTGTTGTAAAAATCCAAATAACTTTACAGAACTTCATTGTAAAGGGTTTAAACAATGTTTTCCATGCATGTTCAATTAACCATAATCAATTAATTAACATGCACCTGT
>JAOVVA010000009.1:12125542-12140058 GCA_028565275.1 Leiocassis micropogon | reverse complement strand
ATAAAAATTTTTTTTTATTTTTTTTTTTTACTTTTTTCCCCCACTGAGATTAAAAATTTAAACCCAGCCTTAATTTTCTTCTGCACCTTGTGGCTTGGATGCTGTACAATCAGTTAATTGGCTGCTGCGAATATTTCTTTCTTTCTTTCTTTTTATCTATTCATCCATCTATCATATTAGTGGATGGTCAAAAGCTTTTATTATCCTCTCATGTGTGTGTTGTTGTGTGTGTTTGTGTTGCGCAGGGTTAGGAAGCAAGAGACCCTCGGTTGCATTCGTGGACTGTATAAGAGAACCTTTCCAGGAAAGAGGTGAAGCTGTGCTTCAACCTCAGAGAAGTCTTTCTCCAGAAGGCCATCGCTCTTCTTCTCTTCCCCCCAGAGCACAAAGAGCAGGTCCTCCTTCCACACCGAGTGAGTTTATCCATGTCACACCGCTGAAGAATCTATAAAGAGAATGTTATGTTTAGTAGTTAATGGTCATTAATCAAACAAAATCAGTTTATATTTTAACCCTCGTCAGTTCATTTAAGTTCGTAAACGGTTCAGCATGAATTAAGCACTGTTTCGTAGCTCAGTTTGAAGGCCAAATATTGCATGTGTATTGTAGAGTCAAGCAAACAAGAACCGCTCCTAAAATTCAGGACAGTTTGTTGCACTCTAGCAAAAGTTCAGGAATGTGGAGAAAGTGTGTGTAACGGTTAGACTTGATATAGATTCAGTCACAGGATTGAAAAGATTTAATTTTTTCAGCACATGCATTCAATGAATGAATAAATGCAATTTTATTTGTCTACCTCAGTGCTACACAATTAATCGGATAAATATCTTAATCACGATATGGACAACGATATTTGTGTATTTGTTTATTTCTTTACATACTTTTGAGGTGATGAATAAATATTGGCATAGAACCTCTTAATAAGACCATTTTTCCATTATGTGGTGTTAGCTTAAATACTTTTAAATAAAAGTTGGTACATTACATAGTTAAATATATTAAAATAAAATGTTCAGTCAAACCATGCAGCCTTTTCCACCTAGTGATAAAAAAAAAATTTTCATTTACAATAACAGTACCTCACAAGGTGGAATAATATATGACAATTACAAAAAAAAAATACATTCCTCTTGAGAAGGAACTTCTGTTGTCTGTTAATGTTCCGGCTAACATAATCCTAAATAAATAAAATGAAAAAATCTCTCCTCCAAATGCACTGCTCCAAAGTCTCTGTAAAAGAGCTACTGCTGTGCCACGCCCGTCTATAGAACAGCAGAGCTGAGCAACAAGATAGGGGGGGATTGTCTTAAATGAGGTCACAATACGGGAAACATTTATTTGGGTTTGTTTAAAACCCTGGGATATATAAAAATGGAAAAAGGATTAAAAGCAGAGATTTACTTTTTGTTGTTGCGCACACACTTTTATACATCTAAAATGTATAAAAAGTTAATTTTTTGTGATAGATCCCCTTTAAAATACACAATCAAATGTTGGCTTGAGGATGTCATGGGAGGATGACCGTTAATTGTATTTCCTCTTTCGGTGATTTCCTTTAAATCAATTTAGCGAAGAGAGAAACTCTACTTTATCCGCTCTCGGCAAAGTCCAGTCCCAAGAGATGCCCGACAGAGAATGAATCCACTGTGTTCGGTCGTCCAGTCCATTGCCAACAGCACCTGCATAACCGGTACAATTTTTATGTACTGTATTTTTTTTACTTCACACCCTGTTAAACTGGTAACAAATTATATTTCCAGATTTCCAGATTTCCTTTTTTGTTTTAGCAGAAGTTGATCTTTCTGTGGTTTCAGGTTTGATTTTCACTTTGATCAAACGGGTCCCAACTCATCGCTGCCGTCACGGCGCAACTCCAGAACGAGACTGCAGTTCATGTCAGAAGGTAGCGCTGTTTTATCAGGCACTTCTAAACATTAAATGTAAATATAAAAGATTTATACAGCAACATGCACGCTGATGTAGAGCAACACTAAGAACATTATAACAGTTATATCAATAGAGATTGACTTTAAATCCTAGTTCCTCTTGACGGTGATGGAATTGTCGAAACTGTTGTCTTCCCGAAAGGTTTTTTCAGTTCTTTTAAAAAGAAGAAGGTAGAGCAGAAATTGCTTCTTTTTCCCATTTTGTGCTTAATATTATTGTCGAGTGTTTTACAATAGTACTACAATGCTGTTTAAGCTCTGATAGTAGTGCCAGTCGCCACAAAGAAGAAATCGTGTGTATATTAATGCACTCTCTCTAATAATATATATAAACAATTTAGGGAGTATTAATTTGTTGCACTGTTATTACACTATTACATCCTGCATAATCTTAAGGCTGTTAAATGACCAGAATAAAAAAAAAATCTTTGCTTTTATTTAGTTAAAAAAAACAAACCAAAAAAAACTTTATCATCACGCTAACATTAATGGATGAAAAATATGAGAAAGAGAACAAATGAAATGTATCACTGCTATAATATAACCTGGTAAAAGTGTGATCTGTTTTTTATTCTTTATTAGCTGTGCGCACGACTTCGTTCGCGTGGAATTTAATTACACACACTTATAAATGCGTTGGAATGAATAAATTTTTTTACGTGTTACCATGAAGTGCGCGGAATGAAGGTGTAAGATCGCGTTTATTAAGTAGATTTCAATTTCACACTCATACGCGACATTCCACACACAAACACGCCAACTTTATAGTTTTATTGTATGTATAGATTAGTGAAAATGAGTGCACCCCTTTTCTTCTTAAGCAACCCAATCCATATTCATTCCATGTGAGAACTGTGATGAGAACACATTAGATGTGATGAGTTTTTAGTTCATTATTAACAGGGATTTAACCACTCTCTCACAGTTATACCTCAGACCAGTTCAGCGTCAGCACAGCGTATAGGGAGCAGCGGATCTGAGGAGCAAGAGGTTACAGACTTAGACCGGCTGGTCCATGACCACGAGGACGAACCCATCCTCCCTCGGGTTCAGTCTCTAGCCGACGCCGAGAAGCTGTTCGACGAGCTCACGCAGGAGAAACAGCAGGTGAGTCTGGAATTCATACTTCCCTATTTCAGGCTTCAAGTGCGCCGTGCGCTTAGAAAAACACCTCTCTCTCTCTCTCTCTCTCCTCCCTCCCTCCCTCCGTGTATACGAGTGGGTAATAATGTTTTCAAAGCTGTCTGCGGATTTATGGCTTAGGACATAGCAACCAACACTGCAAATGGCAACTAATTCAAAACAACATCGTGGCCTTTGCTGTTTATTAGCTCTTGATTGGATCAGTCAGGTTTTAATCAAGACAATACACCAACACAGCCAGCTGGTTATAAACGCAGCCTCTCATTTAAGTAAAAAAAAAAAAATGGCGGCAAAACCAGGCTGAGTCTTTTGCATCCACATCATTTTATCTGATGTAAAGAAGTGTCCTAAAGTGCTTTATATTTTAGGGGGGCAAAGAGAACGCGACTAATAGTTGTAGGTAAAACATACACTGTACACACTGGCTGGTGTGAAGGAGCAGCTAAGACAGTTTTTTTTTTCAAGCCCAGATTGTAGATTTAAGCAACCTATCAGTGACCGCCATGTCAAGTGATTATACTTGGTGAAGGACCACCTGGACTTCCTGAAAAATTACAGTGACCATGCATGAAAGGTAGAAAACTTACTCAAGGGTTTTTTTTATTTTTTTTATTTTTTATAAATGTGTTTGAAGAAGAAACTAGAAGGGAGAAAGCAAATTAAGAAGGATAAAATATATGACGCATTAAAAAAAAAAAAAAAGTTTTATGTCCATATGATATTTAACACAAGTCCTTCAGAGTTGTCAGAGATTCAGTTAGTAAAGCCATTGTTTTTGTTCCGTTAAACTTCCCCTAACCGTCTGGTAAGTGGCACAGTGTTCCAACTCACTGCGACTGCATAGACTCAGACTGAGCTACACCACATGGCCCATGAAAGGACATCAGCACATCTCACCCGCTGGCTCTTCGCCTTAAGCTCCATGGCTTCAGTCCATCTCAGCACATCATCCATGTACACATCTCCTGCATGACATGCCAGTTCTGTTCTAGTATATCGTCTCTAATTTTAGCCCCGAGTCGTTCCCTCCTGCCTACTGAAACCCAAGAGGTGCTAATTCAAAGATATGTTGTTCCAGCTGTCCCTCATCACCAGCCACTTCATTCATTTTCTCAACGGTATGATGCGCCAACGTCAAAATATTTATTATATTTCTTTCCCACAGATTGAGGCAGCGCTCAATCGCATTCCCGGAGCTGGAGCCAGGGTCACCTTGCAGACCAAGCTGGATCAGGTATGCTTGCAGTCGAGCGCTGAAAAACGGAATAAAACTGAATGAGATGGTCCAAAAATATGCTACAAGTAAAGTATGTATGGATATAAATATGTAAGGAAAATAATCAAATACGTGGTGGTTTGATGCAGTCATGTATCAAGTAGTTAGTGTTGGTTATTTTCTTACAACACCATGCTTTGTTCCTCTTATATAATAATTTACAATATTTTTATTAATAAAACAATGCTACAAAGTTTTACAAAAATAGCTATAGAAGTCTTTTTGAAGTAAATAAGATGAAAAAATGCAGCTTGTCATGTTATAGAGAAACAGTAAAGCACAAAGTCTCACAAAAGCTTACTGACAATTACAAAGCACTGACACAGAAGACTCCTTCTGTTAGGAATGTTCCCTAAACATATCACCTTATAGAATGCTACTCTATATCAACCATTATATCTCCTTTGTTAATGAGTTATTACTGAGTTTTTCCATTGAAATTAACCAACACCTGACCAATCAGTGCCGAGAATTTTATAGGGCCACAGAATTATTACTTTCCCGTCAGATGATGTAAATGTTTGCACTCGTCCGTTTACTTTGCCATTTATTATATTTACCATGTACATGTTTAATAAGCTGTTTTTTTTCCCTTAGGCGTCGTTAGAGAACCGTTTGGAAAAAGTGAACCGTGATCTGGGATCCATCCGCATGACTCTGAAACGATTCCACATCCTCCGCTCCTCTGCCAACATGTAAAGAAGTAGTAGTGGCTTCCCTCTTCTAAGGATTGTAAAAGGTTTTTGACTGGGACACAGGACACTTCCAATGTACAAAGTTCAACGTTCACCGTTTGTACTTTTGTCATAGTAGGATATTTTTTATGTTTATATGATTAGTTTTAATATGCAGTACAGAAACTGATTTTTAAAGTATATTTTAATACATGGATTTGTAAAAAAAAAAAATTACTTTTTTATATCATGGAAGTGTGTTGTATGCTTGACTCATTCAGGGTTATATGTATTTTTTTTCTTCATTTTTGCTGCTGAAACAATGAATGGCAAAAAATGTTTAGAAGAACAGGACATTTACAGTGTTCCTTTTTTATTTTTTGATTCCATCAGTTCCATCATTTGTCTCTTTTTTTTTTTTATTCCAGTTGTACTTGAATTTTATTTATTTATTTCTTTTTATCCAACAGGTTTTATATATTTTTTTTTCACACGAGCCATTTTTTATTCCCATTTTTTATTCCTGTGTCACCTGTGAATATTTTATAATGCATCAGATAGCTTTTAGTTACCTTTACATGTCATTTTAAGATGGATCGACCAACATTTTCACACATACATCTGTGGTTTTATATTGACACATCTCTTTTAGACATTCCACACATTACTTTTATTACCTCTTTCTAAACAACATCGATAGTTTATGCACTCCTATACAAGGCAGAGCTTTGACACTTTAAGGTCTTTGTGCCAATTTAAACAGAATGCCTTTATAATGCATGGAAAATTAAAAATTTACAATAATTCAGTTTAGTTCTCATGAATTAGGCTGTTTCGTTCCCTGTAGATCGCTATTTACTCTTGCACCAAGCACCTCAATAAATATACTTTAAAATGCAAAACGAACTGTTTCAGAAATCCCGTTGTTACACTTCTGTGTTAGAATGTTGCCGATTGAGCCATTGTTTCCGTCCTTGAGCGTTATCCTTAATACTTCTCTACTCAGCTCTGTTATGGATTGTATTGAGTACTAAGATGCACAGCTTTCCCCAAATTAATAAATGTAAATGCTTTGTGTTGGTCGTTACACTGCCAAGGTGATTTGTGAGGCTCTTAGTAATAGGATTTAAAAATACTTTTATTGACCTACAAATAAAGTATTAAAATGGTCTCTGGCTTAAATCAAGGATACTATTAAAGCTCATCCTGTGTAGCCCAGTCAGAAGACTAAATCTTTATTAACAGGAAAGTTTGACAGAAGGTGAAACATTAGAATTACAAATAAAAACTGATCTTTGCATGAGTTTACACACAATGGTACAAAGAAAAAAGGCAGAAATGCATCGTTGATGCAGGACATTAAAGGAGACAGAATTAAAACCTGAGGTAACTCCCAACAAACACTCTCTACAACAGGGGCGAGCAGAAAAGCACAACACATTGTGAACTACAGTTACAACAGTGAAAGCTGCAATGGGAACAGGTTCACCATAACTGAACAGGTTGGGAGTAAGACAATGTGGTGATGGTTCAGGTTTAGCACTGATGTCTGGGTTAAATAATTTTTGATCAGAATTTGGTGCCAACAGCATGGATACATGGACTTGTATGTGTTAAAATTTACACAGAATTTTTTTTTTTTATCGTACCAGTCACTGGTGTGTTTTACTCACTCACTCACTCACTCATCACCTATACTGGGGTCAGTGGTAGCTCTGTGGTTAAGGCATTGGACTATGTTTGTTTGGGAAGGTCCCAGGTTGAAATCCCACTACCACCAAGCTGTCCGTGTTGGGCCCTTGAGCAAGGCCCTTAGCCCTTAACTGCCCAGATGTACAATGAGATAAAAAATAATAAGAGCATCTGCCAAATGCCTAAATGTATACTGCTTATCCTCCAGTTGTGGGGGGCTGGAGCCTATCACAGGAGAATTAGGGCACAATTCAGGGTATACCCTGGACGGGATGTTTCTTCGTTGGCTGGGCACACACACTCATTCATTCATACACTATGGGCAATTTGGGAATGCCAGTTAGCATAATCTGCATGTTTTTGGCCTGTGGGAGGTAATGGCTGACCCTAGCCTACTACCAAAGCTGGGATACTGTATGCGCTGAATAAAGGATTTCACTGTGCAGTAATGTACATGTGAGGAATCAAGGCTGAACAACGTTCCTGTGTGCCACGACACCACTAGGTGGCGCTCCAGCTTTAATACAGAACCCTGGTAAAAAGCAATGGCGTGAGGAGGAGTGAATGTGTGTCTGATAGAAGAACTTAATCATCACTGCAGAGATGGTGATGCTTTCTGTTTCTTTGCGGATGATGAATAAGAGGAGGAAAGGAGGTGGGAAGCTGTGGCACAACGCGGAGTGTGAGTCGGATTGTGTTTGTGACTGAGCCGGAAGACCCGGGCTTAGAGAGAGAGAGAGAGAGATAGAGCGAGAGAGACACACGCGCACACATTGCTGCACATCTGGAGTGTCTTGACAGCAGCGACGACGCGCGCGGACGAGAAACAGCCAGAAGCTCGCGACTGCGCGTGCATGAACACACACTACGTGTGCAAGAAGGTCTGCTTCACCTTTCGTCGCGTATTGGGGTCAGCTAGCGTGCACTGCTAGCTAACAGCAGGACATAGCATTGCACACACACACACACACACACACACACTGACAGCGTCGACCTGCGAAAGACACGCACACACACACAGACAGGATGTGCATGCGTTAGCTAGCTCGGGAATTTGCCAAACAAATGGCCATGCTTCATAAATAGACGACTAGACCAGATCTTCAAAGCTCTAAATCCACATAACATTACAGGTAAGTGTATGTGTGTTTCACAGCGCTCGCGCTTTCTCCAGCAGAGGGGTGTTTTGTATGTGTGTGTGCGTGCGCGCGAGCCCGCGCGCGCTCATACAAGGGGGAAGAAAATAGACTAGCTTTAGCCGCGTAGCTAACGCGTCTGTACCGACTAATGTCTCCGTGGAGATTAAAACCACCACACGCCGCGGTGTCTCGTTGTACGTTTAATGAAAATGGGATTAAAAATGAGATAAAGGTGTTATCAAGCGCGCACGAGCGATTAAAGCACAGCGTAAATTTATATATCATTTAAAAAGTCGTAGTTAACCTTAATAAGGGGCGGGGCTTGTATGTGTGTATTTATATATACTGTATGTGTATGTATATATACACATTCACACACACACACACACACACACACACATATATATATATATATATATACACACTCACTGGCAGTTTATTATAAACACCATAAAAAAGGAATCATGCAAATACTTTTTTGATTTGTTTACACTCCATCTAGGAACTATTGAGGCCAATTGTATTTTACATTTATGCATTTGGCAGACACTCTTATCCAGAGTGATTTACAAAAGTGCTTTGAAGTTTCCGTCATAAACTTCAAAGCACTTTTGATAGATACTTACACTGGTTACTAGGTTACTAACTAAGTACCATCAGTCAAACACTGTTGGGAAGTTTTTTTGTTTGTTTATTTATTTATTTATTTTTTTGACACATTTTGGCCTAATGAACAGATAGAAGTTTTAGTCGTTGCTCAAAGATTGCCAGTGACGCGACTGTACGGACATCTAGAGGAAGTAGGATCCAGAACAGAAAACTTGTCTAGATGCATATCTTCCTCGATCCCTGAGAGATGGTGTAGCAGTGCTGGAGGATTGGAGGGAACGTGGTGTTTCTGTATGTCGAAATGCCTTGATTGATTACAGAGGTCGGAGGTCTGCTTTGATAGAAAGGGTGCAGTTCACACAACACATCGAATCTTGAAGGAGATGAGCTGCAAATCAGTCAAGAACGGGGATCTGAAACTGTTGTGGGAGCGGGCTTGCTCATAATAGAGAGCTGAAAGCTCATTGTCATTTGGTTCATTTCATTCTTTTGATCAGAAATAAAATAAAATGTTACATTTTTAATAAACAGACCCCCAACATGTCTACATACACAAATTTTGGCTATAGTTCCAGTAATGAAAATATTACAATGTAGCTAACGACATATTATGATAAACAGAATGAGCAGCTCACCTTTCATATCTTTTGGTCCGAATTGTTCATTCTTTTGTCACGTGACTCCCATAGACGCTATGCAGCGCATTACACAGGAAAAAGAATTGAGTGGTTCTTCTCATGAGTCTTCTAGTCTGAGTTGTTCGTTCTTTTGAATCTATTGCATTGCATAGCGTCTATGGGAGTCAAGTGACAAAAGAACAAACGACTCGGACTAAAATGAGATGCGTGCCCAGGAGACAATGAGCGAATCACTCTCTGAGACTACTCGTTCCTCCGAGTTACGTTAAAGACTCGTTAAAAAAGAACGAAATCATTCATGAACGAACTAACAGTATCCTGTGTGGTACAAGTAAAATTATTTGCTATGTTTATTTAGAATTGTCATAAATATCAAATCGGAATATTTATAAAATTGTGACACTTACAGAATGACAATACAATACAAATCGAATCGGCAACTAGGTATTGTGATAATATCGTATTGGATGGTCTCTGGTCTCGTTACACTCAGTTCAGTGTACTTCAGTGACCTTCTCGTTTATCAGATCAGAATCTAAAAAAGCACCTTTGGGATGTGCTAGAATAGGAGCTTCACAGCATGAATGTGCAGCTGATGTGAATCTGGAGCAGATCTGTGATGCAACAGGGATCAGAATAGGCAGCACGGTCCGTGAGGGTTTTCTATGAGCAACGCTCACACGGCATCACGTCTCGAGATTTTCATCACTACGTCACGGAGTACATCAGTATTTGCCGAGCATAACGAACACCTTCGTCGGTAAATGATTCGAAGCAGACAAGCTTGTCGCGGTTTTATCTCAGGTGGTGTGTAGGTGGGTGAAGTGAGGGAAATTTTTTATTTTTTTGGTCTGGGTTATCATTCCGTGCTCGGGTGACTCATAGGCCTGGCATGCGGCAAGTCTTAATTCTAGGTGTCGAAGATAACAGGACATCAGAGGCTGTTGGACACAGAAGACTTCAATCTGTTCCTTTCTGCCTGCTTCATGAAGCTTTAACTATTGCCAGTGAATCATTTAAAAATGTACGAATGGATGCGAGCAGGCAGCTGGTACGAGATGATTCTTGGTAATTTATTTGTAGTTCGCCGTTTCTCAGGCCAGTCTTAAGCGACTTCGAGGCAGTGTTCAGTTTTACCCTGCTGTATGTTTGGAGATGTTTAGCTCATAAAAGTTGAAAAGTTCCTCATCCTTGACTTTAAAACTCATGAAGTCAATGTGTCAATGTGTGTACCCATGACATCATTTCCAGTATGGTGGTGTGCCTGGATAGCCCATGTGACAGAACTTGATCATTTTAAAAAGCTTGTTTTATTTTGGTTACTGAAAGTACATTTCATCCTATTTAACAACTCTAATGATTTGATAACATCTCATATTTAATATTTAACCTGTTCTGAGTGCATTTCTTGAACAAATTGGTCTAAAACAAATTAAGAACATATTGTTGCGAAACATATCACATAGGGCTTTTAAACCTAAAATCGTCAGGGGGAAAAAAATGGCATGTAACGTCTTTCAAAATGCAGTGCATGTGGTCTGTTTGGTTCTGCGTTACTTCCCCCTATAATGTCCTTTAAAGGAGAATTGGGTCTAAGCTCCTATGGGTTGGAGATGTCCCCAAACTGCGTAATATTTTCGAAATATAATTCATGTGGTGTTTGTTTCCAGATAAGGTTCTTTTGGAAGCAAAAAAAAAAAAAAAAAGCTCTAACAGCATGAAATTCATTTACTGTTTTTAAAACAGTTAGGTGACGGATACAGTCGACTATGCTTGAAGCTTACATCTCATTTCATTATATAACTCCTTCCTGAATTGTGAAAAGTGTTTCCTGGGATTTAGAGAAGTAGATTGCTTATGACTCATACCCCACTATTGTTTTTTACAGAATGTAATTTAGTCCATAACATATTCAACTCGGGTTTGTTTTTTGAACTACAGAAACGTTTCCTAATTCACGTTCTTACTTGTGAAGTGATTCTCGAGCGAAGTGAAGCCACGTTTCATACTCATCACCGACCTTAAGATCCGCTCCTGCTGACTCAGCCTACTGTGATATCTTTTAACCTAATCGGTTTCCTGAAGTTAGTATTTTCAGGCACGCGGCCTCGCTCCGCGTCGCGTCGTTCTACCGTGCTTCACGCTTGAGGTGAGGAGTTACGATCGTCCTTATCCTGTTAATATTAACAGTTACTTCACTCGAGTGCTGCTTCTCCCTCTGCTACTACGCCACGCCCGGCGTTTTTTATGGATCGGGCCTAAATGGCGTTCTTTTCAAATATTATTAAAAGAAAAGAAAAAAAAAGAAAAATACAGCTTCCCTGGGTCCGGTTATAAAAGCAAGATGATTAGGTTTGTCCTTGATGAAGCCATCATTAGGAGAATGAGTCACAGAATTGATTGTCTTCCTGTCCCACACCGAAGCCCAGGGAAGCCTGGAAATAACAGGAGGACAAGCCAAGGGAGGCCTCTGTCAGACTCTGACCAGCATACCGATATGACCCTGAGTCCAACGGCTACACGCCTCAGCGGCATTATTTATAGCTGCATGGTAAACAGCGAAGTCCACGGTTTCTATACAAGGCTGCTTGGCTTCGCTGGTTGAACCAGGGGTCGACGGTATCATAGGAACCATGTATGAGCAAGCAGGATGGAATATGTGGATGACAAAACAACAATGTGGCGTTTTTCTTTCCTGTTTCTGTGCTCGATTCTCAGAGTCTGCGATATGTCCGGTAGTTGTGTTCGGGAGAAACTAGGCTCAGAAATGTTGGCTATTAAAAAAAAAAAAAAAAAAAAAAAAAGTTTAGCGAGTGTCTGCAGGACAGCCTTGGGGCAACGTGTTCTCCTTTAACTGGAGGCTTGTGGGGGCTTGTCGCATGACTTTGACAGCTTTGCAGATCATAAACTCCTGTCAGCTCACGTCTGCGCTGAAACAGTACACTCGACCAGAGATCAGAGCAGCCATCTATTGTTGTTCTAACGGAGGGAAAGCTCTTGATAACTGATAAACTACTGGTTTCAAGCACCCATTTGACAAAAGCATCTCTTTTTATTTGCCCTCGGTCACCTTGTTTGGATATTTGGATCTTTCGAAGAGTTGAGTCAAATCAGCACTAAAATTTCAGTTCACATTATGCTGGTATTAATGTGGCACTGAAAGTGATTATATGCATGATATTGTGATACTTTAAGTCTTAAATGACTTAAATGTCTTAAATGACTTTTCAGTGGTACTCCTGCATCATATCCACTTCAATTCAGGAAATCTATCTGAATAGCTGATAGCTCTTTGTATTAATTTCATCATAGTTATGAATTATGGATTGATGATATACTTTATCATGACTATCCGAATTTAGAAAGACACTTAATAATTAGCCATGGTGGTAATCTTTACCTGGATTCGTACGACAATTTTCTGGATTTAAGAGTCCACTAAGAGACAGTTAACTGCCAGGCTCAAAAGGTCACAGACCCTATGGGGCTGTGTGGGGGAATCTGGGATTTTTTTTTCGAGAGAGAGAGATGATGGAGAGCGCCTTTATGGTTTTCTCCACAGTAAGCAGTAGTCACCTCCCCCCTGCTCCATGTTCCCTGCTCCATACAGCTGCAGGCTTTAACTGAAGACCATGGCCAAGCACATTGAACTCAACATGTCATCAGCATATGTAAATGATTTCTGGAAGCCAGTGTTGTAATGCAGTTTGATGTGCTTTCATGTCTATTTTAGCAGCACTTTCAGTTAAACTTTGCTGCCCTTTTCATTTCGGGCACAAATCGTATTTATGCTGCGTATCCACATGTGCAGACTGATTCATTGTTTGTTTTATAAGCTTTTAGAGACCATTAGACCTCTTGTTTCTACCGCATTGTATGCTTATTCCTCGTAACCACAATGTAATTACACACACACAAATCTACATGGTATAAACTGGCACAGAAAAATGTGCCATCGTGTTCAGAATTACAAATCAATTATATAAAGGATATACGCTTTATTCCAACACAACCTTCTAATCTCACAGATCTTAGACAGTTATAAATATCTAGACAGGTATAATTTGACCCAGTGCAAGCATCACTGAGAATATCAGCTTTATCTCTAAGCTGTAGCTGTAGTTTTCTTTTTTCCTTTTTTTTTTTGCCTGTGACTTAAATCCGTTGTAATCTTCTTTCCAAATGATAATATTCATGGAAACTGGGGTTTCATGGTATTGTGACCATGGTGATGTTCTGAAGCGTGTGTGTTTATGTGTCTTTATTTACTCTGCTATCTCAAGTCAAACCCGTGGGACAGGTAACAAAAGATACGGGCTGGAGAAGAGTTATAGGGGTCTGCTGTGTAAGGAGCGAATGAGAGGCAGGCTGGGGCAGGAGCGCACTTACTAGGGGGATACCCACCGGTCTGTACGTTGTAGTAACCTAAGGAACGTATTATTGAACTTTTACCTACTTCTGAACTATTGAACTTTTATCATACATGTTACTCCTGTATCAGTTCGGCAATCCTACCAATTTATAGATAGACAGATAGATCAGTGTCTCTTAATTTCCTTTTTTTGTATCATCTCTGATTTGGCAATCAACAAAAGTTGTACATTTATGTTCACATTTATGTTCATAATAAGCTTAATAAAACCCAATTTATATAAAATGAACATAAGTTGCTACAAGAACAGTACTTTATGATATAACATAGATCTTTATTAATCCCTAAGGAAATTGCAGATCTACAGTACTGATTAACACGGTATCAGAGAGTAACAGACATTTAACAGTAAACAGAAAAAAGCCCAAGGCTACCGACTCGGTTTCCAAACTCCCCAGATCCCAATTCAATCGATCTTCCCGTAGGATGTTCCGGACAAACAAGTCCTATCCATGGAGGCCCCGCCCCACATCCCACAGCACCCAAAGGATCCGCTGCCAACGTCATGGTGCCAGACACCACAGCACACCCGCAGAAGTATTGTGCAGTCGTGCCCTGAGGGGCCAGAGCTGCCCTGACAGCATAAGGGGAACCTATACAATAAGGATCTTCCAATAATGGGCAAAATGTTTTGCATTATAATGGATGATCGGTGTGCATAATTGTGAAAGGTGGTGGTGAATCTTCAAAAGACATTTTGTGCAATATTGTGCAACACTGTGAGTTAGATGGTCCAGCAGACGAGTAAATAAAGTTATATACTGTGACAGTTCAGAAACGAGAATAACCTAGGTCTACAGGGATTCATTACATTATTTAATAAAATATATATTACGTCAAGACGGTGGTGTAGTGGTTAGCACTGTTGCCTTGCACCTCTAAGGTCTGGATTCGATTCCCGTCTCTGTGTGCATGGAGTTTGCATGTTCTCCCTGTGCTTGGTGGGTTTCCTCCCACAGTCCAAAGA
>JAOVVA010000009.1:12099854-12122275 GCA_028565275.1 Leiocassis micropogon | reverse complement strand
GGCGTTATGAAGTCTTTACAGAGCAGAAGTAGCAGACACATCTCACCATTAACTGTTCAAAGGAGATTAATGCATTTATTGGACGCCTTCAGCATTCCTTTACAATGTAGAAAGAAATAAAAATCAGGAACCATCATGGAGTTACAAAGTGAAACCAAACTTTTGAACAGTAGTGTGTGTGTGTGTGTATGTATATATATATATATACACACACACAAAGTCAGCCAAATTTATACACACTTCAGCAGTTGTTATTACAGTTGTTAATATTATGTTTTTCTCTGCCAGATGTCAGTAGTTGAGCCTCCGATAACAAACTGGACTCCATATTAACTTGAAGACATCAACTGTTACACTGAACTTTCAGCCTCCTAACACACAGCATGCCACCGTCGCCCTCGGTTTGCTCACCAGGACCAGTCTGATCATTTTTCGATCACTCTGATTCGCACACATTTTACACGTTTTGTACACCTTTCCATAATTAGCACTGTCGTCTTGCACCTCCAGGGTCCGGGTTCGATTCCCGGCCAGGCTCGATTACCGTCTCTGTGTGTATGGAGTTTGCATGTTCTCTCCGTGCTTGGTGGGTTTCCTCCGGGTACTCCGGTTTCCTCCCACAGTCCAAAGATATGCAGGTTAGTCACGTTGGCGTTCCCAAATTGCCCATGGTGTGTGAATGAGAGTGTGAGTGTGTGTATGAGTGTGTGCCCTGCGATGGATTGGCACCCTGTCCAGGGTGTACCCTGCCTCGTGCCTTATGCCTCCTGGGATAGGCTCCAGGTCCCAGCAACCCTGATTACGGGATAAAGCGGTATAGAAGATGAGTGAGTGAGTGAATTGAATCGAATAGTCGCACCGTCGTTGATGCTATCGTGTGATCGTCAGCAGGGAGGCCTGTGTTTTTCATGTTGAAGTGTGTATACATTTTTTTGGCTGACTCTGTACAGTATATAATTGTTCTCATATGAGAATTCAAATAACTAGTAGTGATGGGAATAACCAGGGTTACTGGCTGATTATGATATTATCTTGATATGTGCTGTAAATGCCAATTCGATTTGTATTGTGTAAGAAAAAAATGAGGATGTTGAAGATTCCTAGTGCAAGTTTTAATTCACAATAACAAAATACATGAAGGACTTCGGATTCCTCTGAGTCAGAAGTAATAGCTCTAAATATCTGGACTAAATCATTTACACCGTCCCTAAAAACAAACCGTCCCACTCCTCAGGTAAATAGGCTTGTTTTAAATACAATATACCGAAACCATTTGTAATAAACATCTTTTGATCAGCTACTTTTGGTCATCACGTCTTCTTTTGACGGTACCAAAAGAAGCTGTAGGTGGTATCGCACCATTTGATTGATAGGATTTACATATTACTGAGACCATGTGACCATTCAGGTCATCCTTTAAACAGAATGTAGGATGGGTCTCGACGGTCCACTGTCTTACCCAACTGTAGATGACACTTTACTATTGCACCGCTAGTAAGGTTCACATCGTACCGAATTAAGCCGTTTGGAGGATAAGCATCATCATAACACACCCTGGAGTGGAGTTTGTGTCGGGGCAGTCTCTCATTTCGTACAATTGCAATTCTGTAAGTAAGACTCTTCTTTAATATCCTGCTTCAGTGTTATTTTTTTACCCAGATTTTGTTACAATACCAGCAAATAATTTGCTCCTACCACACAAGACGTATAGTAAAACTAAAAAAATAATAATATCGTATAGAAACAAATTTTTTTTTTATCATATAAACAAAAAAAAACAATACAAATTTTATTTTTTTATGTATCGCCATGCAGAAGAATTACAACACGTAACTGAAACACTCCCCCCCCCCCCCCCCCCATCTCTTCTAACTTTTAAAACTTTTTACAGTTTCTCAGATCTCAGTTTTTGGTAATATTGAATTTTCTCCAATTTTTGCCCACTTTTTTACTACAGCAACAACAACAAAAAACCTTACTATATAATAAAGCACAAGCATTTTATTAAAATGAACACGACATGTCATTCTAGGGCTTTATACTTTGACATAGTGAAGATACTACCTTCTCTGTGATCTCCATATTGATGGCTTTTCCATTGCAAATTTATGATAATTATCGCAGACATCCTTATAAACCCAAATACAACCCCAATGACTCCCACGTACAAGCATGACCCAAATACAACTTATTTTTTACTTTCTATCTTTTGCATTTGAATGAGTAAAATGTTGCTCTAATATAGAGCTCTAATATAAATGTTGCTCTAATATATCTTTATAGAGACATCGAGACATCCTGTGTGGTAGGAGCAAATTGTTAGCTTAAAAGTTTGTTTAGAATTGTAACGAAATTTGAAAAATAAACACGTTAGAATCAGAATCGCACACCTAGGTATCGTGGGATCATATCGGTGATTCTAATCCCTAATAGACACAAATAGTACCAGTTGGGAAGTTTTGGGGTTTTTTTGTTTCAGATGTACAAAAGTAATATTAAATAAGTTATCTCAAATTTTTAAGGCTTATCTTATCATGTGAATATTTTAAACAGATACCAATAATAACACACAACACCATCAGTGTCAGATGCTTTTAACTGGACTAATTTCATATTTCTCTGGAATAGAATAAAATGAGCCTCTCCTGGTTCTTATGCATTGCCTTTTCGGCCAAACTTTTTAAAAATGTATTTTTTTAAGAGCCCCCTCGTTCCCGTCGTGTTCTGGATCTTGAATTGCACAATTGTGATTTAACCCGATCATTTGATCAGAATTATGATGAAATCCTTGTGACGAAATAGCTCGAGCATTAATATTATCTAACATGTCCCACTTCTCTTTGAAAGCCCTGTAGTCCTACTTTCACAACCTCGAAAGCCTTGCTTTTGTAACCCCGGCACTTTGCGACTTCGCTTTGCAGCTGTGCGTGGGTTGAAGTCATTGTCCACAACGCAGAGAGCCATTATTAATGGACGCAATCAGGAAATGGGCATTTGGTCTTAATAGACGCTTAATCTTGGTAACAAATGGCTGGAGACCCACTGAGAGGGTCCTATGTCATAGCTGGCTCCGAGCACCGTGTCATCAATGCTGTGAGAAGAAACTGTATATTTTCCAGCCTTTGCACTTGGAGCCAATCCAGACACTAATGGTATTGGGCTGTGTGTGGCACGCTGGAGCCACCCAACCTCCCTTCAGTGCCAATGATTAATTCTGGCATCTCACTGATTCTAGTCAAACTCCTTTGATGTGGATGAGGTGCTGTGGCATGGTGGAGGTTTGGGAGTCCGGACAAAGTAGCAAAAAAAAAGAAAGAAAAACCTTAGTAGGCAACTAAGATGTCACTTTTGAGCCCAAGCGCTGCCTTTTTAGAATTTCCTTCAACATAATTTAAGTTTATATTTTTTTTGAGTTGTGTTTAAACAGGGCAGTGGATAGCAGCACACGCCCACTATTAGCAAGGCATTTAAACCTCAACTGCGTATTTGTCATCGACGTTCAAATGGAAATCACTCTGGATAGAGGCGCCTGCCAAATGCCATTAATGTAAATGGAAACAAAACATCAGAAAGCTGTACATACATTATCTATGTAGCTTATGATGTTGATTTGAATTCTCAAATCAGAAAGTGTCCATTAATTTTCTTTAACACCACCGTTTAAAAAAAAAAAGGAGTTCTAGCTGTAACAAGCATCCATCAGCTATAACATTACAGTTCTGGTGTCTGGCACCAGGACTCTGCCAGCGGATCTGTCGGGTGCTCATTGGGTTACAGGGTGCGTCCAGTTTATCCCGTGGGTGTTCAATTGAATTTGTGTTTGGAGCCCTGGTTGGGGGCAATGGGCTCCTTGCTGTGTGCAGCAGGCTGTGGTGCACTGGGTGTTCTGGTGCCTTTCTTTTGTCGCCAGCATTGGACTTTCTCTGTGATTTGTCCTGCGTTGACTTTTGAGGTGGATTGGACCAGACAGGCTAGCCTTTGCTCCCCACTGGTGTAAATGAGCCTTGGGTGCCCATGATCCTGTCACCAGTCTACTGGTATATACAGTAATGGATAATCAGAGTTATCAATGTGAATGTTTACGAATCAAAATGGTCAGATAGTCCCTGGTGAGCAAGCCGAGGGCGACAGTGGCAAGGAAAAACTCCCTGAGATGGTAGTAGGAAGAAACCTTGAGAGGAACCAGACTCGACAGGGAACCCATCCTCATTTGGGTGAAACAGAGAGCAGGAAATGATCTGCAAATGCTTTTTAATAATGATGAAGCTAGGAGAACTGTTCGAAAAGCTTTGTTGAAGTCCGCCATTGTTGTTGTTGAACAAGCACCTGGTTCATTTTGGTGGAAAAGCAGCTCAGGTTGTCCCTGTTGGGCCCTTGAACAAGGCCCTTAACCATAACTTCTCAGATGTATAATGAGATATAAAATGTAATCGACTCTGAATAATGAAATAAAAATAATGAAAAAAAAGAAGAAATGTCAAACATTACAACATCATCACTTTTTTCGCTCAACATCATCATCAAAAAGACATTACAAGTTAAAATTCCAATGAGAGTCCGAGGGAGTAAAACGTAAATGTCGTACCCTCAGGGTGAGAGAGGTGATGTACTCTCTGTCACGTGTGACATCATATATTTGTGCCAGATGACAAAATAGGATTTTCTTTACTGTGATGCAGCATGAGCAGGTGTTTGAACGAATGCAGCAGGTGACTGGCTTCAGACCACATTAGGGAAAAAAACGAGGGGAAAAATAGATTCCTTTGGGCCAATCTTGGCCCTGGTGAGCCCGGTCCCTTGTGTAGTCTACAGCGTGGTTACTGAGTAAAAAAAAAAACACCACGTTGACTCAAAAGTTTGTACTGCAAGCTGTTTTCCATACTTAATAACCAACTCTAGACTCCACGGTGCGATCGTAACACTGCTCACACTTCACAGAGTCTGATTTAAAATTAAAATTTTACACGAGTAGTTTATAATCTCTTGACATGATGCTCAAATTCCAGGCACGAACATGCTTACACTGTAAACACCCCACAGCGCAGGTGAGCGCGTCGCACGACTAAAATGCAAAGACGAAAATGCAGACGGATTTGTTCTTAGAAGCTTTTGAACTTCTTGGGAAAAAAAACAAGCACCGACTGGGAAAAGCGCCAGAATCCCTAAAACGATTAGGAGGAGTGCCGACTTTCAGTTGTGTGCGCTCGGAATTGTTTTCAGTAACAACAGTTCCGGGTTAAGGGGCAGATGTGTTCGCGTGCTCAGAGTAGGAAAAAGCCGGGTCACTTGGTACGCAGTATGAGGGCGGCTCTGTGATCAGGTTCTTTATGTAACCCAGAAGGCAGTGTTTTGTGTTGTTCTCAGCATATGCCTTGAACATGGAAAAAAAAAACAAGTTGGTGCTTCGACTGATTTATAATTTAACATTAAAAGAATCATTTATTTTTGAGGGTAGGTCAAACGTTATCCGCACTCTGGCTGTGGAATTTATTCGAATTAACTTCTAGAAGAGACAAATACATAATCTCCTTGTTTTTCAAAATACTGTGTCCATCTGTTAACATGCTTTTGTATTCCCTCGTTAAAATTTTTTTTAAGCTGAGCTGCGAGCGACGAATGCACTGTTGTCTTCACTTCTTCGTCAGGAGTGAATCTTCGTCCTCGTAGGACTGCTTTCAGGAGATGGAGCGAGATCAGGACTAGAGGGAAGAGGCTTTAACAACTCAAAACGAAGTCTTCGCAGAGTGTCTACAGTGTAGGCAGAAGTATGCGGTTATGCGAGATCACGACACCCTTACGTAGCACCACAGTCTCACTGTAACGAGCACTGTTGATTGTCAAACCTTTTTCCTGATAATATTCCAATATGGGCCCTTGAGAATCCCAGAAAACTGTAAGCACTGATTAATTTTAAAGCTGCTTGTAGTTCACTTTTTAACTTTTTCTCGGTCTGCAATTGAGGATATTTCCGTTCCGTACTTTGCCGTTTACTCTCAGACTCGCAGACTAGTGATGAATCAGTGTCTCATACAAATTAATAGTGTAAGAGCAATCATATAAAACCATAATCACATTATTATCCATCCATCCATCCATCCATCTTCAACAGCTTATCCAAAGTCGGGTCACAGGGGTAGCAGTTCCAGCAGGGAACCCCAAAATTCCCTTTCCCCAGCCACCTCAGCTAACTCTGACTGGGGAATCACGAGGCGTTCCCAGGCCAGTGTGGAGATATAATCTCTCCATCTAGTCCTTGGTTTGCCCCGTGGTCTCCTTCCAGCTGGACGTGCCAAGAACACCTCCCTAGTGAGGCATCCCGAACCACCTCAACTTTCCAGTCCTTTCCACGCAAAAGAGTAGCGGCTCTACTCTGAGTTTCTCACGGATGGCTGAGCTTTCTAATCGAAAAGCCAGCTACCCTTCTGAGAAAACCCATTTCGGCCGCTGGTATTCGTGATCTTGTCCTTTCGGTCATGACCCAACACTCATGACCATAGGTGAGGGTTGGAACGAAGATCAACCAGTAGATTGATGTTCCCAGCTACTACAGGGATGCTGGAAAAGCTCCGCTGAAGGTGGGAGTTGAAGGCCTTTTGGACAGGGGCCTCTCCTAGACGTTCCCAATTCACCCGCACTACCCATTTGGGCTTACCAGGTCTGTCCAGTGGCCTCCCCTGCCACCTGACCCAACTTACCACCAGATGGTGATCAGTTGACAGCTCCGCCCCCCGAGTGTCCAAGACATATGGCCTCAGTTCAGATGATACGATCTTGAAATCGATCAATGACCTTCGGCCTAAGGTGCTCTGGTACCAAGTACACCTACAGTATTAGGAATCCCCTACTAGAGCCTGATGCAGTATTCCATTCAGAGTCTCCAAGAAAGAAGAATACTCTGAACTGTTGTTTGGAGCATAATGACAGACCACAGTGAGAGTTTCCCCTCCATGGTCCTCAGGCGCAGAGAGGCGACCCTCTCGTCCACTGGAGTAAACTCCAACGTTGTGGCACTCAGCCGGGGACTTGTGAGTATCCCCACACCCACCTGGCGCCTCACACCTTGGGCAACTCCGGAGAAGAACAAAGTCCAACCCCTATCCAGGAGTATGGATCCAGAGCTAAAGCTATGCATGCAGTAAGCCCCACCAGATCTAACTGATAACGCTCCACCTCTTGCACAAGCTTCGACTCCTTCCCCCACAGAGAAGTGACGTTTCACGTCCTCAGAGCCATCTTCTGTCGCCTGGGTCTGGTCGTTGAGGCCCTCGGTCTTCACTGCTACCCAAATAACAGCGCACTCTACCCCATCGGTTTCTCTCTCAGGTGGTGGGTCCACGAGATGAGGGAGAATAGGGGTCTACGTTGCTCTTTCGGGCTGTGCCTGGCCAGGCCCCGTTGCAGACCCGGCCAGGGTCACTTTACTCCCTCCTCTTTTTTTCATGGGTTTTTTAAAGCAAACCCTCAGGGGTGGGGCAAAAAAAAACATTTATTTAATGAAGTTATTAATAAAGAGATAACATAATTGCTCCGTTGTTGTGAGGTCCCTGAAATGCACAGCGTTTCGCGCTATTAACAGCCACATCACGAGCTGCGCTATTATCATGTGGCTCGTAGTAGCAGCAGTAGCAGCAGCAGCAGCCCAAAACTATTTACACTTCACCGTCTTACAGCGAGGAAAGAACTGCCATCCGAACTGTGACGGAATTGTGGCCTGCCGACTCGCGTTTCCTCTGCAAACGTGCTCTTTTACAACATCTCACGCTGTTCAGAGCTTCCTCTCACCGCACGCGGGACCCGTCAGCTTTTTCCGCTCATGTCTTTATCGTAAGTCATTTGGATATGCATTTTGTTTGTGGCTGATATTTGCATAAGCAAAAACGATGTTGATTTTGCTAAGACCTAGAGTATTTTTTTATGCGGTTTTTTTATTATTTTTATTTTTAAAGCACGTCACTTAAAAGCGAGAGCGAGAGATAAGCTTCAGAAGCATTTAACTTTGGCATTGCAACAGGAAATTATATTTTTTTTTTAGTTCTCAGTACAAAGTTTTTTTAGTTCTGTTTTCTTCCCTCATATGGCTAAAGGTTTGTTCACACTTTAAAGAGCGAATATATAAACACAGTAACTTCAGCCTTTCATTCTTAACCTCATGATGCTTCTTCAAAAAAATTTTTTATACAGTAAAGTGCGAGGACTTCTAAAGTATTCGATGAAATTCTGAATTGTGCTGCAGAGTATAAAGTTTTTTTTTGTTTTTTTTTGCAGGTATGTCATTTCCTGCACAGCTTCAGATTACACTTTTTAATAGGTGATCTGGTTAACAGACTGACTCCGAGTCAGGAAATCCTGAATGCTTTCATTGTTGGATAGCACAGCATCGCAGACAGGATGGTCAGTCTGACTGTTTTTTTATTTTCTCTTTTTTTTAAGGCTGGTTTTACCTCAGTATAAGTCAGATAGCTTTTCACTCTCACTCATTTGATGATAAGCGATCCGTTCTTGCGTTTCCTTTCGAGTCAGACTTCGCAGGAATAGGCGCTTCGGCATTATCCCGTACTTCCACAGCCCCGAAAGAGGCTTTTTAATAGCTGTGAGTGGCGAGGTGAGCGGCTGACGATTATCCGAGCTCGAAATGCCCTCGAGGTGAGTGATTTATTACAGTAATTTAAGGAAACGAACGAGCGCCGAGGCGTGCCACTATCAGCTGGGGCCGCTCTATAAATAAACTGCCTTTGCTCATCATCCGCCCCTCGTGTCAGCCGTTTGTTTGTGCTCCCCGTTTTTGCCCGTTTCTTCGCGCTTGTGATATTTCGGACTTATGTGTCCTAGACAACACCGTAGTATGCTGGTTTGGAGGATTTTAGCAATATCTTCTTTTTTTCCCCCCATTATGGTATGATTCAGAAGTGCAGAGTTGGACGAGGGACGTTCTGTTTCGCTTACATAAACTAAGAGAGTTGGTACTGTAGGTGATGAGCGCCAGATCGCCAGCGCTTTTTTTTTTAAGGTAAAGTACTGTAGCTAACGCGTGCTGAAAAGGTCACCAGATGATGTCATGGCATAGGTTGGATGTTTAATGAATAGAATATCATCATGAGAGTATAAAATGATCAGTGAGTGTATAGGATTTGTAATAGAATGGATTTGTTTTTAGCTAAGGAATCGCAAAAAGGTTGTAATACGTATCTGTTTCATAAAAGTATTTCCGATTCATTTATTTTGTTTATCAAGAACACAAATGAGACATGATTGACATGGTGGTAGTGAGAGATCAGGAGATGGACATAAAGTCTGTGTTTAAAGGAGTAACAGACTTAAATTACTTGCAAATGTTAAAAGTGTTTAAAATGAAGAAGTGAGTGGAAGACATAAACCATGGTGATCAGTGACAAGTGATCAAGTGAGCTTGAACAGGCACCAGATTTATTGTTTGTCTCTTTCATAAGATAAAATTGCTAAAGAGGTAAAAAAAAAAAGTCACTAAATCTCATGCCAGACGCATGTAGTTGTCGGTGTTTATGGTGAGACTTTCCTCACAGTCTTACGTCTTGGACAACTCTCAGTGTCCTGTAGGTTTCCAGGGAAGTAGACGTGATTGATTTTAATTAATCATGATGTCTGTGGATTTTCACACTGCACCTTGTAATATCAATATCCATTAATAATTAACTTCAGTGTCCTCTGTGAAGTAGACGAATTGTTCACAGGTAACCATGCATTACCCTGGTCTTAGTGTCTCTCACCTTGTACCATGACTATCACAGAGGAATGTGCATGTAGCGCTTTCAACTTCCTGCTTTGCGCAGATCAACTCCGGTTCGTGACCTGCATGTTGCTTATCAGCGTCTGATACGACGGCACATCTCCTGCTCAGATGAATGTGTTTCATTCATGCAGAATAAAACCCGTTTTGCCATACGTCCTGATTATTTATTTTTTTCTTCTTCTTTTCAGTTTTTCGTCCTCTATAAGATCTCATTAAACATGGGACTAAAAATGACTGGTTCCCTGGAGATCTTGGCTGTAGGACTCCCGTAGTTGCAACTGTATCCAAAAAAATGGATATAGCGCACCTTGGAGACGGTGGTGTGTGAAAATCCGAGGAGTTCACAGTTCTGATGTTTGCTGTGAACGTTAATCACGATATTATATATTGCACTGTTGCCACAGGATTGACTGAGGAATGAAATCCATTAGTGTACCTATTAAAATGGCCGGTTTGTGTTCATGCCACATCTCGGTATCCTGTGAACATACACATGATGTGGTTTTACAGTGTAGAGGACGTTTCTCGGGATTTTGGGGCTTTAGTGGGGCAAGTGTGTGACCGCACACGTTCATCTATCAGCCACACGCTCCGGCTGTCTATCTCATCGCCTCACCGTCTCCCGCGTGATGAGCGACGGCCGTCCGCGACGGTTTAAGAATAGACAGCGGGTGTTACTCCACTCCTCGATGTTCTGACTTGTGAAACCGAGCCTGGGGAGAAATGCAAACAGAGGGTGTGGAGATGAGCCGAGGGGCCGTCCCCGAGCCGTTTTCATCACGCTCGGCCCAGCCAATGCTGACACGGCCTCTTGCATTTCCATGGTAACAGCGCTTTATAGCCCACCACAAGCAGTGGATACTGGAGCAACAGCAGCAAGAGCAGGGGGGGGGGGTGAATAATGTTGCAGAAAAGAGGCTTTTTATTTTTTTTTTCTTCCCTCTCTTATTCATTTCCAATCTATCCGATGATTCCGTTGACCGCCTCGGATGTCTTGTGAGCTTTGGGAGCAGACGCAGATCCCAGGCTGTGTTGGCATGGGTGTAGCACGTTCGTGTTTGGGAATGAGATGTGGAGCGGGGCGCGCTCATTTTCTATTGATTGACTAGACCTTCTGCTATGCTCCGTCGACCAGGTAAATCATGCCTTATTTAAAAAAAATTATTATTATTTTTGCAGGAATGTGCTTTTTGCATTTATGAGGCTTGGATCTGCCTCGTCTAATTAAACTCCATCTTGCCGTTTACGATTATGATGATTATAGGTATCGTTATTGTAGTTGTTATTGTTATTATTATTATTATTATTATTGTTGTTATTATCGGTATTACTTTGGATTCCGTTTTATAGATGGTGATGTAAATGTCTTTTGTACGTCCTGAATGTTTTGCGCTCCTTCTTCTGTGCTAAAGAAAGGCATTGGAGATTGATTTACTCATTGATTATGTAATTCGTAATCTCCTAAAGCTTTCAGATGTTTCCAGCGTTCCGTCTGGACCTTGTAACCTTTATAATGTTAGGATGGAGATCAGGATGACCATAGTGCATGGATTTAACGGAAGGAAAAAAAAAAAATATATATATATATATATATATATATATACATACATGTTGTTTTTGACTATTGGGTTGCCATTTTTTAAGTGAATGAATCCCTTTTTTGGTTTTGAGAAAGCATTACAATGACTTGTTTAGTGGGATCATCTGCTGTTTATTATTTTTGGCCCACACGCGTCCTCGGCACAAACACAAACGGGCAATTACCAGTTTTGCCCTTAATTGAGCGCTTTAGGCTGATGAATGCGCCGTTTTCTGTTATTGAACGTTTATCTCTTAGGAAACCTGTTGGGGCTGTTCTGTGCCGAAACACCACCGTAAGAGCTCTCCGGGATCTCTGTGGACATTTTCGATTAGAAATTTCGATTACTTGGGACAGATTGTGCTTTGTGTATTGTGTTGCATCAGGAAGTTGAGCGCCACCATGTTCTAGAGGATGTTACTGGGCCGATATCAGTTTTGCTTCTCCTTATCGTCACGTGACCGCGGTACATACAGAAGCTCGAGTAAGTGATGCTCCTGGTCTCACCCCAGACATGGAAAGGTTAAACCCCTTTGCGGTTGCTGCTGCACGCAGACACATTTGCTTATGGTTCTTCCATAGGAAGCTTATCTAAACAAACTCCGGAGATCAGCACACAGTGATCTAATTTCATCATTTGTCCTGATGTGACATCACCGATTCTGCTTTATAGGAGGAGAATAAGAAGCTTTTATTTGTCACGTGTACATTACAGCACACTGAAATCCCAGGTTTGGAATCCCAAGCTAGAGTCCGAGCGCAGGGTCTGCTGAAATACACCATCCCTTGTGCTTACAAGGTTACGGCCCCAATATTGGTAGCGTGGCTGTTGCTAGGGCTTGAACCTTCGACCTTCTGATCCTCATAAACAAAGTCTGGCTTGATCTCTTGCTCAGAATGTACAAGAGTGAAGACAAAAATGATCCGCGCTCCGGTGATAATAAAGCTGATTAACCAATACTCTAAGGAGGTGAAAGTTTCTTGAAGAGAATCGTTACTGGAGACGAGACACGGATTCATCATGACGAGCCAGAGAGTAAATGGCAGAGTATGGAACCAAAACATCCTCCTTTGCCGCCGTAGAGAAAAAAAAGTTTCAAAGTCAACCATCAGCTGGAAAACTGATGCTTAAAGTTTTCTGGGATTCTCAAGGGCCAAAAAGCTCAAAAGCGAGACGCTTATTGAAGAGCTGAAGCTAAAACTTCGGATTAAATGCAGAGGACTGCTATGTAAGGGCGGTATAATATGGCATGATGATGTACGTCCGCAAACTTTTGGCCACACTGTCGACATGGCAAAAAAATCATTTTGAGGTGTTGAAGCTTTATTATAGTCCATATAGTCCTGATCTCGCTCCATCAGACTTTCACCTGTTGAAGATTCACTTCGGATGAAGGAATGAAATTCTACCAAAAATTTAATCGAGTAATCGGATAAAATGTACTTTTGCTTAATTAAACAGAAATGTTAAATATATAAGAGAAACAAAGATTAATTGGTTTTCTTTTTAGAAAAATCAACTATTATTTTTTAAATGCATACAGCATTTTTCAAAAATAAACATCGTCATTATTCACAATACAAGGAACAGCTTAAAGTTGATGAATTGAGATGCCTTAAGTGCATTACAGTGCCATACATTCTTATTTTAAAGCATTTTCTCCAATGCAAAAACTAATAAAAAGGTATTTCAAATGACTTTAAGTATCAAAAAAAACTAAGACGCACATTACAATCAATTTTTTTAATATAATTTTATCGCTCCCTTCCATTTTGCAGCCCGCAACAGAACGCTCCCTCAAATCTCAATACACAGCGAACTGTTTGCGTCTCCTTCCGGTTTTTGGGTGACGTAAGCGCTTCTTCTGCGTCTGTGTTTACTGGCGGTTTGCATCCGGAGTGTGTCACGCCAAACAAATAATTGCGTGAAAACATAGCGCAAGCTTTTAAAATTAATTACAAAAAGCTTCGAGATAGCCTCGATCAGATCATTTTATGTAATCAAATTACTCGAGTTACTCGAGGAACCGTTTCAGCCCTACAGTGGTGGATTCATGGAGGGAGTACTGAAGCTTTTTGACAGACTGAATAGCAAGGAGATTATGTTGGAAAATGATGTATTTGTTAATAAAAAAAAATAAAATAAAAAAAAAACCAAGTCTACAGCTGGAGTGCACATTCATTCGTTTTGATCCTTTGGACCACAGATGGTGGCTGCACCCCAGAACGATACTGAACTCCTCGGTGAGCGCGTTCTTGTTTGTGAACGATCCACAGTGACGTAGTGACCTGGTTCGCTAGAACGTCGGGCGCCAGCAGCTAAAAGGTCAATACCCTTTGTTGCTGGTGTTGTGCATAGACATATTTGGTTATGATTCATATTGTTAAGATAAACTAAAACACAAGGCGGCTGATGGATGATGATCCCTGTTCCTGTGGAGATCCTCTGAGTTGTACACAATCGCTGATCCATAGGATTTATTTTTTTTAACAGCACTCAGTGCTCCAACTTTAGTGGAAATTGCGAGTAATTCCTGTAAACAACGCTTGTTTGTCAGATCTGACACCCAGCACGGCCGTTTGTTTTGTAGAGTCTATGCTAATCCAGGAACGGAGCTCCGCTAGCACTAGTGTCCTGTGTACAGATACTAATGGTTCTCTTAATTTCTCCAGTCACTGACCTTTCGTTTGCATATTTCAGTGTTGAAAAAAAAAAAAAACGAACATAATTTTTCTTAGTAGGAATACTTACTCAAGGGTGGCGTGTCCTGGTGGCCAGGATAAGAGTTTTTTTTTTTTTTACATACAGAGTTCTTATGCTGAATCCGCCACGTGTGCGGATTAGTGTTAGCGCTGGGTATTGTTTATTTCCCGCACGTAATCATGTCTGATCCAGCTGGTCAAGGAGCATCTGAATACTACAGTAGGGTGTGTCAGGGTAGGGTGGAATTTACTGTCAATAGTCTGAGTTCCGGGTGGGATACAGGGCCGCTGGGCGTACGCTTTGTTTAATTATACACACCCGTCCTTTGTTTTAAGTTAGGTTAGATTGTGGATGAGCGTGTAGTACTGTTTCCTCCAATGGTCAGCTTTCACATCAGTGGTATCGGCTCGTACCCGAGCGCGCTTGCCCGTCTACGCACTCCGATACAGTAGGTGGCAGTATGCACCTGGAAGAAGAGTGCAATAACAACAGTGTTTGCTTCAGGTCTGGAATATTGATGCGGTTTTGGAAAGCGGAAACGGCCCGGCGTTACCTGCAGCACCACAAATCCATGTGACCTTTAACCCCAACATTTTGATTTATTTGATATTTTTATTAATTTCACATTTCAGAAATGCAACCTACAAACCCACCCCTTCATCTACCCGTATGTGAAGAGTAAGATGAAGGAAGAAAAAAAATGAATACTCACTTTTTGGTCTACGAAAATGGCACTGTTTGTCATGTACGTACTGTATACAGGATTGTGCAGTATAGAGTGACAACATTTTTTTCAGCACAACTCGGGCAATTTGATGAGCTGAATTTTATTGCATTTTAACAAATGGGCTACATAAGCAAAGAAATACCGCAGAAACATAACATCGCGCGTTCTTATGGTATTTTTCGGGTGTTTCTGTGATTAAAATAAATAAATACATAATTAAAATAATAATTTGTGTTCTACATTTCTGTGACGTCATTCCAAGGAGACTTGTGGCACGAGACAGGGTACGCCCTGAACAGCGTGCCAATACATCGCAGGGAACACGTGTGTACACACACACACATACACACACACACACACACACACAAGTTAGCAACGCCAATCAGCTTAATCTGACTGTCTTTGGACTGTGGGAGGAAACCGGCGTACCCAGGGAAAACCCAGCAAGCACAGGAAGAACATTTAAACTCCATGCACACAGAACCCGAGGCGGGAATCGACCCCTGAACCTGGAGGTGCGAGGCGACAGTGCTAACCACTACTCCACCTCTTATAAGCCTCTTATAAGCCTTTTCTAAGCAGTTGTTTATTTTTTAAAGCGGTCAATGACCAATAATGTGTTGCCGCACTGTGCCGCTTGAGTGTTAAGGGTCAATCTTCCTAGGATTTTTTTTTTTTTCACCTAGCGAAACTGTTTCTTTTATGACAGATGGCATCCGTACTGCATTTACTGCCTCTCGGGACAGTGCCTCTCTCGCGGTAGCAGAGTAAACAGGATGAAGAGAGAACTGTCCGCTACTAGCTAATCGACCGCGGAAGAGGGTGAGAAAATATATTCCGGTGGCCGTCGATATAGTTGGGCGGCCCGGCGAAGTATACTCTACACTGAACACGGAATAGAGTCGACCCTCACACTATGCCTGCTATTTTGGCGATTGTGTCGAGAATAACGCTCCCACTTGCATTTTTGTCTCGTCAGCCATGGCCAGACAGATCAGACGATGAGATGCAGATGTCAGAAGGGACTGACGGCATCTATGAGGTCGCGTCCTAAACAGGTCAGACTGGTTAAAACACGCTGGAGGATGGACTGCAGGAGTCATATAACCACATCCACGGTGAGCGTAAAGGCATCTCGCAGGCATCTCGCAGGCTCGCAAGATTGAAATGCCATAAGAACAGAAATCTGAGTGTTCAAAACTGGAGAGCTGAAGGTTGGAGAAAGACCAGGCCAGGTTTCAGGTGCAGCGTATCAGTAGCAGCATCGACTCTGGTTAGCAGTGGTCTGTTTCTGGTTTTGAATAGGAAAGTGTGTGTGTGTGTGTGTGTGTGTTGGGTAGGTTGCAAATGGTGCAGCACAGCAGATGGGTGACAGTCTGTACACTGTAAGTGTGTTTGTCTGCTAGATTTACTTGACAAACAGTGTATTTTGTCTTAAAACTGATACCACTCAAGATCCTGCGCCGCGTCGAGTCCTGTTAGCATCCCGCGGGCTCGTCGGTTAATAAATTGTATTTATTTCAATTGCTGTTCTGTGCGTTTTGGAGAGTAGGTGTAAAGTAGGGATTAAGCCCCGACATGGCATGCTGTTATAGGAATATAATCCGTGCCAGGGTGTAGATCATCCGCTCTGTGAATGAGTTGTTAGTATTTACGCGTTAGCAGCAACACGTTATTAGAACAAGCATATTTCTACACAGCTGTCAGGGGTTTACTCTCAGAGCTCACTAAACAGCTCCTGACCAGTCGGGTCCTGTGATACGATGCGTTTACTCCGTCGAGAGCTCGCCGTGCTGATTACGTTGGTTTATCGGAGTGAACTTGGAACACATGGTTCATAGTTTCTTGGCCGGAGTTCTCTAACCAAGGAGATTCGTTTTATTTTTAAAATCTTACTGTGACACTCGAGGATGAATCTTGCATTGGAAGGTAAAGCATTGTATGACACATCGTCATGCAGAATTGTTGATATTTTTGGACACACCCACAGGTATGTCTGTCTATATACACAGGCTTTATTTTTTTTATTTGATTTGGTTAGCCGCTGTGGGGAAGACCATTCGCGGGTGTACCGCAAACGTTTACATTTAAAGCTGCTCAACCTGTTTTAAATGCACACACACACACACACATACACACAGACGCGTGCGCATGCACACACACACGCACACACAGACTCGCAGCAGACTTGTGTATCATGACTGTGGATAATCCGTCTTACACTAAGCGCGCTGTGTCATGTGATGCCAGCGAAGACCTGCTGAAGTGTAGTCCTGCTGCGTGGACGCGGTCGCCGTCGACAGATCAACATTTTCTCCGTACACAAGCTCGGGCTCGCTACACGGTTTGTAAACGCTTCCATTTTCGATTCGGTTCGCCACCTCCCAGGAAAAAAGGTTGCCATGTATTGCAGTTAAGCTTTTCTGCCGTGGATTAGTCCACTTCTAATTGGTTTGACTTAAACATTCGTTTGCACTTTGTTTATTTGATGAGTTGCATCTACATCTATCTATCTATCTATCTAATTTGTTAGCTTTCAGTGAAATACACAACAAAACCTGTTTATAATTTATACATTTTTATATTAGGTTTATATATATATATAAAAATTTTTCTTAATGATCCTGAGCAGATTTAACATCCAGCAGCGTTCCTGTCAAACACCGCACGAGTGCTCAGGTTACGTTCCTCTTATCAGCGTTTAGCGTCTATTCATTACCGTCCCTGTCTGGTTTTTGTGCCGTGTCTCTCACCAGGCTACTCGGCAACTCTGCGTCCTGTCAACACGCTCCCCTGTCAACATGAAGAGCATGTGGGTCGAGCAGAGATCTGGAGATAACGAAAGTTAACGCTGCCCTCTCATCTCTCTCTCTCTCTCTCTCTCTCTCTCTCTCTCTCTGTGTCCAGGTGTACGGGATGAACTTGGCTCCGGCCCTCTGACGCCCTCGAGCTAGGGCCTGCCTGGTGGATTCCTCGTTCGCCCCGCTCCGCTGCCAACATGCTGATTAAAGAGTACCGCATCCCCATGCCCATGAGCGTGGAGGAATACCGCATTGCCCAGCTCTACATGATCCAGGTAGGTGTTTTTTTTTCTTTTTCTTTTTTTTTTCCTGATCTCTGACTTGGGTGTAAAAGTTGTATAAAAGGAACAAAAAGTATTTTCATGGTTGACTTGAATAAAACAGCCTTGATTTTTAATTGCTTTGTTGTAAGCTGTCTCAAGTAAGGTCTGAAGAAGACTTGCTTTTAACTAAACACTCATGCACGATGGCTGCCACACGTATCCCGTGTTCATATGGTGCATGTCCTCAGAAATTAATGCAGCGCCCCGGTAATACGCATGTAAACTGTTTTGTTGATGAAAGTTGCGAGAAAAAGTTGTAAGATCAGGTCCCTGTCTGTGTGATGCATCTTTAACACTGCACAGTGACAAATAAGCGTTTCAGAACAGTTCATCTCAAACGTCGACACAAAACTGTCTGATTTAATTCTCCGATCTGCCCCCTACTGGAATCCTCTGGTAACATGCGTAGTATGTAGGCGAGTATGTGAACATACCGGATTCGGTTACAACATTGCAGGTTGATTATGCGACCACACGGTTTAACAGCAAGTATATTTCGGCCCTTTGAGTTTCAGAGTATTGACGTGTTTACCAATTTACAAGTCACCCACCTAGCCAATCTAAACAAACTTGACAACAGTGAGCAAACTGAATATGGGGATCAGTGAACGAATATGAAATTAAAATGAGATTTCCCCCATACGGTAAGTCCCTGACTTACACACGAGTTCTGTTCTGGGAGCAGGTTCGTAAGTCAGATTCGTTCATAAGTCACACAAAGTGAGTCTTGTACACCTTTGACACAAATATTTAATGAAAACGGGGAGGGGGGGGTGGTTAATGCTTGAACGGACGCCATTTATCTCAGAGCTATTTCGGACTGTGAACTCGTCTAGTTGAGGATTTTCCAAAATCTTCACCATCAGGACAGATTTACAGGGATTTTACTGGATATTCCGGACTTTGGACATTTTACACACTCATGATATATATTTTATACAATCATTAATATAATTGTAAATATTGGTATTTGATGCACTGCAGTGTCTATTCTTTGTACAATACACCTGAGCTACTTTCATGATTTGTTTGCATCTATGAATGTCTGTAGATCCGCTGGCCATTCATATCTGTGGAAATTCGTAACTCGAACGTTTGTACGTCGGGGACTTGCTGTATTATCAAATTGGTGATTTTCAATAACATTACCAGATACGTACAAAAGCTCAGAGACACTAATTCTGAGTTCTGGACCACTTTAATGAGAAGCTCTGGACAAAAAAATACACTACATCCTGTAATAAAAACAGGCTGAGATGACAAACGACACGTTAGCTGTATTGTTGGCCTTCCTGTCGGCCAGGCTAGTGTTTCCTGCCCCGAGAGTGGTTTGCTGCCGACGGAGGTCAGAGAGTACTTGCGGCGTATGCATTCCGGTCTGCCAATAAGCCCGTGCTGATAACAAAAGATTGCAAGGGCTGATTGCCATCGGGTGACACCCGCAATCGATACAGGAGCTTACACCACCACTTCTGTGATCTGCATATGCAAACAGCTTCCAGGGACTCCTTCATCAGAGGTCAAACCGACTCATGGAAAGGTTTTTTTTTCTTTCTTACAGTCCAAATAAATATATTCTGATTACAGAGTCTTGGTGAACTGTTAATTACCGGGCACAACAGTTAACCAAGGTTTATATCGGAACAAAAAAAAAAACAATAACCTGATTACCTACTTGATTATCTGATCACACAAGTAAAAGAGTAAACTGGCAAGAGATAACTTGTGTTCTGCTCATTATTTTCATGTGCAGTATGTTGTGTTGGAAGCAAGCGTGTGAAAATGGATAAAGACGGTAATAAAGATATTAATTTGCAGAAGTTTGATATCCTATCATAACGTGATTACCTCAGAGGGTGTACAAATATCTGAATTCCCCCTGGATATGGTGGCGTTTGCTAGCATTACTGTTCAGTGCTTATGTTGCAAGTGAGATGATGTCATGGAATATGCTGTACTTTATGTTTAATAAAATTAAATGCAGGCAACATTAACTAATACTGGCATTTCAAGCTTTACAAACTAACTGTTCTGGGGTTGAATCCCAAATAGCATAAAATGGAAAGCTGGTTCTCTATAGTATGTAGGGTGAAGAAGCCCTTGTTCCACACACCAAGTAGTGTCCTCGACCAGCGGTTCGAGAGGGATTCTTATGTTAGAAGAACTAAGGAGACCAAGTGGTGTGTAAGGTGGCATAACGTTATCAGATGTGTGTTCTTGCTGAAAGTGCTCCCGTGACGGGTTCTGAATGTGGGGTTTTGGCACTGGCATCCTGTAGTCCAAAGTAACCAGTACCAGTAAAACAGGTGTATAATGCAATGCTATTACACCCAATAGTAAGGGCTGTGATGCGTGGTACTGTAGCTATCCTGGTAAAAAGGCACTTTGTAGTTTCTAGACAAAATGGTAAATGTTAAAAATTTGCACTTATTCTTAAACATGATTATTAACCACTAATAACTAATAATTCCCTAATAATACCTATAACTATGTGGTTTTGTGAGAGAAATTAAGGAAACTCAAACAGTTTAAACAAACACAACACTAATAATAAAAGAGCATGTGGTGTTGAATCTGGGAGTGCATGACTGAATTTCTTTTTTTTGTTACTGCACACACACATACACGAATAATATTGTCGCATGCTTAAAGTCTCCTGCACTGAGGCAAAGGCCTAGACAGGATATACAGCCGGCCAAATATCAGTACTGGATTTCATACTGTTGCTTTTATGAGGTGATAAGCTTATTTATCACCGGCTCAAAACACATTTTTACAGCCAATGATAAAAAAAAAATAATAATAATTTTAGGCCTCCGAGTGGCGCAGTGGTAAAGTGCTCGCCCTATCATCCGGAGATCGCTGGTTCGAACCCCGGGTGATGCTGTTACCTCTCACAGCCGGAGGTCTAGAGAGCTGATTGGCCGAGCTCTCTCAGAGGGGAGGGATGAGAGGTATTTAGTGCTCCCACATTAATGACGGCTCTACTAACCATTCAGGGGCGTCTGTGAGCTCAAGTAAGCGGAGGGGGCGGATAGCTCCGGCCCCAACGGTGCGTGAGCGAGCAGATCGAAAAAATGGTCGGTGACATCACGTGGGTCGGAGGAATCACGTGATAGTCTGCGTCCCTCCCGACTGAATGGGGGTAGAAGCTTAATGTGGGAGCCCCCTAGTGACTGGGAGGAATTGGACACGACTAAATTAGGGAGAAAAATCGGGGAAAAGTTCACAAAAATAGCAAAATTAAAAAAAATTATAATAATAATAATAACCTGAATCCTATCCAATCTGGCAACCCTGTTTGTTTAGCTTAGGGCACATTCACATTAGGCAGGTGAATGGAAATGTGAGCTATGGAGCATTATTAGCCAAAACAAACATTATCGGTTATTAGTTTAACATCATTAATCATAACTCGCACCTGTTTCTGTGAGCAAAGCAAATCTCGACTGAGAGAAATTCTGGTTTTGACCATCTCCGAGAACAGGAATGTTTTTGAATAAAGCACAACGCCCCAATGCTTCCCGCACTGTACTGGGTCTTGCCCCGGCAGCCATGCCATTGAGCTAGCATAACCTGACAGACTTGAAATATCTTGTAGTGCAGAAAATATGTTCTTTTCTCTGCCTGTAGGACAAGGCCTAGACACCGAGGCTGTGATTTAATGCTGGAGAAAGAAAATAAACTATAAGCAGCACAAACCTTCTGGCAGGTTCGACTTCAGGCTCGTTATGTAAAGTATTCTCATGGCTTCGCTCCTGTGGGAAACCTTACGCGTTTGGCATTTAGTTTTGTTGTTGAAACTGTTGAGGTGTTAAAATAGAAAGCAAGGGCTTTGTGAAAGCACTTCCTGTCTTTTCACCATTCCCCTCCCTATTCAACATCAATCGACCCTCCCCACACATACAGAAATATTTATATATATATATATATATATATATATATATATGTATATATATAAATAAAAAAAAAGCAGATCTTGATATGTAGAGCTGGCGGCGTTCCATAAGTCAGCAGGTCAGCCTTTATCTCCTGCCGGTAGGCGCTGAAGGCGTCTCTGTTTTCTGGTGGATGAGTGGGTCGTGACTGCAGAGACGGACGTGGGTTGGGCTGCTCTGTAAGGGGCCGAAGGTCCCTACCGGTCCTCCCACATGCTCGGCTCTCGCGCAGCGGTTTTAAGAGGTTAATTAGCATCCTGTCAGACCAGCTGTCAGGCAGGCGAGACAGCGCTGCACAGTCAGGCAGCTCCAGAAACGATCACACTTTTTAACCCCCGGGCAAAGGCTTAATTTCCAAAATTAGACTATATTGGATTTTTTCAGTCAGTGCGTCAGAGGTATAGTTGATTTGGTGCAACTTGCCGCTGATATATATAATTTTTTGTTATTATTATTATTATTTATTTATTGAGCCACCATTGAGTCACTTACTGTGCATCGGGAGTTCAAAAACTTTAAGTGTGAAAATTCCACAGACGCCTCAGGACAGATTTACTTCATGAATATAATCGTTTAATAAATA
>JAOVVA010000009.1:12075931-12099787 GCA_028565275.1 Leiocassis micropogon | reverse complement strand
AGAGTTTTTTTTCCACTGATGTAAGACTTTATTTGAAGCCTATTTCTTTTCGAAGTAATCTTTTCGGCTAATAATTATTATTTTTTTTAATGTATTTATTTGTAGGGAAAGATACACCCCTGCATATGCCTCACAGTACCTACCTTTTGTGAATTTTCATCCTAGTGTGGAGCGGTGCTATTTTTAGCACTAAAGCAGGGCTACATACAGTAAAAAAAGATTTAGTGTAAATAATTGATTCATCATCTCCTATTACATAATAGTAAACACACGGAAAGCTGATTAGAACGCATATTGTCCTTGCTGAAGTTAATTTTAGCTCCCCCTTCAACACTACACACACACACACACACACACACACAGCGATGTTATAAACGTGTACCAGCCATCTGCTGTGGTCTGTGTGACATGGCAGGGCAGAGCTCGTCTAATGGCTGAGGGTAGGCCGGGCACCCGGCGTGGCACACCGACACACTGGCAGATTGACCCCGCCGGTGTAGTATTAAATGCCCTCTCTGGCTTGTGTGGGCTTTTCATTCCTCTCCTGATGGTGTTGCGGCATGAATATGTCTTATGAGCTCTGCACCATGAGTCAGAACAGTTGTCAGGAGGCGCAGGCAGATTTTTTCCTTTTTTTTTCTTCCGAGCCGCCAAGGCGATCTGGAACAATCCAGCCGGCGCTACTGCGCATGCTTTCAGTCAGTCTGTCAGTCAGACCGACGCGATCGAGAAAGGTGTTGAACCTAATTCGATCGACAGGTTTTTGTTTTCCTTTCTTTACTATTCCGATTTATTATTTATTATTCTGCAGCATGTTTATTTGAAAGGGAAGGAAAGGGGAAAAAAAAAAAACAAGGAAGCTTGGGTGTCAGAGTCCGTCTCGTCCGGCGTCTTTTCCTGTCTCTGTATCACTCTCTCCTCTCGCGTCCACCTCCCCGCCACGCACGCACAGCGTCACAGCTGAGCTCCGGCTGCCATGGTTACCGGTGACATCAGCAAGGAGCGTGGCGCTCACTGCAATCATTTGTTTGCTGTGTGTGTGTGTGTGTGTGTGTGTGTGTGCGCGGTAGTGTCGGGGAGGGGAGACCGAGGGAGAGGTCGTGGTGATGATGATGGTGGTGATGGTGATGATGCAGGCACGTTGCCATGGCAACTTTTTATTATTATTATTTTTTTTTACTCCGCTGATTTTGTTTCCCGCCGCCCGAGATGGACTCCGGAGGCGCGTTGGAAAGAGGTCAGCTGGATTTAGGAAGGAGGAGCGGGGTCTGGGGGGGGAGAAAAGGAAAAAAAAAATCCTATAGACGACCAGGACTGGATAGGGAAATGAAGATGATTTTCCGGACGGATGATTTGCATTGTCTGGAATGCAATATGGTTCCTGCTGATTTGCTTTGCTCTCGTTGTGAGAGACGTATCCTCCCTCGAACAAAGTTGTACGGAGTGGCTGAAAGTTCCTGTATTGACTTGGACATTTTTCATTTTAGCGTGAGTCACATGAACACAATCCATCACTAGAATAAACGAATCGAATCAGCCCAGGAGCTCTGAGGTTTTTTTTTGTTTTTTTTTTCTTGTTATAAGGGTTGTAAATTACTTTAAAAGAAATGACAGTGTATTACTGTCGTAAACTCAACATGGGGCTTTCGTGTGTGTGTGTTGGTGTGCGTGCCTGTGTGCACCCCCTCTCCTTGCACTTTCCTTATATTAATATTTAATGGGTAAAAGTCATTATTGGGATGGGGGGAATTGGCAGAGATAATGTGTGCGCTAGCTGTAAGTTAATTAAGGCTGAGTGGTGTCGCCACTCTCGACACAGTCTGGGTAAGTGCTCTGAAATGAACGAGCCGAACGAAACACGGCGTCGCCGACGTCACCCGCTTTTCCGGTCATACGTTTCACGTCATCCTTTTTTTATTTATTTTTTTCTTCCCTCCTCTTTTCTTCAGCAGCACACAGAATCCTGAATTGCTCGGTGTTGATAGCGAATGCTTTCCACACAGGGTGTGTCATCATGAAGCTGTGCACCCTGCAGAGTGACCACAAGAAGCACCATTTGGAACTCGACCACATGGGAGGGGGGTGGTGTGATGTGGTGTGATAGGGTGGGGGGATTGGGGGGCGGGGGGGGGGTGATTGGTCACGCTTGCAGTAGGACATTTTTTGCTTTTCTAAAAAGTAGCATGAAAGCGACACTTTCTGTTCGCATCGTGTACATAATATTAATAAACGACACGATGAGGAACACTTGATATGATAATACTGGTTGTGACATGGTGTCAAAGGGGCACTTTTCTCTCCCTTTCTGTGTTTTTTTTTTTTTCCTCAGTGTCTGTGTCTCTGTGTGACTATGATTCTATGAATCTCCCTCATTCTGTATTGCTCGGTATAGATAGAGATGTAAAAAATAGATAGAGAGAGATAGAACTTTGTCATTGTACTAGAGATGGGGGGGGGGAATCGAAAATTCTATTCAAATTCTCATCTGTTTGTGTGCTGATTTGCGGATCACCACTCTGATCCAGAATTATTATTCTTTAAATAAAATAGTAGGAAACCCAGAGAGAACATGCAAACTCCATGCACACAGAGGTGGGAATCGAACCTGGACTCTGAAGGTGCAAGGCAACGGTGCTAACCAGCACCAGCACCAAGCCAACCACAGACACGAACGTTACACGTGGTGCCGATGTCGTGTCGCACACCGTGCTCCTCGAAAAGCACTGAGCGAAGGTGGCGCACGTCGAGGAGATCTTCCTGGCAGGCGATCTGTGTGCGATCGTGCCCCGTGGGCGGGCGCACACATCTGTCCACCTGTGCGTCTGCGCCATCAGCAGCATCGCGGTGACACTCGTACCACCGAATATACGACCCTTTTTGCACATATTCCCAATTTCACTCTGTCTCACCACAGGGCCGAGCGTATTAGATCAGGATCTCACGCAATAATTACACTTTCTGGCTGTAATTTAGTCAAAGAATCATTAAATGTTGGTCCACAAGGGTGGAGCTTTAATATAATCGATTTTGTTGTTGTTGTTGGTAAACACATCATTTAGCAGTGATGTCATTTCGTCCCAGCTGAGGGTTGAAACCTCAAATTGGACTTGAGTGTTCTTTGGCGAAGACTAATGATTTCCCTTTGCAGATGATGTAGATAACACGGTTTTTAAAAAAATAAATCAAAAGTTTATTGCTTTGGTACGTTTCTAGACCGGCGGGAATTTTTGGCTAACTGATTGAACTTTGAATGCAGTATTTTTCGAATTAGGGGGAAAAAAAAAAGCATAAAACTTATTCAAATTCCAGAAATTTGGAATTACGTCACGTTCGCAAGTCACGCATCATTTCCTCGACTAACCGAGCTTACACGAGCGATGGCATCGTATTGGGCAATTCAGTGGCGTATAAACATCCGGTTATCTTTGATCGGAAGGAATGTGACGTTTTCCGAACGGATTTAAATATCTGATACTTTCTGTTGAAATTTCACACGCACGGGGAAAACTGCATACAACCACCGCATGCTCTTTATGTACGTGTGTAAAGAGAGAGTGTGTATGTGTGTATGCACAGAGGGCACAGGCAGCAGCTCTTCCACGGCGACTGGAGGAGGAGGAGGACGAGGAGGAGGAGGAGGAGGGGGAGGGATGGATGGCGGTCTGGGCGGCGGGTGTCGGGCCTGATCTCAGCTGTCAGCACCCTAATGAAGTGCTGCTGAATGAGAGCAGTAGCAGAGCCATACACACCACCACCACAGCCACCGTCTCCATCCATCCATCTATCCGTCTCTCCCTTTCTCTCTCCGTCCATCTCTGCCATTCTGTCCTGCTGTGCATCCACCACACCTGCCACGTCTAGCTGCTGACATCTCTCTCTTTCTTTCTTTCTCTCTCTCACACAAATACACACACACACACACACACACACACACACTCTCCGGCTGCTCATTCCTCTTCTTGAGTCAAAATGCAGGTGTGTTGTGTAGACGTCAGTCCCGGGTCCCGGTGATGGAGGATCCTGCAACAAGCAAGCCCGAAAAATGTTTAAAGCATTTAAAATTCTTGAAATTTTGCTATTTATGGCAATTTGTGGTTGTAAATTTTCAATGAAAATCGAATTATGTGTTTAAAATTTGACGGAATTTACACCATCACCTTGCTAAAATTGCTGTTTTAAAATATATTTGATTGTCAAAAATATCATTGTTGGTGGGTTTTTTTTTTTTTTTTGGGGGGGGGCTTTTTCCCCCAATTTTCTCCCTAATTTAGTCATGTCCAAATTCCTCCCCGTCACTAGGGGCGCCCTCACATTAAGCCACTACTACAGTCAGGGAGGGCTGAAGACTATCGCGTGTTTCCTCCAAACCATGTGACGCCAGCCGCCACATCTTTTCGAACTGCTCACTCGCGCTCCGTTGGGGGCGGAGTAACACACTCGGAGGACAGCGCTATCCGCTCCTTGCGCTTGCGTGAGCTCACAGACGCCCCTGATTGGCTGTTTGGCTGACGAGGGTTTTTTTTTTGTTTACTTGCTATTTTGCTTTGAGGAATCTGTGCCACTGTTATCCTTCCGTACAATGGGGCGTTCTTAAAATCTGAGTATCCTCCAAAAACCATACACTCGTCTGGAATAATAAATGCACCTGGTGCATCATTAATATTACTTCAGTATTTTTTTCCTTCTGTTTTAATGCAAATTTGTACAACCATGTTCAGATCTCCGTCTTATCCTTATACACTTGTACATGCTCTTAAGTAATCCAATCACCCTCCGGTCACTTCCATTTACTTAATACCACAAAGCTTTCTCCTCACTCGCCGTGCATTAACTCGCCATAATAAGTAGAGATGTCAGAGTACAGCCGGATATCCGTGTCGACATTTAACACTGAAACGTTTGCACGGGAAAAAAAAAAAACCTACAACGTTTTCGCCATAGTAACCGCTGATGCTCTCAGTCATAAACTTTAAACTACGACTCGTCTGTTTTTAATCAGCCAGATGACATTTTGCTAATTCAGACGAGTTCATGAGTCAGTCCTTGAACCTGTCCTTCATCTATCCAAACATTTTTGCTTTAATAGAAGGTTAAGCTACAGAAAAGGAAAAACCCAACAGCCAAGGATCAAAAGTGGTTTGTGAAGATGTGAAACTGTTTGGTTCCTGTTCTAATGAGGCCTTTTTTCCCCCTTTTTACTAAATCACATTAAAACAGCTTCTGTCTGCGTAATTGTTCATGATCTTGTGTCAGACTGTATTTATTTGGTGGTTATCGTGAGGTCGCCGCACATGGCAGGATCTACAGAACCTGTTCAAACCAGAAGGTGCTGGTATTCTGGTGCACAGTGGGCTTCGTTCAGGGGAATGGTACAGCACTGCCGTGCAAAGCCTCTTACCACAAGGGTTTGATGTATGTGCTTTTGATGTGAAACCAAATGGTGTTCGTGACTATCGATGCGCAAGAACAGTAGCTACGAGAGCTCTGAGCCAGGCCAGGAAGTGCTCTGTTGGCTTTATAAGGACAGGAAAATTACGAGGGGCGTTCATGTCAAACCTGAGGCTTGTGATGAAATTTCTCATGAACGGAGGCGTAGAACCATTTGACATTTATAGAAGACTTCAAGTTTTAAACAAACCCGTACAGTATGTCCGTGAATGGCGATCCCGGAGCCCAGTGCAGTCGTGCCCGTGAACTTTCAGTTAGTTGAATGTCGATGAAAATCAATTAAAAAAATTTTTTTTGCCAACATGTGCAAGAGACGCATCTGTCTGTGGGAACTGTATACACAATCATTCACCAACACCGCTTGCAAATTACAGGAACTCGGCTGGGAAACATATGTCTCTCCATGTTTGGGCCATTAATGGAGTTCCTGTGAGGCCAACGTGTCCGACGTGAAGCAGGGAGTCTGATCACGGCTCTGGCGTACTGAGAAAACTTTCTGCCTTGATGGTATCCAAGCACTAGTGAAAGACTGAGATAAGCGCATTGGCGTAGCAGGGGATTATATCGAGAAATAAGGGGAGTTTTTAACCAGTCAAAAGTCCCGGTTTGGCTTGAACGCTCCTTGTGATTTCAAAAACTTGTTTATGCAAACTCGTTACCACGGGTGAGTGCTGATCTGGGTTTCTGTAGAAACGTCTGTTAGAGTCGGGGCTGCGTAGCGCTCCTGTGTTGTTGTAGTAGAGAGTGCACTGTGTTTTCCTGCAGGGAGGTTTGAGTGAAGATCTTCTTTGCAAGGTCAATTCATAGCATAGAGACGAAGGTAATTCTTCAGGAGGTTTCTGGATTCTGTACTTATTTTTAATGGCCTCGATTGTAGGAGTTTGTTGTAGGACGTCCATGGACTGCTTTGTAAATAGAAGGCGATGATGCTTGCTTCTGAAATAGTTTCATTCTGTGGAATTTCATTGTGTTTTCTACATCGTAGAACAACGCTGCAGGCATCCAAAAACTCCATCCAATAGTTGATGATGAGGTGTGTCTGCTGCTTCAGGTTTGTGAAGCTTTCATGCAGGAGGTGCTCTGAACTGGGGATTTTTTTTGAAGCTGGTAACTAAATGAACCTGTCTCAGAGAGAGGTTGTGGTCTTTCTTTTCTGGGACGGTTCTCGTAAGGGTGAGAGTTATCATCATGTTTGATGGTTTTTGCAGATCCTGAAGTATCGTGTAGGTTCCCCTTGTGCTTGAATCCACAGGACTTCTGCAGGTGTGCTGTGTTGTTTGGCACCAGGACGTTGGCAGCAGGTCCTTCGGGTGCTGTAGGTTGCGAGTGTGGCCTCTGTGGATCGCACTTGTTTGTCTGGCGCATCCCATGGTGCTCGTTCAGTTTGGGATCTAGACAGTTTGGAGGCAGCCTTGAGCTCTTTGCCTGCTGGACCCCAACCAAAGCGGGCTGTGGTGCTTCTGGTGCACTTTAGTCATGACCAGCATTGACTGTTTTTAGAGATTTGTGCTGCTTTGGCTTCCGGACCGGACCTGACTTTTGGTCCCTGTGAGCATAAACGATTCTTGATTAACAGGTATATATTTGACAATTAATGTCAATGTGCCCATGTTTAGTGGTGACCATATTGTGCCTGATTTGGTGTATTTATGGAGGATTTTAATATTGCGTATCAGTCTCTCATAACATTGGCCAATGTGAATCTTTTGCGAAGTTTGCTAAGTAAAACAACGAGCCGAACCTGCGCCACAATGCTCCACAAGACTTGCTTCTAAAAACTTGAAAGACTTGTTAGTCTTATTTTGTGATGTCAAATTCTCCTCATCATTTCAGCTATTTAAACAAATCTTTGTCTAAGCATACTGTATGACTACAGACATTATATTTCTATCTCCTCATTAATTACATTAAATAACAAAAGCAGTATTAAAGTGTCTGCATATGTATTTCTCCTCACTGTGTGGAGGAGATACCGGTCCTTTAAAAAAAAAAAAAAACCTACCTCAACCCTTTGAAATGTTGCGTCTCTGACAAGTTCTTCATCTATAATTTATAGAATTATAACAAGCCGTGGTCTGTTTGAGGTTTTTAATAGAAAAGGATAATGTCTTTGTGCTAAAGAATTAGAGTGAAGAATCTTCGTCCTACAGATCACAACGAAATCACTCTTAAAAAAAAAAAAAAAAAAAAGTAAATGCGTTTAAAAAGGTCAACTGATCACACATCATGACTGAACACATCACCAAATCATCTCGGTTTGCTACCATTGAGCTAAACAGTGCTGCTTTGACTGATGAGAGACTATTTTCAGTTCTGATTCTCGGAGGATTCGTACCTGTCGTCAAGATGAGCGTGACAAAGCCGCCGCTTATGAGTCACGTACAGAGCAAACGCACCATCACGTTCTCCAGATACAGCCATATCACCTGGCCTTGGCCTGGCCGCGGACTACTGGGATAAAAATGCAGTGATCTCTCACAAGGAATCAGGGAACCCTTGCTCCTTTCACCTGTATGACATTTCACAGTGGGATATTCTTCATCATCATCATCATCATCATCATCATCTGGTGTAGGATGTGGAGCATCACGGAATACAAAAGCGTATAGGTTGTAGGCTGGGAGGCTAAAGTTGTGGCTAGGATAACCCACCAGCCATCTTGCAGGAGGTACCAGGGTATTCGAGGTGGTGCTGCCAGATTCTGCAAGAGCTTCTTCCCATATATTATTTAGTTACAGTTTGTTTATCCACACATTGATTTATTAATGGTCTTACTGTATCCTAATTAGTAACAGGGCTTTAGCATTACTGCTGATGTTTTTCCAAAATCCTGATTAAAATGTTATTTGTTTGTTTGTTTGTTATTGGTTTTTCATTTAGTTTCTGCCTCAGTGCACCGACTTTCCTTAAAGCCATGCTTCAGTTTCCAAAAACATGCTTTTATGGAAAAGTCATTCTTGAAAATGTTTCTAACGCCCCAGTCTGTTTGGAGTTGTTTTACATGGAGTAATGTGAACACGTGTCCTGTGGGCATAAGAGGCTTTTTTTTTTTTTGGCATCAAATATTTTATGTGTCAAGTCAAACCCTTGAGAATATAGAACAGTTCTGAGAGTAAAAACTTCCTTTATTTCTCTATACAATCCTCTGCGTAATTATGAAATTATACTAATGCACTTATCCCAGATAGTTTTCTCAGTCCGTCGGAGCCATGATCGGACAACCTGCTTCACGTCTGAAACGCTGGCCTCCCAGGAACTCACCGTCTATACCGCTTTATCCTGTATTCAGGGTCGCGGGGACCTGGAGCCTGTCCCAGGAGACTTAGGGCATGACCCTGGACGGGGTGCCAATCCATCGCAGGGCACACACACACACACTCGTTCACACACTATGGGCAATTTGGGAACGCTAATTAGACTAATTTGCAGGTCTTTGGACTGTGGGAGGAAACCAGAGTACCAACCTGCGGGTGCGAACTCCATGCACACAGAGACAGGAATCGAGCCTGTCCGGGAATCGAACCCAGACCCTGGAGGTGCAAGGCGACAGTACTAGCCACTACACCACCGTGCCTCCCTCAGGAACTCCTTTAATGGCCCAAACTTGTGACCAAAATTCCTTAACTCCCAGCCGAATTCCTGTAATGTGCAAGTGGTGCTTGTGAATGATCGTGTGCACAGGTCCCACAGACAGACGCGTCTCCTCCACAAGTTAGAGAAGTTATCTGTTGATGTTCCACTCACTGAATGTTCCCAGAAATGACTGCAGTGATCCAGGAGCCACCTCGGCCGGGGTCTTCATTCACAGACGCACGGCCTTCTTTACAACATCTGCACCAGTCAGATGTTTTACTGCAGCTAAGAGTCTCATCACCGTACTGAAGTCTGAACAGCTTGAAGTCTTCTGCAAATGTCAATCAGTTTCAAGCCTTCATTCACGAGAAATTTCATGACGAGTCTTAAACATAGGCATTAAACAGACTTTAAAAAGGGTTTCCGCATAGGCAGAGGTTCGGCATAGACATATGGTCATGTGACTTACTAATGATGCAGCCATGCCTGATGAACAAGCGCATACCGAACAATCAGTAACACTAACCTAAATAACTCTTTTGCTTGTGTAAAGCTGCTTTGCGACAATGACAATTGTTAAAAGCGCTATACAAATAAAATTTAATTGCATTGAATTGAATTGAACTAACACACGCACACATTTTTTGGGTGACAACCATGAAGACACTCCCATGTTTGGGATCATTAATGGCTACAGAGACAAACTTACAGTATGACGTTTCCAGAAAGTGTATTCTGTAGAAAGACAAACTATTATGGAATTTGAATGATGTTTTTGTTATGTACTGTATGAAAAGGATGTACAGTTATGGTTTTGTGATAAATTATGCTTTCATTTTTTGTCACTTATTTATTTATTTATTTTTTGCAATAGTTGAATACGGTGTATCTAGTGAGAATTTCACACCGGGACACATATCATTATCATCCTTTATGATGATATATCTGCTTACATACTGTATGCATGCAATGATGATAATAAAAACCCTGACCCGCTCGCTTGCAGAAAAAGAGCCGCGAGGAGAGCGAAGGCGAGGGCAGTGGCGTGGAGATCCTGGAGAACCGTCCCTACACGGACGGGCCCGGCGGCACGGGACAGTACACTCACAAAGTGTACCACATCGGCCAGCACATCCCCAGCTGGTTCCGCTCCATCCTGCCCAAAGCTGCTCTACGGGTGGAGGAGGAGTCCTGGAACGCCTACCCTTACACTCGCACCCGGTAGGACTGATTGCCCAATTTCTGCATTTATTACACACACAAAGCTAAAAGTTAGTAAACGGCCTCCCGCTAGCCAGCTTCCCACACCCCGGATATTATAATATCCTGTATCAAGCGTATGACTTTATTGGTTTATAGCAGTAGTTAAGTCAGATAGTGTGCATGCACTTCAGGTTCTCAAACAGGAACTTGCCAGGTATCATCGTCTTCTGCTAGCGATTTGCATGTCTGAGATGACATGTTCAAGCCTGCAGATAATCTCCTCTTGTAGCACCGGAATTAGTTCTTTATAGAAGTGCTGAGAAATAAATGTGGGAAAATGTAAGGCTCGTGTTACTGTATGATACCAAACCTGAAGATACACCATGCGCATTGCAATACATGACAGTTTAAAAATATATATATACATTTATGTCGAGCACCAGCCTTACAAGTCCATATCTACGGTAAGTTGTTACTATAGAAACCCGTTACACCAAGAGTCCGGATATAAACCTGTGATATAAATTATAACCATCACTACTGTCAGAGCAGGTGTTATACGAGACCAATCGACACCTTCTGACGGAGCAGAACTGAGAATTCGACCGGTATCGAGAGCACAGAACGACGTGCAGCCGTGCTGCGTTTCATTCAGCAGATTTTTTTTTTTTTTTTAATGCAAGAACGAATCTAATGCGAGACGGAACAGACGGAAAAGAATCTTCGGTCGTCGTTCACCGTGTGTCCATGTTCAGGGCTTGTTGTGCGAGTTACGCACATAAAATGTCAAATGTAAACGAGGTGTTCCTCTGTGTCTTCCAGTTACACGTGTCCCTTCGTGGAGAAGTTCTCTATCGACATCGAGACGTATTACAAGCCTGACACAGGGACCCACAACAACGTCTTTAATTTGTCTTCAGCGGAGAAAAGGCAGCGAGATATCGGTAAGGATGGTGTCTCATGATTATTTTTAGATTTCCCATGAAGAATCTATCCACACTGATTTGGCTTTCTGTGCACGTTCACTACAGTGTGTGCATGCTGTCTGTCCACACAAGTTCAGATAGTGCACTCTATCCCTGTATGCTAGTCATGCAAAATACATTGACACGTGCACGGGTGTTTGCACCGGGATGGTGAATCCTTGTGATTCAGATGCAAAGTTCAAGTCGTGCGCTTGCAGAAAATCAGGCCAGAGTGCGTCGTCCTTCTTAACCTTGTTACGTAACGCGTTCATGTTCGTCTCCCGAGCGGATTGAAACATGGCCCTTCCGTCACATGCTGGTTTTTACAATGCTGACCAGGCTTTTTAGCTAAGAATCCTCCGTGCCTCCACACGCACACGGTGCTTGCTCAACGCCCGTGTTCAGATGCATTATGGGAAGAGGCGCTGGAGGCTCAGGCCGAGACGTAGGCAGACTGCAGGCGTAGCCTTTGCAGGGGGAAGCGCCCTGTGCTCGTTGCATAACTATGTTCAAAAGCGAAACCGTGCAGAGGGGACACCTAGTGGCCGTCTGCCAAACCTGCCAAATTCTCCAGCAGGAGGCTTTTAATCAATCTGCCGTGCAGGAGCAATAAAACAAGGGGCGAGAGATAGGGGATAGATGAAAAAAGTAGTTAAATACTGAGTAATGGAAGACCTGGCACAGAGGGTTTTTTTGTTTTGTTTTATGAGTTTATGAAAAGAATACGTCTTTAATGGGATAGAGTGTTCAAACTCGGACATATGTCTTTTTTTTTCAGTTATTTAAAAATGTATTATTGTTTGTATTGCAGTAATAAGGATGAGGCATAAAATAAAAAGCAGCATGTTGTTATTTTTGTTGTTGTTAGATTATTTTTCTACAACAGCATAAAGTGATTTATTCCAATTTTAACAGTCTCTAAACGATTACAAGTTTTAAATAAAAAAAAAAAATGTTAACCTAAGATTACAAGTCACTGTGTATACGCTGTTACTATGGAAACGATAACGTATCAAAACAAGCGCATTTGAGTTACAGACCAATGAAATATAAATAATGTTATATGATATTATAAAAGAAAGTTTCAGTGATCAACTTGTGTATTTTTTTTGAAAAAAAAAAAAAAGAAACCATAATACCCATTTTGTTCCCCACTTTGTTTTTTGCAATTGGACTGTGTGTGTGTGTGTGTGTGTGTGTGGGAGACATGGCAGTGCAATGACCGAAAGTTTTCCCTTTCCCAGACCCCATAGACATCGTGAAAGATTTCATTGCACCCCACGAGTACTTGGCCGAGGAAGACCCCAAGCTGTACAAGTCGGTGAAGACTCAGCGAGGCCCCCTGTCAGACAACTGGATCCAGGAGATTAGCCATAACCCGGGCACCATGCCCATCATGTGCGCCTACAAGCTGTGCAAAGTGGAGTTCCGATACTGGGGCATGCAGTCCAAGATCGAGCGCTTCATTCACGACGTGGGTGCGTACAATCTTCTGGAAATTTCCACAGGGAATCCTCAGAATACTTACTCTGTGTGAGTTGTGGGGGAGGACGTTTGCTCAACTAATATTTCCCCAGCAGCCCAGCTGCTCTGATTTCAATTGCATGTGCTGTGATACAAGTGTGTGTGTGTGCGCGCGCACGCTTTCAGCTTGGGTAAGTCACGTTATCTAGACAAGTGGGTGGCAGCAGCTGTGAAGCGCTGTGCAAAGGAAGAGAGTGTTATTGGGACAGCCCTGGTTCTGCTGCCTTAATCATTAACCTGCTCTTAATGAAAAGTAGATTGATGCAGTGCCGCTCCACTGCAAACGAGGACATAAAGGATGAGGGAGAGAGAGAGAGAGAGAGACGTAAGAGGAGCCGAGAGTGAGACAGGGAACGAGAGTCATCCACCTTCCTCAGACAACATCGAGGCAGGATTAATTTCCTTCTCGTGTGCTGGTGCCCGGGCTTTAATCATTTTCATTACTCCGATATCTTTGTGTTTATTGACTTCCATCACCGTTAATTTATCAGGAGCTCTTTTGACATTCCTCATTTTTCCACCCACATTTGATTCAGTACATTGACCTCCTGGTATCCAGCCAGTCCTTGTCCTAGTGCTGAAAACAGTTTGTGTTTGTGTTTGCTTTTCAGATTTACTGCACTGATTGTAGGATTAGAAATAATATATCCAATTATGGATGTTCTATTAATACACATACCATCTTGAATTCACCTTTTCAACCCAAATCCATTAAAACGCCATCAATATATGAACAAATCCTGAGTGTATTTAGGTACTGACGAATGCAAGTTTATGGACCATCCTCTTTCAGGTCTTAGGAAAGTGATGGTGCGGGCACACCGGCAGGCCTGGTGCTGGCAAGACGAATGGTACGGCCTGACCATGGAGGACATCCGGCAGCTGGAGCTGGAGACTCAGCTAGCCCTGGCCAAGAAGATGGCGCAGTATAGCTGCAACGAGGACGGAGGCGAGGGCAACGCCAGTCCTGCCAAAGAACAGGACACCAAGGAGGCCATCAACGCCATGGAGAACGAAAGCGCAACGCGGAGTCTCGGGGACACGCTCCAGGCTCGGGGAGAGCTCACCAAGCAGTGGTCCACATCATCCAGATCCTCCCGCTCTTCAAAAAGAGGAAGTATGTTGCTTCGCGAAGTGATAATGTAACGGATAATGCGCGTCTCTTAAGTGGCGTCTATTAAGTTTCGTTCTCTTTTTGCACTGGAGCAGCGAGCCCGTCTCGACACAGTATTTCCGAATGGCGCATGCAGAGCATCGCCCGCGACTCGGACGACAGCACAGACGACGAGTTCTTCGATGCACACGGTAATTAAAAGTTCATATCTAAGGGATATCCCTTTTTGGTTTTTTTGGGGTTTTTTTTATATATCGCTTCGCAAAAGGTTCCCTGAACTAACAATTTTCTTCCAATTCAACAGAGGATCTCTCAGACAACGAGGAGATCTTTGTTAAAGAGATCACCAAGTGGAACTCCAACGACCTGATGGACAAAATCGAGACGACGGAGGTGGACGAGCCCCAGAGTAGGCACAAGATTATTACAGCCTGCCTGATGCATTGCAGAGCACACAGGCTATTTATGTCTCCTCAGTGTGGGATGAAGTTTTTTTTTTTTTTTTTTTTTTTTGGACGCTTCTTTCATAACCAAAAATCTTCCAGTTTCTGTTAGTTATTTCTTCCCATTTGTGTGCACAGTTTTTGGAGTACAGAGATTAGATTGGAAGCTTTGCAAATAACTGAGGGACCTGAACACGTTCTGCTTGAATACACTTGTCATTATGCAAGCATCAAATGTTTTGCATTTTTACTTGACGCACCAATGGTTTTTTTTTTTTCTTTCTTGTAAAATAACAAGGTGGCCAGTAAATATTCAACAGGAAAACAGATGGAAATATATTAGAGAAGTAGATCCGAGCAAAATGGAAAAAAAAAAAGGAAGTAAAGTATTTAAAATACAGTGCAAAAATAAGATGCATACACTCACTGACCTTGTGTAACTGTTTATTTATGCAATCATTACATAAAACATCAGAACATTAAGACAGGTAAAGTATATGATAACTTAAAGGCCCCGTTATTTACAATTTCTTTAACATACTGTAGGTCTTAGAGCTCCCATTGAGTTTGTCTGTCAGTGCTCCATCTGAAACAGTCCCTCTCAAATAATGCATTTTTTCAAAGTCCCTCTTCCATTCCTTTTTCAAATGCACCATTTCAGTGTTTATAAAAATGCGCTACTGGCGAGCCTAAATGAACCTGAACTATCACCCCAATAATGATGAGTTCCCTGTTGAGTCTGGTTTATGTCAAGGTTTCTTCCTATTGTCTTCTCAGGGAGTTTTTCTTTGCCACCGTCGCCCTTGGCTTGGTCATCAAGGAGAAAGCGATTTTAAAAAAAAATTTTTTTCAATTCTATTCAATTCTTCGATTCAATTTTTAACAATTGACATTGTCGCAAAGCTGGCGTTACACAATCAAAAATAATTATTTAAGTTTGTATGAAATGTGAATGTGAAATCGTATTGACGCGGTGAAGCCCCGGCCTTTACAAAAATGGAAAATGGGGGGAAAAAAAAGGAAAACTTTTTTTGTTTTGTACATGCATGCTCATCTGAATGTGTAAAAATGACTGACAAAGTGAATTTTGTCTAATTTAAGTAATTACTCTTTACAACCATGTTAAACTGAAAAGCATCTCAGGACTCAACATTGAACCCTAATTGTTTTAATGTGCAGGTGTTCAAATTCAAAATTCTAAAATTCAAAGAAGTAAAGCTGAAAATGACAGAATTATTATTGTAATTTATTTTTTTTGGCCAGGACTACCTCTGATCATTCGCTCTTTATCCCATACTGAGGGAAGATATAAAGCTCTGATTTAGGTCAAATCTTCTAAACATGAATTTTACTCATTTTCAGGTGACTTGTATCAGGACTCCGGGGTCGAGTATTCCGAAGCTGGGAATGTCCAGAGACTTACTGAGGTGTGTGTGAATTCCGCTTGTTCCACTCGCTTAGTGCGTCACAGTGAAGCTCACTATCTAGCATTCATTATGCTGCTAAAATGATTCTTGAAAACGAGAGCATGAAATCCCTAGCGCTTTCTCGTCCCAGATTCGATACCTGATCGCGAATGCGGGGTAACCTCATGGCTAAGCAGAATTAGCATCCGTCATCATCATCAGAACATTTGGCTCAAGCTGCTCTTCCTTTCCCTGCGCTGCTATTATAAGGTTCAGCGCAAACACGAAAGTGAAATCGACTACGTGTCTCAGAGCGTACAGGATTACATCAGACCCAAAACAGTCCGCTACGTCCCCTCCAAGATTTATCCGAACGGGACAGCGGTTAAACAGAAGTGTGTATATCCAGGCAGAGGGGTGAAGCCGATATGCACTTAGATTAGGATGAGAGCCAAGTTCTCATGCAGCTGAACGTCATAGAGAGAAAGCAAGAGAAGGACTGAGGGGGCGTTAAATTGTTCTCTATGGTCTTTTATCCTCGTAGAGACCGAACAGACGCAGGCGCAAAGTGTCCAGACGTCCAGCACTCTCATAGGAGCACTCTCGTAGGAGCTCATCGAGATTACGCTTCCTTTTAGTAAACAGTTTAATTGAGTTTAATCCGCTTGCATGTGGTTAGCTCAATGGTTCGAATGGTGCGTCAGTCTGCTTCCTTCCATTAGTTGGGTGTAGGTTTGAATGTCAATCAGAGGCCCTGTCCGTCCTCTGGGACGAAAGCACGGCACGGTTTTGTATTTGTATCTCTAACATCCCTCAATTAGCTCATGACAGCATTGATAATTGGATGACAAGTTCAATCAGGAAGCTTAAACATGTTAGAAAATGTACAATTAGGCAACACAAGCGCTCCCTCCGGACTGGAGTTGCTGACACGACAACGCTGCAGCGAGTAACCTCCACATCTTTGTGTGATCTTTCTGATCCAGGACGACTCGGGTCAGCAGGGCCTGCAGTCGTCGAAGGTGCACGTGTTGCTCCTGGTCCTGCACGGCGGCAACATCCTGGACACGGGAGGTGGAGATCAGAGCAGCAAGCAGGCTGACGTCAACACCATCAGCACGGTGTTCGAGACAGTCATGCGCGTGCATTACCCCGCGGCGCTGGGCCGCATCGCCATCCGCATGGTGCCGTGTCCCGCCGTGTGCGTGGAGGCTTTCTCACTCGTCTCAAAGTAAGTTCTCTTTTAGGTCACTTTTGGGAAAAGCCACCGGAAGCAAAAAAGAAATACAATCGATTTTCCTTACATTTTAGTCTTGTTTAGAATCAGGCAGTCAATCCTACTTTTTACGTTTGTAATGTCTGTTGTCCCACACCAGTTTAAGCCCATACAGCTATGACGAGGGCTGCCTCTCTAACAGCCAGGACCACATCCCTCTCGCTGCCCTGCCTCTGTTGGCCACATCTGCTCCTCAGTACCAGGACGCCGTGGCTGCGGTGATAGTGCGCGCCAATCAGGTGTACGGAGACTTCATAAAATCGTTGGAAGGTATCACATTCTCCGGCCAGGTCAGTGTCTTCTTAATTAAGTAATTGGGATACCGAGGAGAGTCTGTACCTTACGCAGTGTATCCATGTCGGTTGGAAAGGTGTGTCTTATAGGAGACTGTGTTGGAGGGATCCTGGGCTTCGATGCCCTCTGCAGCAGCAACATCACCGTGTCAGAGAGCCAGAACAGTAGCAGGAGAGGGAGCATAGTCAGCGTGCAGGTAAAAACAAAAATATACACACACACACACACACGCTCAATCTCAATGGCTGACCGAGAAAAAGTATAAACGTCAAACGTCCTCAGCTGGAAAATGAATCATTGCTTACAGTTTTCTGGGATTCCTCAAGGGCCAGTTTTAGAATGAAGAGCTGAAGCCTAAACTTTTCTTTTCTAAAAGTTAATTTAAATTAATTTTACAGCCAGAATGCGGATCATTTTTTAAAAATTCTTTTTTATATGTAGCACTGATGGGTTTAAATTGAAGATCCATTAGTGGTATCCTCCATGTTATTATTCTGTTATTGTGGTTGACTTCAGGACACTGTCACTGACGCTTTCCTGACATTCTTTAAAGCCTAAGGTCGTGGTGTGATGAGGAACGACAATATCTGCGATGGCGTATTAGACTCAGAAGCTCGCTCCAAATCCAACTTGACAGCTTTGCCTTTCCATGAATATTTTAGGCTCTTCAGGCCAGCAGCAGAAGAATGTTTGTTTTATTCTTTACTCACTTAGTAATGCTTCTCCGGTACTGTATGTACTGTACAGTATAAATTACATACTGCGGCTTTAACCGCACTGTATCATAGGTCACATTTTCTCTAGCAGTAATTATTTATCTCTGGATTGCAGGACAACGATCTCCTCTCGCCGGGTATCGTCATCAACAGTAGCCCTTCAGGCACCGTATCAGGATCAGGCTCGGGTTCTGGTTCGGGTTCTGGTTTGTCCCTGGAAGGCAGTCGTCACTTGAGTCGCAGTAACATCGACATCCCGCGCTGCAGCGGTGCCGACGACCCCAAAAAGCAGCTGCCCCGCAAGCGTAGCGACTCCTCCACCTACGAACTGGACACCATCAAGCAGCACCAGGCCTTCCTGTCTAGGTCCGTTTAAAAAACAAAAAACAAAAAAAAAAGATTTGCTAGATGGATGGACAGTAGTGTATGTGTGTGTCGTAGGAGCAGACAGCAAGTTCTGGTGACACATCTGGTTTGATATTTTTAAAAGTTTGCTCTGTGTGTGTGTGTGTGTGTGTGTTTGGCTGATGTAGTCTGCACTCCAGCGTCCTGAGGAATGATCCAGGCTCTCGGCGGTCCAGTAACAGCACTATGCTGGAAGGAGGCGGAGCTCTGGGGAAGTTTGATTTCGAGGTGTCTGATTTCTTCCTGTTCGGCTCTCCTCTGGGTTTAGTCCTGGCTCTGAGGAAAACTGTGGTTCCTTCTCTTGATGGTAGGTTGACGCTGGTCTGCTCCTCACATCTTATTTTGAATGCACGGTGTTTGAATATATTCAGCTCAGTGTTTCTAAAGCGTTTCTGGGAAACTCACAAGACAATGTGGAATGTTGTTGGAATTAAAATTAATGCCTTTATAACGCACTATTTCGTTCAGGCTCGTTCACTCGCTCCGTTCCTGTGCATGACTGATGCAGAATTCTTCAATCAGAACGATCGTTGTGTCTAATGAGCAAATACTCTCATTAATAATTTCAAGATGGGCTGTTTGTCTTCCTACCGCAGTATAGAGTGTAAGCAAAATTCACATGTACTTGTGTTACAGTATGACATGGTGGTTCGTTGTAACTTCCCAGAATGGCTCAATAAATAAGCAGAGCTTTTTTTTTTGTTTGTTTAAAACGCATAATATATAAATATTATTATATTATACTTGGGCTGTTGTCAGTATACCTGGGCACAACACCAAAGTATCAGCTGTGTGTGGAGAATCCTGCAAACATAAATACTGTAAATATTATGTTCTTGCACAAGCTTCATAACTGACCGCCCGCTGCTGTTGCAAAAGCTTCATCGGGAAAAAAAAAGAGCCAGATTTAGATTTTAATATCGATGTAGGGTGTAACAAACACAAATAGTAATTTGTCTCAATCTTAAACTTACATGGTTATAATTAAAGACAGTACAAGAGATCTATTACTCTGTCCGTATGATCAGCGTGGAACTAATTGAAGTAAACTGATATTTTGCTCTTACTTTCACTATTAAACACAGCTCTGGTGTTTACAGTTGTGTTTAAGTGTTTAAGTGATCTCCATTCAGGATTTTTTCTTCCACAAAGCTAACGGTTCAGCCCTATCCTTCCAGGTTTTGCTAATGTGTAGAGGGGTTCTTAACCCAGTTCCAGTGATTTCGAATCCCCAAATAATTTGACCCTTCGAAAATTGCGAATTTCCTCTTCTTTTTTTTTTTTTTTTAGGTAGTGTACAGTATATTAGCATTATGCTGGGGATTAGCTACATATTTAAATCTTATAAAAGGCTTAAATGATCATTGTGCAAAGCTGCTTAAGGCCCCTTTTTAAATACATGGTGAGCTGAAAGGGGACGGAGAGTCATATGTGAGATTAACATCTGCCATCTGCCAATAAAAATTTTATGCAGTCCTGAGCCAAGCATATTTATAGCATATTTATTTTTTTCTCCACAGTGCATAGTTTACACTGGGCCAGAAATTGCATTTGTTCATGCTCTGTTGGGTTTTGTTGCATAACCCGAAAGGCGCGCAAACACCAGCTGGCAGAGGAAATGGAGAGAAATAGATCAGGGCCAGAATAAACTTATAAACAACCTACTATATCCCATATCTACCTGGGCTCAAAGTATTTCCTGTATTTGTATCTACTATAGTTTCATATTTTCCATGCTGACGCCAGGTCTAAGCAGCAGGTTACTAAAGCGCTTTACGTGTCTTCTCCTCTGGTCCAGTGGCTCATCTCCGTCCAGCCTGCCAGCAGGTGTATAACCTGTTCCACCCTGCAGACCCGTCAGCCTCACGTCTGGAGCCGCTCCTGGAGAAGAAGTTCCACTTGCTGGCGCCCTTCAGCGTGCCACGTTACCAGCGTTTCCCTCTGGGTGATGGGCACTCAGCCCTGTTGGGTAAGTCCGGGCCACACTCGGCCACACAGGCCTCTTGCACATGTTGCATTTCTGTTCCATCCTGTCTCTGCCTTGTATGTAATACGTATATAAAGTTAGAATATGCATCTCTCTAAGCTTTTAAAAAGCAGCGTCCTAGTGTTTGTTAGAACATCTTTGTCGAGTCGACCCGTGTCCATTCCAGCCCTTGTAACTCTTTGATTCACATCTGCTTTTCTGTCATCTGTTCATACCATTTCTCTCTCTCTCTGTCTGTCTGTCCTTCTGCCTTGTTTTGTCTTCCTTGGTCTCTCCCCTCCTCCTCCTCCTCCTCCTCCTCGTGCCGTCCCGTCCCCATGTGCCCTCGTGCTGCGGCTGGCATGCAGTGGAGACCCTCCAGAGCAACCCTCACCTCCTGCTGGAGAGTGCAGGCCGCTGCCATGATGGCTTAGGCGAGACCTCCATCCCCGTTCCCGTGCTCAACTGGCAGGCTGCGCCAGCCACGCCCGAGTGTGTGTAGCCATTCCTGTTCTGTTGTTCACCTGCTATTTATGTGTGTGTGTGTGTGTGTGTGTGTGTGTACAGTATGTGTGTTCCAGAGACTTGTAAAAATCTGTGCCATGGTGCGCTGATGATAACCTGGCTGCTTAGAATGAGCAGAAATGAGTCAAGGAACATTTGTGTCATAACTTGTCATGTGTGTATTTTTGTACGCAGTTTCTAAAATGGTTGGGAAAATCGGCAATGAGAAATTTGCATCAGTGATTCATCAGTGGCGGTTCAATATGAAGAGAGAAATAATGGCCAAGTCCAATAATCATCTCCAGAGTTATCATACAGTGACTAAGATTTAGCCTTAAATATTTGGGGCCGCTGTGCAGTTTTCCAGTATTTTAAAACATTGTCAAGTAGTTACTTATTTACTTTTTTGCACCAAAAAATGATTAGCACTTTTAATTAATATAATTTGGGGTCGTATTGAAAACGCTATCTACATTAAGGTCGTACCCTCCTGGCAGAGGCAACCAGGTTCAGTTTTTTTTTTTTTCCAGCAAGCTCAGTAAAACCTACCAGCTGTTTTCCTATAAAACTACACAAATCTGTGTCTAAAAACTCCTGATTTAAACGAGTTTTCACTCCACTTTCACTGTTTATTTTATTGCTCTTTATTGCCCTTTATAGAAGTTTCTTTTATGCAGAAATGTTTTCAAAAGCATCTTTTGCTTATGCCATATTTTTGTACATAATTATGCAGACATACATAACACATAGACAAACAAAAATTGGTGCAGCATATAATATGGTGCCTAAGAGTTTTGCACAGTATTATGTGTATATATATATATTACCTCTTTTAATCAAGCAAAGGTACAATATAATCATTCAGCTTGAACTAAAAGAACCTTTAACAGGTGTATTCTGACCTTAATATTGGACGAAAGGTTTTTTAAAGTTAATGTTTGTCTTTGTGCTCCTAGCGGACGTAATGCATTCTCACGGGGGTATGTTCCTGGAGAACTCCTACCCCTCGTCTCCTGCCTCAGCTCAAGCGTCCCGCATCGTTCGAAGACCCAGCGAGGTCAGCATCGCCAGCCAGGTGTCCGGCCTGGCTGATAGTTACACTGCCTCCAATATTGCCAATAGTAAGTAAACATGCACATGTACTGTATACACATACACACTCTTGTAGCTCGTGTACGCAAATGTCAAAATGACAAATTGCACTGTCACACAGGCTTCCAGGCTGTGACTTTAGAAATGATCATATATTGTTTAACTTAAAGTTTTCTGAAAATCTGAGAGTCTCGTGTACAGTACAGTATGAGGGGGCCCCCCCTCCCCCCCCCCCCCCACACACACCTCGTCACACGGTCAGTATGAAATATAAAATGTCCAGTATTACCTTTACAGCTTTCCTCCTTTTATGTTGTTGTTTTGTTTATCTCTTAGCACAAGCATGCCATCTCAATCAGTCCAAAAAGCTTAGCCTTTTGTCCCAGCTGGCCCTCCCTTATAACAAAATGTCCTCGAGAAGTCCATCCCCGAAAGCCCGCTACAAGTTGCTCAGTAGCAGAGCGGCAGGCTCAGATGAGGTGAGCTGCTTCGAGCCCTCCCCTCTCCCCGACTCCAGCCCTCCATCGCCGAGCATGCAGCTGGATATCGAGCAAGGTACTGCTGCCGGAGCGTGGAGGAACACGGGCCTTCCTCTTCCTCTTCTTCATTGCTGTTTTTGTCCCATGTGCCTGTTGGTCTGAACCACCCAGTCCTGCCCTGTTAGCGCTCACTAAACCCTACCGCAGTTCTCTGCATCTTCAGACTGTGCTCTAGCTTCTCTTTTTCTCAGTCCTCACTCCGCTCTGTCACTCATACCATGACCATAGAGTCTTCATCTGCAACACCGAGCTTTCTCTGTGTCTCTCTGGAGGATGAATTTGCCTGTGAAGATGCTTTAAATGAACATGTTGTCTCTGGCATGATATTCTGTGGTTGCCCTGGAGTTGTTTAAAACTGGCATTAGATTTTTAAATACTGGAAATCCTCCTATATGAGAATATTTTACACTGCGTTCCTGTCTCACGTGGAAAAGGTCATCATCGCAATATCACGATTTTATCATAAACTTTATTATTGTTTCGGGTTTTTTTTTTTCTGTCAGAAAATAGCGTTTTAGTTTCTGATATTTAGGTACATTTTGTAAAAATGTTCCATTTTCAACTTCACTCAAGTGTTAATGTCTGTGCAGAGTTGTTCACATCTTCACGTGTTCACTATGTTCATGTGAGATTCCTCTGGGTTCTTCGGTTTCCTTCCACTGTTCAATAGCATGCATAGCTACACAAATTTGCTAATGTGTGTGAATGATTGTCTGGATAGTGAGATGGACTGGCATCCCAGTCTGCCTTGCACACGGTATTGCAGGCGCTGCATCCCTGGTGGTCGTTTGCTTAAAACTTCAAAAAAGATTCTTTCTGTATTATATTACTGTGGAAAAGTCTTCAGCCACCCCGTATTTATTCATATTAAATGTAATGAAAATAAATGGGAACAAATGTTTTACTGTGACAGGCTGCAAAGTGTCTAAAGATACAATTAAAAAATTGGTTGTTTATTTAACAACCTCGGCAGCAACCTCATTTCCCCTCTCGTCTGTTCCAACCACTCAGCATTCAGCATCACCAGTACAGATGGGAATCAGCAGTCACCACCCGATACGATGTTATCACGTTACCTCCTTGCCGATTAGATGTGATTGCTGAAGTATCATATTGTTTAAATATCCTGATTCAATATTACATTTTTCTCTGATTTTATTATGATTTTAAACCTTTAAAAAAGTTTAATGATCAATTAAATGTAACCCGTTCCTTATAACATTAGTTTTCTCACTTAAAAGTCAAGGGCAGCATTTAAACAATACAAACAAGTTCAAATACAAGAGTTTTTTTTTTATTTTATATTTTTTGTTTTTTTTTCCAATTTTCTCCCCAATATTAGTCGTGTCCAATTCCTCCCCGTCACTAGGGGGCTCCCACATTAAGGC
>JAOVVA010000009.1:12053383-12063572 GCA_028565275.1 Leiocassis micropogon | reverse complement strand
ATTTCAATTAATGATTAAATTACACAGAATCAGGTGCATCCAATCATGACTGTTGGGTCTGTTGGTTTTCTATTACTTCACTACACCTACAAGTAAAATATTTACAATGAAGAAATATTATTTCTCCCAAAAACAATTATTGATCTGGTTACTGATGTTGGACTGCTATTATTTTAAACACAACTGTAACTTCAGGTCTTGTTTTCCTGGGAAGGTCTTTATGAGAGACAGTTTCATCATGGTGCTTGATGAGTTTTGCAAATGCACTTGACAATACTGTTCTTGCAAGAACTTTTCCAGAACAGCTGACCTAACAACTGATTAATTGAGGTCAGGGGAGGGGGGGATTTCATACCCCATATCACCCACAACTTTCACTGTTTCGTGAGCTGAATAGGCTGGCGCGTTGTCATGAAGAAGTCAACCCCCTTGGTGAGCGATCCATAACGCATTGCCTTGGTTTTGACCCTCTAGTGGCATTGTGCTGTACTATACCACTGTGTTGTTGTTTTTTTTAAACAAGAAGAAATGTTCATGAACGTTCATTTCCGGCGACAAAATTTAGGCAAATATCTTGTTTTTTCCCCTAAGATAATACAAATTTTATGACCGCCCCTTATAACATACAAGTTTTCTCACTTAAAAAACAAGCTCAGGTTTTAAACAATACAAACTAACTTTAAATTTGGACTTGTTTTAGGATTGGTGTGTGTAATGAGTGTGTTTTAAGACTAATACCTTAATAATATTTGGAGAAAGAAAACGTGATCAGAGGCATTTCTAACTTTTGATAACGTAACGCCATAAAAATGTGACCTCAGCTCAGAAACAGGGACTGATCAAATGGTGTGGCGATACATAAATTGCCACACAAAATAATTGATTTTTATCCTATCATTAGTATTAGTGAGAACAAAAGCTTTGAGTTGACTAACTTGAGTGTAAACGCTGGTGAGCAAAGACAAAAGTAAGCTCAGTGATCGCAGAGCCAAACTGCTCATTTTGAATAAATACACACCCTCACATGCTAAAATACTGTTAAAACACCATAATGCTATTTTATTAGGTGACTTACTGTGCAGGCTGTTTGCTTTGCTTTAATTAATAACTGTAAAATAGATCTGCTTTAAAAAAACAAATGCTGACCTTAAACAGACTTGACACCAAATATAAGCATTAATGCATTTCTAGTGTTCGAATCTCAGGTATTATTTTTGTAGCTCTGTACATAAAACTCAGCATCGTTCTTCTTCCTGACGGCTGAAATGAGGAGGGAGGCCCGCACGATTTGACAAATTACTAATGAGTTGTGTTAGAAATCATAGAGCAACAGATCCAGTAATTATGGGGTTCTTTATTCTTTATGGCAGCAATACATCAGATGTGCACATTCACACACAATTCTCACACACTCTTCCTCTCGCTCATCTCTCTCTTTCTCTCACACACACACACAATGCCACAAAATTTAAACTGCATCAGCTATTCTCAGGAGCATGAGTTTCTCAGTATTCTTTTTAAAAAACAGCTTTCAAATGCGGAGAGTACATCTGAAAGGAAATGAAATGAATAACGGATTGCGACGGATAAAGACCTCTCTGCGTGGCGCGGCATTACACAGGTTCATACGGTACATGTGGACACCATGGTTTCGCTTTCAAATGAGCAACTTTTCTGATCATTACATTTAATTGCTACTAACTTAATATAAAAGCATGGTGTAATTGTTTTTATAGCACAGTCTAGGGACTCTGTGGCTTTTGTACTAAGCTGGGGTTATTCACGGTTATTAATCTTATTCTGAATCTGCTTTCACAACCAGTGTTTTATCGGATTTTACCCAAAATACCAGTGGGCTTAGGACTGCAGAGCACACTGTCCTCTGAGCACGAAACCCTGATGACAAGCAGCAGTCTAAAAACGAGACATTCGTCTGGCTTCACGGCTCAGGAAGTTTATTTACTCTCTCTGGTTGGTAGCTGTCGTATGATACAGGAGAGCTGTTTTTTTTCATTTTATTTATTTCTCATTGTCACTGGCTTGTGCTGAACTATTCTAGATGTAGTGCTGTCTGGATGCTGCATCACACCACGCAGAGGTCACGTGTGCGAGTGAAACAAGCTGGATTTAATACGGCATGAGCGACTGTAAAGGACAGCAGCAAACACACTAGACTCGGCGTGTATACGTTTAGTGACATAAAAAAAACAACAAACAAATAAATAAATAAATAAACGAAGACGAAACACTTTACAGCGGGAAGTTGAATAACAGCTGCAATGGAAATGCCCGCTTCATACTCCTCTGTTTACAGGTTTAAGATACTGACTGTAACGATGCTTTATTTATTTTTTTCCTCTTTTCAAGTTTTAACCCACAGACACACAAGGTTTCCCTAACTCTCTTTACTGCCTAAGTAACAATATGTGTTTAATCTTGGCAGGGTGATTAAGTCATGTACTCAGGCTCTCTCCACAGCAATAGTCCTTCATTCTTTCAATACTTCTTTCCTCAAATACACCTGCATCAATATTCCCTCAAAAGTGTGCACTCAAAAGGCAAAGAGCTGGAGGATACAAGAAAACTATTTGCTTTCCGCTATATAAATTCACACTAGCTTAATAATAAATCATGATGCAAATTGTGCTTGCTAATTTGAGCACAGCATGTACACTCACCGGCCACTTCATTAGGTACTTGCATTTAAAAAAGCCTTCAGAGCTGCCTGAATTATTCGTGCCATAGATTTCCTGTAACAAGGTGCTAGAAACATTGCTCAGAGATTTTGGTCCATGTCGACACGATAGCATCGCGCAGTTGCTGCAGATTTGTCGGCTGCACGTCCATGAGGCGAGTCTACCATTCCACTGCATCACAAAGGCGCTTTAGTGGATTGAGATATAAGGACTGGTGAGGGTATTTGAGTAGAGTGAACTCATTGTCATGTTCAACAAACCAGTTCGAGATGATTTTAGCTTTATCTCGTTTTGGCACATTTTGGCTTGTTATCCTCTGGTCATAAAGGGAATCACATAATCAGAGACAATACTCAGGTAGACTTTGGCATTTAAATGATGCTTAATTGGTCCTAATGGGCCCAAAGTGTGTCACGAAAATATTCCTCTCACTATTACACCACCATCAGCCAGAACCGGTGACACAAGGCAGAGTGGATCCATGCTTTCAAGATGTTTACTCCAAATTCTGACTCTCCTATCTGAATGTCACAGCAGACATCGAGTCACATCAGACTCATCATGTTTTTCTATTGTCTAATTTTGGTGAGTCCATGCTAATGGTAGCCTCAGTTTCCTGTTAGAAGCTGACTGGAGTGGTTGTGTTCTTCTGCTGTAGCCCATCTGCCTTAAAGTTTGAGACGCTCTTCAGCACATTTCAGTTGTAACAAGATGTTTTGATTGAGTTATTGTTGCCTTTCTGTCAGCTTGAACCAGTGGTGCCGTTCTTCTCCAACCTCTGGGCGGAGGATACTGTGCAGTAGTGGTGGCTCAGTATATAAAGGCTCAGAGTTATTGATCTGGAGGCCGGCGGTTCGAGCCCCAGCTCCTCAAGATTGTCGCTGTTGGACCCCTGAGCAAGGCCCTTAACCCTGTCTGCTCCAGGAGCGCTGTATAATGGCCGACCCTGCACGCTGACTCCAGCCTACTGACAAGAAGCCGAGATACGCGAAGAATAAAGAATTTCACTGTGCAGTGATGTGTATGTGATAAATAAAGCTGAACAAGGTATTCTCTGTAATCTCTGTTTCAGTTTGTTCTCTGTAAGTTCATTCTAGAGATGGTTTTGTGTGAAAAACCCAAAAGATCAGCAGTTTTGAAAATAATCAGTCCGGTCCATCTGGCACCAACAACGATGCAAGATTCAAAATCACTTCAATCACTTTTCTTCACCATTTTCTGATGCTCGGTTTGAACTTCAGTCTTGACCATGTCTACATGCCTAAATGGATCGAGTTGCCACCATGTGATTGGCTGATTAGATATTTGTGTTGTTAAGCAGTTGAACAGGTGTACCTAATAAAGTGAGCGGTGAGTGTAGTGCTGGTTACACAAGACCCTGTGGAAATACTAATTTAATTTTTAAACTGCGTGGAAAAGAAAAGATGAGTTGGGATTTATAGCTGAAGCTTTTTTGTTTTGAGAAATACTGAAAAGCATGAAAGAAACCTTAACTTTGGCAGAATGATGGGGAAATTCTCACTCAAGCTCCTCAACCTCAACTACATCACACAAGTGCTTAACTAGCTGCAATATTTTCTAATGAATTCACCTGGCTTTATTATTATTATTATTATTTTTTTTTTATATATATAAACAAATTTATCTGGATTTAAAGCAGTGTCCCCACGCTGTTACTAAAGATGAATAAATGAACACTGTGAGAACATCACTGGATCCTCTTTTGTCTCGCCAGCATGAAAGTAGTGCAACAGCTCTAGTCTCTAGCCCATGCCATTTAAACCTTAAAAAAAAAAAAAAAAGTGCACCTTCTATTTGAATCTGTATTCATTTAGACAATAGCTGGTCATACTAAACAATGGCTTTAGATTCAGTCCATTTGTGTTACCTGCAGTTTGCTCTTTTCTTCACATCACGGGCCACTCTTACATAACTCGAGGAGTCAGTACTGTACATGTTCTAAAAGCAGCCGTATCCAATGAAAATGTAGTTTAGACAAAAGGTGAGTGCAAATGTGAGGGAATGCGTGGGTTCGACCAGAGCCACTGCGTGCATGCAATCTCTTTTCACTCTCTTTTACACCGCATCGTGGCCTGTACATTGTATGGTATTATAAAAGTCATTTTTAGTTAGAACTGGAATTCATTTTAACACTATACAATTAGGCGTAAAAGTGTGCTTCTTAACTCTGTTTGAAATAAAAAGGAATTCGTACAGGAAGTTACTCCGAGACGAGGGTGAAATGCTGAAAACCTGGAGATCTGCGGTTTCCCCTTTCAGCTGCCTGATCTGTAGTCAGTGCGCTCAGAGAGTTAGAGGGCTCGTGGCCGTTTCGGGTTGATCTGCTTGCTGGCTTGCTCTTCCTCCTGAAGAGCAGACCTGAAAGACTTCACTTTATCTGTTTCGAAAGAGAAAGGAAAATTTATAGAGATTAGAGGTTAAAGGCTTGGACGTCTCAGTGACATTCTGAACAAATCAACTGGTTTAAAGACAAACACTCAATCTGAATAAAATCATGTTTTGTTTTTTTCAGCTGGTGATTTTTAGAGAACCAAAAGTCCACTCACAGTTATGAAATGATGTTTGATGACCGACGTGGATTTAAAACTAACGATGATGTACAGTAGGCAAGGAAGAGAAATATGACAGAGCATACTGATACAGGATCATATGACTGTGTATGGTAATAAGGCCCAATGCAAAGCTGAACCCCAGAGCACTATCCATCTTTGTTTCTCACACATACTGTAGCCCATACTATATATATATATATTGACGGCCGCCCAAGTATACGGCTTTGAAAAAGAATAAGAGCCCACTGCAATTTACTCCAGAAAACTTCTGGAATGTTATCAAGAGGAAGATGGATGGTCACAAACCAGCTGAGCTGTTTGCTTTTTTGCGAAAAGAGTGGTATAAAGTTACCCAACAGCAATGTGAAAAACTGGTGGAGAGCCAAAACGCATGACAGCTGTAACTGCAAATCGGGGTTTATTCCACAAAATACTGATTTCTTAATGCAATTTATCCAAAGCATTAACACAATTGGTTTACAAATTATTTGCTTTTTGTTTTATTTGAGTAATTGAAGCTCTGCAACTACTGCATGATCTTGGGTTATTTTAATGTGTCGTGATGTTGTCAGGTCCTTTAAAAAAACACTCTAAATAACAAATTTATATTTTGAATTTAGGAGAAATATTGTCACCAGTTCACAAAAAAAAAATTAACAAAACTATTCATCTCACCAGTAAGAAATTTGTAGTGGTCCCTCATTTTTTCCAGAGCTGTATATTTTATTTTTAAGATATTTTAAATATCTTACAGAAGCAGTACACCTAGCTATTCTCTTACTGTACCGACCTCCATTTCTTTCTCGCTGTTGACCTTCATATGACAAAAAAAAAAAAGACTCCCTCATGCTGGAAACCAAAAGAGAAAGCTACTGTATACCTTACAGTTGTTGTCTTTGTAAAATGCTCAAGTAACACCGACATTAATGGATTACACACTTTTTTTATGAGCAACTGTCATCCGAGTCCATTGGTGTATTAGAAGGGATGCAAATTACAAAAGATTATTCAATGACAGAGATGAAGAAGCAATTGGAACTATAAGTTTGGCCCAGATAACGGGAACATCAGTTTGCATTCTGATGCAGATGTTTTTATTATTGCTCAGGCTGATTCAGACTGGTACAGTGGGTTTCCGTTAGGCATTTATAGACATATCAATCCCCCCTTTATGTAAACAGTTTAGTTGTTTAGCGAAGAGACACACACACAAAATAAAAAAACTTTTCTCCAGCCCATACATGCATCAAAGAAAATTATTCAAACAAAATCAGGCACAGGAACAGCTGGGGTGCAGATCTAGGTTACAAACATCACTATAGGCAATCCAGTATTTATTTACCTCGGAGCTCTGTTAGGATTTCGATCTTTTGATCCAAAATTTGCTCAAGCTGTGTTGCGTATGTGTCCACATCATAGTCCACTTCCTCAGTCATCTCTATAAGAACTTTCTCATCTTCTAGCCAGCGTATCGACTCCTGCAGCAGAATACAGAGCATGTGAGGTTATTATAATAAAGTCACACACTGTTTAGATTTGAAGTGCAGTTTAAAAATGCAGCCATAACTATGATTTCCAGTTACATTTACAGTAAGCACAGAAGATGCTCCATCTCCAATTACTGATACTCTGATCTGATTCAAGAAGACGGGTTATTCTATCCACTCACTTGTCTGAGCAGATGAAGGAAATGACAGGAACAATGGCAGTGTTATTGCTGTACCTGAAACACGGCTCTGTGGTCCTCCAAAACCTGCTCTTCCATCTCCACCAGCTGAGACACAGCCTCATGGAAGGTGAAAAGCTGAGGGGAGACCTCCTCCTCCTACACACACCCACATTAGGAGACTTAGAGATATACACAATATAATTATATAGTCAACACATCCACCATTCCCATCTTTCCTATTTCATCATTAAGTGGCCTGAACGGACTGTTACAAAAAGCATTCAGTTGATTTTAAATGTTAAGTGATCCCATGATGATGTTTCAGAGTTTTTGGAGACTTCTTTAAGCATCTTGCTCTTGGGGAAAATTGGCTTGAATAGCCTAACCTGGCCATGTTGCGAGCCGTCTTAAATGTTCTCGACTTGTAAATTATTTTCCAGACAGTGTAATGGCTGATTAAAAATTCTTTTGAGATCTTTTTATATCTCTTACCAGACTCGTAAGCATCTACGATCTTCTTTCTGAAGGCCTCGGAGAGCTCTTTGGATCTCACCGTGCTTACACTGCTCTTAATTAAGAGCAAACCAAACTAACTGCCTGAGGTTTAAGTAAGTAATGTCTCCTTTAAAATGCTTTGTTATGATGATCTAATCATTTGCACCTGATGTGAATCACTTAAATGGTAATTTTAACCATTTGAATAAGTATGAATAATGGGGTGTCCTAACTTTTTCCTTAGTTGAAACATGCATTTTAGATGATTTCTTTTGTTTAATAACTGAAAAAAGTGATTTTTTTTTTGTTGTTACATGCAATTCAATACCCTTTATTTACTGGTACAAATTAAAACAAAAATCAATATGTTCACATTTTCTAATAAAGAAATAAATATTTAATGTGTTTAATTTTTCACGATATATCATCAGTTGTAATTAAGACTAAACAGCTTTAGTCTTGTGTGGCCATAACCAAACCACTTCTTAATGAGAGTAATAAAAAGACTTGAGTTTGCTACAGTAGAGAGCATAAACATTAGACTTGAGCAATGGAAAAAGGGCATGTGGTCTGATGAGTTTTCAGATTGACCCTATTCCAGAATGATGTATGCATCAGGGTAAGAAGGGAAGTGCATGACACGATGCACCCATCATACACAGTGCTCACTGTACAAATGTGTTATGATCTGAGATGCTTCAGTTGGTCAGGTCTAGGATCAGCAACGTTATGTGGCAATAAAATGAAGTCAGCTGACAACCTGAATGTACTGAATGCATCAGGCTTAAATTGTGAAAGAGTGGTTCTGGGAGGATGAGGATTCCTGACCTTAACCCCAGTCTTGCAAAACTGAACAGAAATGAAATGTTATGGTGTTGTATAAGGCTGTTGAAACAATGCCTTGGCGAATCAAAGCTAAAGTGTGTGCCACACTTACAATAGAAATTTATCAAGCAACTTAATTAAAGTGTGACTGTGTGAGGAAATCACATTTGACAACCTAGCCAAGTTTTGGTCTTCCTCATGCACACTGACTGTTTATTTGCAGGTGATCTGAACAGACATTCATTTAACCCAGAGGTGGTCTCAACGACCTGGCCAGTGTTTTTCTTACATTCTGCTCACAAAGCAGTTTGAGATCGTCTCTCTGAGGAGAGCTGCCCACTCCCCACTGCGGCTCCAACACGTCCAGCTGGCTCACTTGATGTCCTCCTGATCTGCCTTCCATCACTGCACCCGGGTCCACAGTAAGCTCCTTCACTCTACACACACACATTCCATGTATTTTTAAATGCCCAAGATGTTCATGACATTAATTCATGGGCAGGTAATGAAGCAAATCATAAAAAAAGGATCTTTGTGACCTCTGACCCAAGTCATTCACATTAGCTACAGTACATAAGGATCAAGAAGCATGAAGAAAGAAGAAACATAGTGGTATGAACTAAAAGGTTTGAGCATGCCCAGATGCAGGACTACAAGATGCACTGATGAGAAAGAATGAGGTTAATAATATTAAATTAACATGGTAATAAAAAAAGAATACAAAAATAAAGCACTTAAATGTATCTCCGCACTGAAATGAAAGCAAATCATTATATATAACTGATGGCAAAAAAAAAAGAAAGAAAGAAAGAAAAAAAAAAGAAGCGTGACGTTGGGAAAAAAGAAGACCTGCTGGGTGAGGAAGCAAAGTCATCATACTCGTAGGTAGGAGAGAGTTCAGAGCGGCCGCTTCCACCCTGAGAGAAAGGGATGTCTGAGGGGCTTATCCCAAACTCCTTCACTCTGACAGAGGGACACACGGAGACCAGACAGTAAGGATAGACACTGTAGACATGTTCTGATAACTGTGTAACATGTGCAATAGTATTCTTAAATCTTTACTTTATCACTGATTCAGTTTGTATGTGTAGACGGTTACCAAACTGTGGACAAACCCAAGAATTGAGTACAAGAGTCACATGAACAGTATGACAGAACTTGACAAAACACCCTGTATTAACAATTTTGGTTAGACATCAAGAAAAGGTTTGTGAATCAGGCATGCATTGCCACCAAGGATAAAAGAAGTCTAGGTAACACGCAAATTATATGTGGGTCCATCATCTCAGTTTCCTTGAATCTAATTATTACTTAGCACAGGCAGATTCTGTACTTCTGCTGTGAGCAAAAAAATCATGCTCTACTGTACTTCCAATATAACTTTTACCCTTATCAGCGTTTCCCATATATTTGAGCGAACCACCCAATTATATTGACGGTGCCATCCGCGATCGATTAACTAGAAGCAGACAGTTCCCTCTCACGCTACCACTCATGTACCTGTTTATTCTGCTACTGTGAGAGCGATGTACTGAGAGGCAGTAAATGCAATACGGATGCCATCTGCCGTAAAAGCAATAAGAAGGGCGTACTGAAGGTCGCACATGCTCTGTAGAGAAACACAGTTTTGCATGATGAACGGACTCTTTTTTTTTTTTTTTTTTTTTAAACCTAGGATGATTTGACTCTTAAAACTCAAGTGACAGGGGTCCTTGCTCGCAACATGCTGTTGGTCAATAACCAGTTTAAAGAATTTATCATTTCTTTTAAAAAGCGTAAATTTTATTGCTAATGGAATATTTCAAAATTGTCTCAAATATGTAAAAGTCTAAAAAATTTAGAACTTATAAAATGTGCATATTATTATTATTATTATTGTTATCTCATGAATCTATGTTCTTATGAATTTTTTTGCCTATGTGACTCAATTT
>JAOVVA010000009.1:12029142-12045474 GCA_028565275.1 Leiocassis micropogon | reverse complement strand
AAAGTCAGAGAGGCCAGATTGAGGTGGTTTGGACATGTTCAGAGGAGAGATTGTGAATATATTGGTAGAAGGATGCTAAGGTTGAAACTGCCAGACAGGAGGTCTAGAGGAAGACCAAAGAGGAGATTGATGGATGCAGTGAGAGAGGACATGAAGTTACTGTAGTTAGAGTGAGAGAAGAGGAAGCAGAGGATAGAGTAAGATGGAGGCAGATGATTCGACCCCTAAAAGGGAACAGTCGAAAGAATAAGGATAAAATGGATTTTACACTCTGCCTGTTTTCAGACAATTTCACCTGATTTTTAAGTTTTTCTAAAATCACTCATTTTACCACCATTTTGGTGTACACACGCCAAACTCCACTCATTGTGCTGTGCTGGGTTTCTGTACCATTCTGCTGCTGCTGCAGTGTCTGGTGCTGGATTGGAGGAGGAGGTGGAGCACTAGGAGCCTGTTCAATCTGCTGGCTGGGCCGTGCTCTCGTCGTACCTATGACTAGCACGAAAAACACAATCGAGGTTTAGATTTCAGCGCAGGGACTCCGACAGGAGCTTACATACTCATTTTTACGGCAAGCATTATGATGATATTATGAGGCTTTCTATTTCTCCTGACTGCTACAGGGATGATTTTTAATAAGAGTTAAAAAATAAAATGATCTTTAATCCTGATCATTCGCAAATTTCTTTCAAATCCTGTTCAAGCAAAAAACAAAAAAAAAAAAAACACAGGTACAAGAAAAAAAACACACTATGTAGCTGTATTGTATTGGAGTCTTCTTTAGTTTACATGGAATAACTGAATTTCTTGCACAGTGTTTTTTTGGGAGGAGGATCTCCTGATCCATGTTAATGAATGGGTTTCTAAACTAATGATCACTGCTATTCTTAAAAGACCAGCTGCTGGCTTTCAGAGACAAGGTTGCAAAACCATTGCAGCACACCATTTCTTTTATAAAGATAATACTAAGCACAACCATAATGTTCACATTGTATAACCAAGATATTAAAGTTCTTAGATTAAAGATTTTGATCTAAAACGTGACAAATAAATAAAATAAAAATCCTACTGTGATTTCTTTGAGTCTGTCTTAGAGCGCCTTACCTCGGTTATCCCTCGCAGGTGTTTCATTCTTAGATGGTGCTGCCGTACGGCGATTCTACAGAAAAAAAGGTTTAAAAAGCTGAATCAGAAACTCTAACATGCTATTCTGTGTTTATTAACAGTTTACTTACAGCGACCTATATGACTGACATGTCATATAAATTGCATTTAAAAACATGAGTAATTATTGATATAAGAAAACCTTTTCTATTAAAAGATGCCGATTCAGCATTTTTGGATGACGTCCCTGGCCGTTTAACCGTATATATTATTACATTTAACGCTGTGGAATGTCCGGGAAACACGTTAAATCATGTTTTCACTTACATTATAACTCTCTAAACAAATGTTCCCTGACCAGCTTGTCATGTTACAAACAACACGTGCACTTGTTCTTGGCAGCATAAGAAGCTGCATATTTATTAATAATAAAAAATATTCTCAGTGTAAGACCTTGAATTATTAATGAGCTTTAACTGAGAATACTAATTTATAAAAACTCGGCTTGTCATGTTACCAAGCACTCTGTACACCAACATACAAAAACACTAGATGGTGGTGGAGAAAACAATACAGTGATGAATCAAGATTATTTTTGTGTGGCACACAATTACAAATTGGTACACTTACTCCCAAATATATAAATAAATATATATATATTATTATTATTATTAACTATTATTTTATTATTATTATTTATATTATTATTATTAACTTATAATAATGATATAATAATAGTTTGCATTTGAGGTGATAAAATCGTACAGGTGGTGCGCTCTAAACTATTCACACCGCATCCTTTGTTGTAGGAGCAATATTATTTCCCCTAAATTTGTTTAGAATTGTGCCATTTTTTTATAAAATAATAACTAATCAGGACATTAGCATAATAGCAATACAGATCGAATAGGCACCTAGGTATCATAAAAATATCGTATCTGGCTGTCCCTGGTGACTCCCGTCCCAACAAAACACCAAGTTTTCCTTCCTGAATAGACACTTGCTGTTATAACAAAATTCTCAATTTGGAGGTGATAACAGTAACGCCACTTCACACCATAATATTTAAGATAAATAATACTCATACATCGATTAACTGACATTAATAATTTTACATATTAAAAACCTAGATTACATATCTATTAACCTGTTAAACACAAAAGGGTGCACTTTTACAGTGCAATATTTGACAATGCGTCTAAATGAGGACGGCTAGACAAAAGCAACATTTTGGACAGCCCTTTTTAAAAATCTTTTTCCTGTTTGTTTAAACTTGGCTTTATTGGTCTATCTCACATAACTAATTTATTGGAATTGTGCCAATAGAACTGTTAACTCCATTAATAGATACATAATTGAGTTTAATCAATAAATAATTATTAATTAATTATTAATTGTTAATGTGTTCAACTACTAGTTAAAAATAACCCTATTCCTCATCACTGATTTATTTTAATATACCAGCATCATCCTGTCTTATTTTAATCCACAATCAATTTACAAATCCACACTCAATTTACAAAACAATCCTTGCGTAAATCCTATTCAGGATGCTGAGGACAAACCTTATTTGCTGGGATCTTGTTAACTTTAACAGAACTTGACACAGGAGGAGGCGGAGTCTCTGGACTTTGTGCAATCTCTTCATCGGGTGCGAGGTCTGGATTTAGGGCAAAAATGCTCTCCAGGTCAATCTGTTTAGACGAAACAAATCGACTGGTTGAACGCCAACCGCTTTGTAAACCATTATCCTGACTAATAAAACACACTGCAAACTGCATCAATGGATCTGCATTTTATATCTGTGTGACAGGAAATTAGTGACATCAAACTGCTGGTAAATAAATCAGTCCCTATACGGACAGATCAACACTACATCTGTAAGAAGAGAACGTGTTAGTGGAGGTAGAAAAAAATAATTTAATTTTCATGAACATTATTAGTGATCCAAGACACAGCACGGCATCCAGTGCACAGGATATCCTTTCATAAAGACAACAGGCTGCACCTCTTTGCCTTTGGTGTCCCCATTTTCTATCCATTCCACAGTGACGCTTTCATTGTCTTCGTTAAGCGATGTGACCATGGCCTGGTGTATTCGTCCTGAAACGGAAAAAAAGCATCACATCTTTAAATCATCCACATTCTGCATGGATCATTTGACTTTTAATCTTGATTTTTAATCTCTTTATACAATTAATTTAATATAGCTGTTTTGTGTTACTGTATGCAATTTATACAGTTAAGCAAAAAAAAACTGTACATTGTTGGTAATAACTGCATAATCAGTGCATAATTACACTTTGTTATTAATATACAGGTAGTCCCTGACTTACGAACACTGCACTGTGAACTCTGTTTTGTTGAGGATTTTCCAAAATGAGTATTATTCACCATGAGGACTAATTTACAGGACAGCCATTTTCTATTATCATGCTTCCAGACAGATTTATTGAAACCACTGAGGCCAACACATTTCTCCCGCACCCCTACACAATATACCAGACTTATAGTCACTGGAAAATATTGTATATAATTGTAAATATTGGTATCTGGTGCACAGGGTCTGTTTTTTGTATATATGTATAATAAATGTAGGCTACTTCCGTGACTTCAGTGGTCCGTTTGTATCTGGGGAAATTTGTAACTCGGATGTTCGTAAGTCAGGGACTTACTGTACTATAATAAAATGTAACCAAGTCAAAATACTAAATCCAAACTCGAATTAAAAATCATTTAGAAAGTACTATGCAGTATTTGCTTACAACCATAGCATCTAAAAGAATGACCATAAATAAGAAAACACTGCTGGGGAAATAAAAGGATTGAGCAAAATCCTGTACAATTATAATAAACATGTTGGGAGGATTGTAGTAATGTAACCATTGCACATATTCTCCAATATAAAATGTTATAGTTCAAGCAAATAAAAAAGCTTTTTGTGATAATATAAAGTGTTGTGAAGTTTATCTGTGGTATACACAGGCAGAAATGACCTTCAGTCAGATTTTCTTGTAAAATATGTCACGGTTAGTGGACAGTGTATGATCAACAGCACTAAACATGTAAGATCTGTTCCCAAAGCCACCGCCAGCTGATGGGGTGAAAAGTCACAAGCCTGGCGAAACATCTTGAATCACTATCTTTTTCAGTTGGCTAATCTATGTGTTCAGATGAGCCTTGCTACTCAACAGATACGCTCTTTTCTTTCTGCAGCAGGAATGTGTCTGATGGCAACGATATATTATTGTTGTTCAAACAGGTAAATATTGTTTCCTTTAAATCCAAGCATGTATACTGTCCTGAATTAACAGGACACCTACATACCACCAGTGTTATGTTTTTATTCAGGCATTAGAGGGGAGATGAAACAGTGCAGACATTATCAGATATCTGTCAGTTAAAAGTAATCGCACACGAACACACTCACACTGCCTGGCCAAATAAAGTCACCATTTCTGAAGGGTCATGTTATTGGGTTGCATCAAGCAAAGAAAACAACTAACTTTAAGATGTTAAAACTACTGGAACTGAACTAAGAAGCCTTCAATTAGGCCTGCAAAATTGATCTTTAAAAAAAATGCATCCTAGGTATTCTACCCTTAATTACACTAACTCTCAGTTGCAGCATGCGTGAAAGTAGGTCACTGTGGTCCATCATACTGAGAAGAGAGCAACTGCCTGCCAAAACCCACATTCAAAACCAGTCATGGGCACATTTTAGCGAGGAAACACATCTGATAATGTTATATCATTTTAAACAACAATTTGTCTACTTAATAATTACTCTGAAGTTGTTCCGATTTGCCCCTTGTTGTTTTATTTATGCTTAAGACGAGTAAGAAAGCTAACTAGCTTCTAACACAAGGCTGAATGTCAAATCCGTCTGTAATCCCTAGTCAAGGGCACTACTTGGTGTATGGGACGAGGGATTATACACCCTACATAGTACACTAGCATTCTATTTAACACTATTTGGAATTTAATAGAAAGTTAACAAAGCTGATATTCTAAATGGTAATGACTGGAAAAATGAAGAAAAACATGAGTTTTACAGGACTGTCCTCCACCTCCATGGTTTATTCTCCTTACATTTTGGCTACACAGTACTGGTAAGAATTTAAAACTAATTTCACTTCTGTCAAATGCATTAACTGTCTCCCCATCATGTGATATTGCTTAATTATGTGCTATGATAAAATATGCTTTAAGACAATAATTATCCCTTTCTTCAGTCATATAATTACTTTAAAAAATAAGTCTTTAAAAACAGTACATTGATTATATAAAAAAGGTGTTTGCTTAAATCAGCTGAAGGTTAATTCAGCACAACATGCATGTGTAAACATGATTAAGTTGGTATCACCTCCAACTCATTTTGAGCCAGAAAAAAAATATTTTTCCCCCAAATATGTTTAAAATTATATTCAATATCAAAAATGGAAAGTGCTCATTTAGATAAGTACTCAGACCCTTCATTCAGACAAAGCTTGATAAAACAAATCTCGATAAGTGAGATTAAAAAACTACTGAGAGTGTGAAAACGTCCAATGCTTTTTTTTACAGGCTTATTACACTGAAAGTAAAAGGTTATGACATTGAAAGTAAAATTATAGTATCGACACAACCTTAAAATCAAGTGCTACCCGAATCAACTGACTTCATGTTCAAACATAAAACAAACAGGAAAATCTGAAGGAGTGTCACTTTGAATAAGTGAATCATGCAAGATTTCCTCTTGTGTCTCAAATCAAAAATCAGTCTGACACTCCTGAGATGTCATGAAGTGAGTTCACAAAAAGTGCAACTGAATGCAAATACTTTGAGAAGCTGATGTCTGGTCAATGCAAAATGATTCAAATTGTTAATATTCCTATTAAAGAGTAAACAGGAAGTGAGAAAACTTTATGCATCAATGATGCACCATTATGATTAATATGGAATTTTTGATACTTGAGGAAAAAGAAAAGTCATGAGGTATTGAAACAGATAACATCTGGAAATCTGTTTTAAATAAATAAAGGAAAAAAAACCCTGGAAAAGTCACAGATGCGTGACAGATTCTCCCAGCAGTATTTTCCACTGTACCGCCGGTTAAAGTAAGGCCAGATTTTTGTACTTAACCGAGAGATTTCACCAAAGTAGAATTATTCTATTATATTCTAATATATTACACACACACACACACACACACACCTGTTCATCTTGTGAGGACCTTACGTTGACATAATTATAACTAATTACTGCTACGACTAGATCTAAATCTAACTCCAACATTAACCTCAGCAACAAAAAAAGGGACATATCTGGGGCTCTTTTCGTTTTTTGAAATCAAGCCTACTGTATTTGTTTCATTCATTCATTTATTTATTCATTCATTATTTGTCTATATCGCTTTACACTGTGTATAGGTCACAGGGGCCTTGAGCCTATCTCAGGAGACTTTCGGTCTGAGGCGGGGTACACCCTGGATAGGGTGCCAATTCATCGCAGGGCACACCCACACACTCAATATGGGCAACACCACACACTCACTATGGGCATACCCTCGGCCATGAAGTTGCGAAGCCACAGTGCCAACCACTACGTCACTGTGCCCTCGATTTTTATTTATTTATTTAGTTTTTCCCTCAGGTCCTCACAGGGTAAAACTGTCAGATATTTCTACCAATGTATAGGACAATTAGTTGACACAAAGGTAGAAAAACATGACCACACACATGCAAATCATGTAACAAATCTAGATTTATAACATTTTAAAGATGCAACTCTCTCTCTTTCTCTCTCTCTCTCACACACACACACATTTCTATAATGTGATGATTTAAACCTGCAGCAGTGTCCTGGTGTTAGTACCTGATGCCACGGTCATAATTTATTCATTGGTGCACACTGTAATCACTGTAGACCCAATGCAATCTGGCTCATTTCTGCACTACACTAATGCCATTGTCATTACCAGGCTGATTATTAAGCCATTTGTTGCTCTAGTGTCTCGGTGCGCGCGCTCGCGCGTGCGTGCGTGCGTGCGCGTGTGTGTGTATGTGCCTGGGCGTTTTCAGCCAGCATGCTAACCCGGCTCGATAAGATACAGGACGGCAGGAAAAGCCTCTTACACCCTGCACACTGTCACTAGCACAGGCGGTGTTTTAAATCCCCTCACGCTATAAGGAGACTCGATATAACCGCTCCCTGGTCGTTTTAACCCCGCCTCGGTTGCCACACGCTAGCTTGCTGCATGCTAGCCCGGGGGTTACTCGGCAACAAAGATGATGGAGCTAATCTACCGGGGACTGCATCCTCATTCAGCCCGGAGAACTCAGCCAGGCCGTGACTTACCGTCGCTTCTTTTGATTTCCACATAGATACCGATGAGAATCTTCCCAAATATCGCCGCCATGCCGCACGTGTCAACGAGACGCCGTATATTTACGTTTATTCCGCGTCTTTATGACAAACGGGACGAAGTAGTTCAGCAGCACAGCAGAAACCGGTGAGGGAGCGGCACCGCGCATGCGCAAACCACCGCTCCTAGCTGAGTGACAGCTAAAGCGATATGTCATGGCTGGATTTGGATATTGAATTTGGTGTATACATTATTGAAAACTACACATTACAAACAATTTATTTCAATTCATCCCTTGTTTCAATAAATATTCTCAATTGGATACTGTAGATACACTATATGGGTGAAACTTTGTGGACACCTGATTATCTGTCTGATGTTCAATATCCCAATTCTATATTATATAACCTCCAGGAATGCTTTCCACTAGATTTTAGAGTAGTCAGTCACCCATCACCTTTATCCTGTGGGGGGACTGGAGTCTATCTCAGGAGACTTGGGGAACGAGGCGGGGTACACCCTGGACTAGGTGCCAGTCTATCACAGGGCAGACACACGTATGCTCATTCACACACTACGAGTAATTTGGGACCGTCATTTATGTGTGCATGGAGAAACTGCAAACTCCATGCACACATACCCAAAGCAGGAATCTAACCCCGACCCCGGAGGTGCAAGCCGACAGTGCTAACCACTAAACCACTGTGTCGCTTTGTATAGATAACTCCTAATTATACATAATAAAAACAGTTGCCAATGTATTCCTTGTTCCAATTAATAATATCACCTGGATACTGTAGATACACTATATGGGTAAACACTTTGTGGACACCTAATTATCACATCCATGTGTGCATGCTTCACATCCCAATTCCCCCTTAGCTGTTATGTAACCTCCATTCTTCCAGGAATGCTTTGCATTAGATTTTACTGCACTCTTTCACTTATCAGCTGTACCAGGTGCTTTATCCAGGGTCACAGGGGCCTGAAGGCTATCCCAGGAGATAAAAGACACGAGACAGGGTACACCCTGGATGGGGAGCCAATCCATCACAGAGCACACACGTACACACACTCACTCACTTGCTCATTCACACACTACCCAGATGAAACCCACCAAGAATGGCGAAAACATGCAAACTCCATGCACACAGACCCACTGCGGGAATTGAATCCCGACCCAGGAGGTCCAAGGCGACAGTGTTCACCACTAAACCACCGTGCCACCTTGTATAGATAACTACTGTATCTAACTATATGTTTTAGAATTCATGCCAGTTTATCCCCTGTTTCAATTAATAATCTCACCTGGATACTGTAGATACACTATATGGGTAAAACTTTGTGGAGACATGAATATTTATCTGATTATCACATCTATGTGTGCATGTTTAATATCCCAATTCAGATGCGATACCCCATAGTTGTTAATATATATATCCTCCACTCTTCCGGGAATGTTTCCCACTAGATATTGGAGCACTCACATCTTCACTCACTCACTCATTGTATATACCACCTTATCCTGTATATATAATCGTAGGGGGTCTGGAGCCTATCCCAGGAGATATACACCCTGTATGTATTTCATTACATCCATATGTGCATAATCAATATCCCAATTCAGATATGGCCCAACCTTAGCTGTTATAATAACCTCCACTCTTTCGGAAATGTTTTCCACTAGATTTTAGAGCAGTGGTCCTGAACTAAAATTTTAATAAGGTCCGGTCAGTATTGGTTTTCTTCGAGCCATGGTCCAAATTTCATGTTCGTCATGATCTCTATATATACAGTATATGCAGTTATTGTAAGTCTGTAATTTAAAATGTCAGTATTATTTCAATAATATTTATGATAAATTTTCAGTTACTACATAAAACTTGTGCACAGTTTAACTTTTGACGACCTCGTACATTTCCCTGTATTTAATTAAAATACAAACAACAATCTTTAATAAATCTTTATTTGCAAGCTGTCAGGCTGTAAATGAATGTGAAAGGACTCTAGTTGCTCTGTCATACCGGGCTCTCGGTTTGGGTATTTAACATGCGCTGACTGCTGTGGATATGTTTGCTCAAACGCCCCCATGATTTGACTTGCTTTTTATTGCAATGGTTTCGGAACATATGAGACAAACTGGTTTTAAACTTCCTGCAGGGAAAAAAAATATATTTCGGTCTGTTCATTCATCCTGAAAGGTTCAGTTTACATAAACTACTTTTCTTTTTTTTTAGAGTAAGCTATGCTGTGTCACACTTCCTTTATGTTTCTTTTGCACACTCTGTCTATGTTAAGTGTTGAGTGACACGTCCATGTCAAGGGGAAAAAAACGCTAGATTACTGGTATATTAATTGTTCTCATTTATCAGAAAAGAATCAGGATACTAGAACAGTCACTCAGTCTGGGTCCGGACTGATTTTTAATTTACACAGGCACTGATGTTGGGTGAGGAGACTTAGAGAACAGTCACTGTTGTTGAGGTTATGGTTCTGTGCAGATTACTTGAGTTCTACTGCTCCAATCTTACTTTGTGCATTGTGCATCATGCTGGAACAGGTTTGGCCCATTTAGATCCAGTAAAAGCAAATCCTAGTATCAATGCATCCAAAGACTTCCTATACACCTGTGTAATTCCTACTTTGTGGCACTCATCTGGGAAAGGCCAACACAGGACGCGAATGTCAAGTATTTACATACTGTACATTGGACCATATAGAGTATACACTGCTGCTGTAATAATAATAATTTAAGAATAATAATTTGCTCATCCCTAAATGACTCCAGGTTAAATACCTTGCTTGTAGCATCATTCACAGGCAGGCTTGAGGCTTTCATTGCTGCCAAAGGTGCTTCGACCAACGACTAAGGAGTCTTTTATTTTTAATATATTAACAAAAAACCTATAAACACCTGGTTTTACTTAGACTTTGTGGAGTATTGTGTGTAGAATGGTGAGGGAAAAAAAAAGATTTGAATACATTTTAAGATGAGTGTGAAACATAAAATGTGGAAATGTGGAGTGAAATTTAATTTAGCTTTCTGAAAATCACACTTCATTCATGATTTATAAAGGGGGGCAATTACTTTTTTTTATATACATACAGGTAGGGCCAGTGAGGTTTGTTCAGATGTTTGTCCTTTAATAAATGAAACCATTATTTAATAGCTGTATTTTGTATTTACTCAGGTTATCTTTGTGTAATATTAAAATTTGTTTGATTATATTAATCATTTAAGTGTGACAAAAATGGCAAATACTTTTTCATGCCACTGAATATAAATAGTTTCCAGCAGACACACATGATCAAAATTTTGGACACACCTTCTAATTCAATGTTTTTGTTTTGTGAATGATTTTTCTACCACCTAGAATAATTCTAGGGATTTCAAAACAATGGAATACATATGGCATTTGGTGTTTAAGTAACAACAACAGTAAGTTGTAATTTTAAGACATGAAGGTCAGCTGTTCAGAAATAGTTCTTGCAAGAACAGTATTGTCAAGTGCCTTAGAAAATCCCATCAAGCACCATGATGAAACTTTAACTTACCTCTGCTGCAGAGGAGTTACTGTACCAGCCTCAGAAATCACCAATTAACAGCACCTCAGATTAGAGCCATTATGAAGGTTTTACAGATCATAAGTAGTAGACACATCGTAAGTGAAAGTTTTACAGAGCATAAGTAGTAGACACGTCTCAATATCAACTGTCCATTGAGATTATTGCTTATTTTGGACGACTTCAGCATTGTTTTACAGTGTAGAATAAAAATACAAATCAGGAAAGACTATGGAATTATGTATTGTGTCCAAACTTTTGACTGGTGGGGTATATTTGTCTTGATATGGCGATTTAAAGTGTTACCATTTAAGTCAGCAGGGAGCAAAATGAGGGTGTTGTTTTTTGGGCACAGAGGCATGGGACAATTCACAATTTCAGAAATCCTTACAATAGCATCTTGCAAATTACAATTTTGACATAATATATTGGCAGTTGTGCCTTCAACACCATTGATTTTGTAATACTTTTTGCATTTTTTTTTCTTCTCCAAACTGAATGAATTCATGTACTATTGCAGTGAAACCCATCATATTGCACATCCTTTCAACATGCTCAGTCTTGTCCGACGGTATAATATAAAGCTGGATGAGAGTAATAATTTATATGTCACTATCTGCTGTCACACAAGGGGTGATGATGGGTTTTCTTTTAAGTCTAGGTCATAGGTATCTTGTAAGGAAAAACTTACTTAAAACTGTTAACGGTGTATGAAAATATTGTATTTTACAAGTGAGTGAAAGGATACAAGGAGATACCTGTCACTAGTTAGTTTGTACTATCCATCTTTTTTACCTTTCAGGTTACCAGACAAGAACACATTTCCAGAAACCCATATAGACTGGGTGAGAAAATGCAGATGGGAAAAATATCCTCCTCTGCAAACAACCCTTTGCAGTTTATTTAATGGTCGGCTTCAGGTTTATGAAATAGTTTTACTCTCTTTAAATAGTCAATTTGTTTCTCACTCTCAGTGTAATATTATTTGTAGCCTAGAATCACATTAGCCTTAAAAAGAGCAGTTGAAAGTGCAGCTATGCAGTTACATGATGAGAATCTGTATGATACTGTGCTTAACTGCACTAAATACATACTGCTGTAAAGTCCTGCCTTCATGCTCTCGGATTGACTCTGACTGTGCAGGTCTAACCAATCGTAGATGTGACTGAATTCTTGTAACAAATCATAATGTAGGATTTTTCTGAAAAGGTAATTTATTTACATTGTACTGCACCTATTCACGGCATCATTGGTGGTTTAGTTGTAGAGTTCTCACCTGCCATGCAGAAAGTCTGGGTTCGATTCCCAGCCGGAGCCCCAAAACCCAGCAGGGGCATGCCTGGATAAAATGGGTTTGTAAGACCAGAAAAACTGTCCCTATGAGTTTAAAGTGGACCTATTAAAATACAAAATTTAAATGAGACAATTTGTGGATGTGTTCATTCAATCATCTTCTATACCAATTCTCCTGTTGTGGGGTCACGAGGGGGTCTGGAGCCTATCCCAAGGAGACTGGCAAGGCAAGAATCAAACCCTTCACCCTGGAGGTCATTATGCATAATTTGGAATTAACATCACACTGTGAAACAGAAGGACAAAATCCATTTTTTTAGGCACTTGATGGCAGCAGAGGACCTTATCAGGTTCCTAGAGCGAGCGAGAGACTGTGAGAGAGAGAGAAAGACTCTCTCTGTGCAGGTGTACCAAGAATTAACACTGCTAGGATATAACACTTAGACAAACATTTTATCTTTGTAAAATTTATAAAAAAAGTTAACTTTAAAATACAAGTTATATTCAAATGAAATGTTGCTTTGATTGGTCTTAAAAAATATTAAAATAATTTTTATTTTTAGGGTTTTTTGAGAATGTAAGAAAGACCTAGTCACTGATTGTCCTTTGTAAAGTAAGTTGGAGCAGTTATATACTTAAATATGATTTATTGGAAAGGTGGCATTTCTTAGTCCCATAGATAACAGTGTAACGGTATTGAAATAACCATAAACAAGTCATAAAATAAAAAATCTAATAAATATATATATTTCCTTTGTTGTGCAGTTTTGTCATGTGCTTACATACACTAAGATGTTCCCTTAAAATTTTTTTGAAGTGGTAAATCAAGTCATCTTTTTCTCATCATAAGGTGCACATGAGCAGTCTGACTCCCTAGGGTACTCACCTGGACAAAAAAAAAAGAGTAAAAGTATTTCATAAAACAATTCCATTTTTAAAAAGAGGACACCTGCGTAGCTTTTGGGTAGACACACAAACCCTCATTAACTCACAAAGTGTGTGCAAATGAGGCAGGATCTTGTATTATCATATGTAAATGACCTCAGTAGGTAACATAATGACCTCTACTTCCCAGTTAAGGCAGGTGGTGACCTGACCTATACCACCCATACTGTATAAACAAATCTTACTCACATCCTTTAATAGCTTAACTTGGATCCATTATAGTGTACAATATTTGAAATAAACACCAGAGGCCCTTTATTACATTATGAGTATGTTCGGAATTTTTCTTTGCCAAGGAACATCTGTCAGGCCTCACGCCCTTCCTCTGCGCCCAAACCAGGCACAGGGCTGTCACTCCGGTTTCTAATGACAATTCGTCGGTGGAGATGAATGGAGCAGGCCCTTCCCTGTGTCAACTCAAAGCGCCCGGTGTGCTCCCTGAGGTATCTGCCATCACTCGCTTATCAGCTGTTACCCCAGCAACAGCTACCTGCCTTGTCACAGACTGAGGGAGCGCTTGTCTTTCTGCAGGATTAATGGGCCTAGAGGATTGCAGGGTTTAACCTTCACTTTGCAGTCGAGTGCAAAGTATTAGACTATGCCATCGGTGAATAGCTTACAGTGCAGCTGCTCTGCTGAGGACGGGTTGAATTACGAAAGCAGGGTTTATTTATTTATTTATTTATTTATTTATTTTGCTACAGGGTTGTTCTTTTTATTCATTTGGAAGAATGTGAATGTCATAATCAGGTGATGATGACTCAGTGGTTTAGGGTATTGATCAGAACATAACGGTATGGTTTCCCAGACTCACATTAAGCCTTGACTAAAAATAACTTTTATGTTGATTCCCAAATGTCACTGAAATTTAGTTCAAGTCTAGGAGTACGCCAAGTCCAGGAAACTGGCACTAGAGAACCTATTATAAACACACAAGTTTACATAAGCCTTAGAGGTCTTTAAAATATGTTCCTGCTGAAATATCACTCAGCTCATGCATCCTGGCATGCCTGATATTTTTTCTGTTTTACACTATTTACAAATGTTTCAGTGTCGAAAAGAGTAGGCTACTGCCCCATGCCTCTTTGCAGAAGTGCAATTCTTAGCCAATCAGCACACAAGAAATGGGAAATGGGTGGCCCCATATCTTATTTTTTTAGTTTTTAACCCACTCATGTTCAAGCATGAGCTTTGAGGCATTTCCCACTTGCATGTCTGATAAACAAAAGATGGGAACAAAATGCATTTTTCAGTAGTGACTGATCTGTTTATTGTGAACGTAACAGGGCTAAAACATTATCACCATCCTCAATGTTAACCTGTTTAGCGCTATTATAATTTAAAATGCAGCACTTAAAAAAGCTAGGCTAAAAGCTAGCTTTAGATAAATTTTCTTGCCCTCCAGTTTTCATCGGGATATGTTACGCTGATGAAACTGGATTTAAAAGTGGCAAAGATATTCTCTGGTACATTCGGACTATTCCTCAAAATTACAAGCCTGAAGGTTTATTTTACTTCGTCGTGCAATACAAGCTACCATACTGTACTGGCCTGGATAAGGTTCATGTGGATTATTTCAAAAGTCTAATTTGAGAAACAAGCAATAAAATATTGTAGCAACACTTGTAAAAAAAAAAAAAAAATAGAAACACTTTTAAAAATAGAAACACTTTTTTTTTTAGCTTTACTATCTAGATTTGAGTCATAGAAAATCGGAATCCCTTTTTGAGCTTCATTCTTGAAATGATTACGGCTTTAAATTGTCCCTTGTTGAGAAAGCAGTCCGATGTGAAATATATCAGAAAAGCAGAACTGAGCAGAGAGTGAAGGAAGGGTCTATGCAAATTTCTTTTGAAAACCTGCTATGAGGTCATTTTAGGGAGAAAATGTAATTAGTTTCAGTATACTGTATACGAAACTGAAAAAAGGCAGGGAATGTTTTTTTTTCTGACATTTTTGTGTGTACATACACAATCTGAATGTCAAAAAAGGACTAAAATTGACTTGCACAATAAGTTGCTCTTTAAATCTCAAGCCTGCCAGGGAAGCCCTAACAGACGCATAACCATCCAGTGATCAGATGCGTGTTTGGAATGTATCCTGTCTTAATGCAAACTTGTTTTGGATGAAGCATCTGGTAAACAAAGGCACACAGTCAGTGATGGAAGGTTATGATGATATAAGATGGGAGCTAAAATCTAATATCTTGCAAATAGCTCAATGAAGAAACTATTACGATTGAGCAAGACATTATAGTATAAGTTGCATTCTTTATTTCTATTACATTAAATGTGTCATGTTTGCAATGCTCTGCTGGGTTTATGCTGTGTTGCCCTGGAATACCAAACATTGTAAAAGGAAATGTCAAAAAACAACAACAACAGAAAAAAAGAACTAAAAATATGGTTATGTAGTACTGCATAAATTGCCATTTGATTGAATAATGTCTGGTTAGAATATCTAATTGTATTAGATTTTTCCTTAATGATGGACTAAGGAATGCCTTTAGTTTCCGTTCATTGCACTTGTCCCTGTATTTCACACACGTCTCAAACACTGATGTGTCAGTGGAGCTGATTAAAAAAACAAAAAACAAAAAAAAAAAACCCATCAGGCTAAAAGGAGATAAAATCGAAGGGGTGTGTCATTCTGTGTAAATTCCAGGGCATTCTGCTGGCACGCTTTCGCTCCACTTGTCTCCTTAGATGGGAAAGTTACTGCAAATCAATGCAGGTCTTCTGACTGATTCACTTTATAATTAACTATGATTAAACATTTCTGTCCTAATGGGCGTGGTCTGTATCCACAGGGGTATGAAGGCTTACGGAATAGCTTTATGAGGATGAAAACATCATATGCCATAACCTTTACAGGTATCTTACCCCAGGTGAAGATTTGGAAGATTTTGTAGCGGAATGTCAGATAGCCCTCTTCATCATCATCTTCATCATCTTCATCATCATCATCATCAATCTCAAAACACAAACTGATTGATTATTTTCTACACATAGACTTATATAATCTATGCCTAGGCGCATTGAAACTCTTTTGGTAGCTTTACTTTTGTCTTTTTTATTTAT
>JAOVVA010000009.1:11987878-11999024 GCA_028565275.1 Leiocassis micropogon | reverse complement strand
ATATAAGGCAGTATTTAGTTCAGCCTTCTGGAGCAAACCACTGACAAGAAATCAAAAATAAAAAAAAATGCAGTAGTGCACCTCCAGGTCTTTTCATGTTAATGAACTGTCTTGGACTTTCATACACACTCTCTCAAGCATGAAAGTAGAAAACAGACTTTTTCATTTTTTTTGCCATCCTGCATGATCCTAGTCCTGGTGCTCACATTTAGTCTCAACCAGATATGTTTGTGATGTCTTTCAACAATGTCAACAATGCTTGTACTTATGTAGACAGCGCCATCCATCCAGTCTGTATAATGCATTTGGATATTTGGGTAAATCCTTTGTATACATGTAGGTCAAACTGTGTTCAAATATGCAGTATGCAGTTTATCATAAACCTTTACTTTCCTTGCTACAGGGATTGTCCTCATGCATGCGATTACTGCTCAGAGACCAAAATGCAAAATCAAATTCTAAAATTAGTTTGAGGGGAATTGAAAGACCCGGTATGTCATGCGTAACTCCAGCGCATTGAGGATGTTTCCAGTCTGCAGCGTGTCCATCACAGCACTGGAATCTTTCGGTATGCGCGTTGTGTACGGAGAGCGCTCCGGCAGCTATATTAGCCTGATGTGAAATTAGGATACATTATATGTCATATCCCTCATTGCCTCTGTAAATTGGATTCTGGTGAATGGTGGCACAGGGCTGCTGCCTCAGCCTCCCATCTCCACCATTTCTCTCTCTGCAGCCATTTGCCTGAGATGAAAGTGATCTGCGACAAATTTGTGTATAATATATTATAATGACATAGCTCGAGGTGCTCCCATGACGTCCAATGGTGGTCCCGGGAAATAAACCGATACCAGATTTCTGCTTGCCTGCATAAAATAAAAGCGCTTAGTGCACGCTTGAAATCAGTAAAGTATCAGTAAAGTCACTGAACAGCAAGGTCATTTGGAGTTTGAGATGGGATTAATATTCAGAAAACCCCAGTGCTTTTGTGCAACAATATCCGGCAATATGCAGTAAAAGGTTTGTTAAATTAAAAACTGCTCTCTTGAAGCCTTTGTATTCAGCTTGACAATTTTTAAAGCCATTTCATCAATGTAAGCTGTGATACAATGCACCAGTTGTGGCATCAAGGGTTACAATGAGGAGCTTATTCTTTGTCTGTTTTTTTGTAGTTTTTATTTTTTTATTTAGGTATTACGGGGCAGCCTATTCACCACACGCCACCTCTTTGTGCCACGTGAATGGAACCCACAGTGATGTATTTCTCCCTCGGAGTGAACATGCTCTTGTTTTTGTAATGATAACCATCTCGGGCATTTGTACTAGCCTGCTGAAAGTGACAGATTATTTGTGGCTCCTCTGGCAGAAGCCCAGCACTTGCCTAATTGGCGCCCGAGCTCAAGTCCACCTCACGGAGGCAGTGAGTGTATGGCTAACTGCGCCACTCCGGCAGACTGGAGGCTACTTATGCATTCAGGATCACAGTCTGGATTCATCACACTCACACACACACAAACACACACACACTGACACTGGTGGGTTCACTGTCAGCCAGCTCAAAATGTGGCATGTATGCAGTTCGCTTCATTGAGCTTATTTGGCAAGAAAGCGAATCTCTCTCTCTCTCTCTCTCTCTCTCTCTCTCTCTCTCTCAGTCACACACACACTTTATCAGCATTTGTGCCTGGGTCTCCATGGCAACTGTATAATGGTTTTGCCCTAATTCAATCCCAGAAGCAATGCTTAAGCGTAAATGAGGGGAGAGAAAGAAAAAAAAAAAAAAAGCTTGCGTCTGAATTCTTTTCAAGTCAGGACTCACATGTCAGAGGGCTAGTAATGCGAAGAGAGCAGAAAGAACACAGGCGGCTGACAGTGCTCGGAGTGTGCTATCACTCTCTTTCTCCTCCACCTGCTGTCTCTGCCGCTTCTCCCTCTCTCCACTTCTCCCCACCACCCGGCTCCTTTGCTTGCTCGCTTGCTTGCTTGCTCTTTCTCTCCCCCCACCCCCTCCTCCTGTGTTTGCTCTTTCTCTGACATTCACTACGTGGGACCCCATTGGATTTCATTCCAACCTTTATATTGACGCTTTATTACTAACTCCCTCCTTGAAATAGAATGGGGATTATAGCCAGGGTCAGAAGCGTTTCAAAGTAATAAAGTCTGAAAAGAGAGCAGCGGCACAGCGAGACAAGAAGGTGGGGGTTTACAGAGAAAGAGAGAGAGAGAAGGAGCGAGAGAAAGAGAGCTCGCAGAATCTCACTGACATGAGACACACTCTCCAACAAATGAATGCTCTCGGTGGCCATTTTAGTGTGAGACACAATTGGTGTTGTCAGCAGGTGTCAGAGTGATGGAGAGATGAGTATAGGCTTCTGACAAAAGCCCTGCTCTCCAGCCAAACTACCTCAGTACAGATCTTCTACTGCAGGCACCTGAGATTTGCTTTTCGATAAGAGAAACACTATTCATAAAATACACTTATACTGTTTAAACACTCTATTATACTTCATTCAGTATTTATGTGATGCATATTCTAACTGGGCAAAGCTCAATGCAATAGTGCATGTATCACCTTGTACGAACAGTACAGTATGATGAAGGTTATGAGACTATAATCAATGACACAAAGCAGATGTTAGTGAATGCCGTGTTTTACTGTACATTGTAACCGCTCGCAAAAAAATTCTACCAGAAAAGTAAGATAATAAGATTCGCTTTTTTGTCACATGTGAATTTTTTTTTTTTTACATATCCCAGTTAGGAAGCTGGGGTCAGAATGCAGGGTCAGCTAGGATACAGCACCCCTGGAGCAGATAGGGTAAGGGCCCAGGACTGGGGCTCGAACCACTGACCTTCCAGTCAGTAACCCAGAGCCCTAACTGTTTGAGCCACCACTGCCCCAAAAGGGCTGCTTATATTGAATCTGTTACAACATGCTGAGACTGGTGACTCCTTCCAAAAATAATAAAGAAACATCACATCAGAAAAAACTCCTTCTGAATAGAAATTAAGATTCCAGGATTTAACACACACACAAACACTTATTATGTGACATTTGAGTGACATGGAGGTATGTGCGGTGCCGTAACTAGTGTATCTCAACGGCACCACAAGCTCAACGGCTCTCCTGGAGTACTTTGCATTCTCATTTCTTTGTTCACCTTCTAGGTGTACAGCTAGTAACTATAGCCTGTATTTCCACGCACAAGTTATATCAGTCCTTTAGCTCTTTATCAGTGCCTTTACCTTACACACTCATACCAGCTAGCATGCCGCTACCATATCAGTGTCACTGCTATGCTAAGAATGATCCACTACCCTAATATCATCATCTCTAGCCCTGGGATAGTCCCCTTCCACATATAGAGAGGGTATACATAGCAACAGTTAAACTAATGTATATATGTGCTCCTAAATGATGCAATATAAAAAGCATACATGCCATTATCCAAAGATCGTTAGTTCAAATCCCAACTGAGTCTAGGGAGCAGTTAATTAATTAACCGTGCTTTCATCAAAATAAGAAATTTTACCATGGTATTGTGACCAAGGTAGTACGATAGTACCTGCACCATGGCATGTAGTACCATAGTATGTTACATGGTTCTACTATGTACAGTAGTATAATACTATGGAACAAATAAAAATATGTTTTGATATTAATTAAATCCCATAGTGTATGTTAAAACTCTTAATATTATACAATGAAGAGGTACTACTTGTTCTATACCATACCAGTGGTATGTACTAACATATCTAATGTGGTACAGTATGTACAAACATACCATATTAGATACCTGCTGAACTTTTAGCCACTGGAGCACCCAATAAGTACCATGGTATTCACCAAAGTATGGTGAAACATACCATAGTGTTACCATGGTACCCATAGTACCTGACATATAATTCACTATAGTATGTTAGTTACCATGGTACCAACTATAAGGCCACATGACCTAGCCTCGTAGTCTATATAGACTACGAGGCTAGGTCATGTGGCCTCTTTATGGTGCCTGCCATGGTAATATCTGAAGTACCATGGTAGATTATGGCATGTACTATAATATATAACTTATTAAAAATGTTTTATGGGATGGGTAGGTATGGCATACTTTCAGGTCAATAGTGATCTTCTCTGAGTGTGTTATGGCACCACAGAACAGCAGTTTAAAAAGATGCAATCAGCTAATGTTATGCATGAGAAAGCAAGTGAGAGACTTCATCCTCCCTGGTTTGTAGCTGTTGTCTCATTTTATTTTGAGATTTTGTTAGAGTGAGAGAAAGTCTAGTAACTTGATGAAGTTTTGGAGAAATGTAAAAGTTGTTTATTAGTCTGTGATAAAATTCCCATTTGGTGTGTTTCTAATTTTGTGGTGTTAATGGCACACCACCCTGTCACCCTGTCGCTTTCCTGTAATGTGATGATGAGGATATTTGAAAAATAGTTAATTTAAAAATAGTAATAATTTCAGTATATTTGTAAGCTAATAAGCTTTTGTTTTTCGACCAAATACACACACTCTTTTTCCTGTATACAGTATCGCGTCTATAACATTAACTTTTTTAATTCTACATTAACTTTTAAAATTCTACATTATGATTACAGAAGTTGCTTATTTTTAACACTGAAATAATAATAATAATAATAATAATAATAATGAAACTAGCCTTTTCTTGTTCTCATCTTGTGACAGAATTCATTAACTAATTAAATTTCAATTATCTTGTTCATAGAAACACCATGAATTAGTCTTTTTGGTCATTTTTTTTGCCATTCGGCTCAGAATATTGCTGCTTTGCTCCTCTGTTGGTCTAAAATACTTTTTTGTTAACTATTATCATTGTTCCATTGCATCAGTGAATACCGCTGAAACGAATTCTGGATGTGTGATCATAAAGCAAAGGGCTCTTGATGGCACATGGAGTAGCTGATGGAAGCCATGACAGCACATTGCATTAAAACAGTTACACCGCATCTGTTCATTTCCCTGCAGCAGGACTTTTCAACACGGTGTAGAGTGCGTAGATTCCCAGATGAAGGCAGCTGTCGCTGAGCTCGAAGCCTGACATATTCCCAGTTCTGGTCCCTGTGGACTGCCTGTGATCTGCCTGCATCTCACCCGAGACCTTCTCATCGCCCTCCTCCATGCTTGTCTCGCTCTCTTTCCCGTTTGCCCTCAGCCTGTCTCTTTCCTGCCGTATTACCATCCACCAGCCTTCTGTCGAGACTTCATGCCCCCGCAAACGGCTTCTCTATTCACCTTTACAGCCGAAATCTGGCAATGAGTCATTTTCTTGCAAGCACCATATTCGTCTTAAAAGATACTTAATGTAAAACCATCCCCTTGCGCCTTTTTAGGAACTTGGCTAGCCAATAAGGCAAATAAGGGATGCATTAATAGCCATATTATTCTCGCCTGGTGCCATTTTATCATTAAACAATGGCTGGAAGGGTTTGCGGATTTAACATGATGTGATGCTAACTGCCAATGCTAGTTTGTTTATGTATTATTAGTTCCATTAGCCCTGGTTGGTTTGACTCTTTTTTCGACAGTTGCTGGAGGCATATAAGGGCGCGTTTGTCAACAAACAGAGTGAGGACCGATGGCATGGTGATCGAGGGAGCAAGTGTGGAAGTGCGCAAGCTGAAACAATGGTCCATTATGTGTCAGCAGCGAATGATCACCTCCGAGAACAGACGAGGTAGCACCTGTCAGGCTGCATGCTGACAGCTCCATCAGAGCCACTGGGACCTTCTGGGGCTCCTCAGCCTCCTCCTTCGCTATTCTGTGTGTGTGTGTGTGTGTGCTTGTGTGTGTGTGTGTGTGTGTGTGACAGCCCTACCACTGGGGCCTTCCTTCCTGCTTATTATCAGGGATGATCACTGGAGAAGCAGACTGCTACATTTCCCTCCCTGAGTCTTCATGCTGTTCCATAACGTTTCGCAAGACGCAATACCTATATGGCATAGCATACATTCCTATATTTCAGATTTTCTTTCCCCCTAAAAAGCTTGCATTTTTTTAGTACTAGAGCAACACCCAGAATGACAGACCTGATTTCTCAGCAAATGACAGACAGCAAGCCATGACAAACGGTAAACGTCTTTCCCAGACAAGACAAAAAGAAATCTAGCAAACAATAGTGGCATCGAGATGGGACGTGAACAGCTACGTTTTGTCCAGAGGTGTAGACAATAAGTGTTGTTGGTAAGCAACAAATGAGATGACAAAGCATAGAGGAGTTTACAAGGTGATTAGCAGATATTAGACCAGGCAACCCGAACTTTAGCACGCTAGCATAGCATAGCTCTTCCTCACATTTACTACATAATAAAAGTGAAAAAGATGAATACTTTTATTTGTAGAAGCTGACTTATACAGCTTATATAGCTTAATCGAATGAGCTAATCCTATCTTTTTTTTTTATCATTTGGAATCTTTCCCCTTCCAGCCCTAACCAGCTATTGACTTGTCTAATCTGCTAAAGTCTGATTAGATTAGAAAAAAATTTGAATGAAACCAACAGTTGTTTTGACCTTAATAGTCTTCCATCTAACCATAGCGAAAATTATTTACTGTAGCAGCCTTGCTGCTGTCGCTAATTTAGCAAACTGTTCTGTTTAGTGACGTGATTCAGGAAAACAGCCAGAAATGTAACGATTAAATCTTATGGCTCGTTCACATCATGCATTAGAGGTAGAAATCTCCATTTCTTATTTAATTCTCAGGGAAAACCGAACCCATGAACAGATGTTCGGCTAATTTGCAGCAATTAGCCTACTTCTCTTAATGTCTGTGGCATGTTTTCACACTCAAGCCTGCTTTCCTAGTGAGGCCCACTGTGATCTGCTTGGCTGGGTTAATATGGACAGTTTGGGTTTAACAGCTAATGTACAGTTAGTAATAAGAGGTACAGTGATGGCAAAAAAAAAAGAGAAAAGAGATCCTTAGTAACTAGCGTCAGGAGGAGGTGTTTCAGTTCTTTACATGGTTGATTTGGACACTGGCCAATGGTACAGTCATTATTTTGCTGGGTACAGTTTTAAAAAAGGTAAAATTAAGTACCTTATGTGCTTGAATAATTAAATCAAACAATGTTGTACATGCATACACTAATCAGCCAAAACATTAACACCATCAAAAATTTACATTGATTATCAATCAGTAAACTGGTGACAGGATCATGGGCACCCAATACTCAATTATAAAAGTTGTCTATAGGCTGATCCCATAGAAAAGCCAATGCAGCACAAATCACTGAAAAAAAGTCAATGCTGGCCATGGCAGAAGGACACCAGAACACCCAATGCACAAGGCTGCTAATCCGGACTCCAATGTCCCCAGATCCCAATCCAACTGAGCACACCTGGGATGGACTGAACAAACATGTCTAATCGATGGAGGCCCCACTCCACAACCCATAGCACCCAAAGGATCCACTGATAACATCCTGGTGTCAGACACCACAGCACACCCCGAGAGGTCTAGTGGAGTCAGGCCCCAAGGGGATAGTCTCAGTGGCACAAGGGGGATCTACACAATACTGGGAAAAAAGTTTAGTGTTGTAACATTGTAAAGTGTCAGTTATACTGAATGGCGCTGTTGGTAAACCCAGCAGGAATTTTTGGTTGTCAAAATGTTGTGGCGGCATTAATTTGGCAAGGTTATGGACATCAGGGCAACATTGGTATTACATAGAATTACTTTGGTGAAATGATAGAACAACATTGACTATATGATGACTATAAGGGCCAACAAGCACCACAAACACCACATTATAGTAGAGTCATTTTTGCGAGCTAAGATGCAACTTTCTGTAATATTTCTGAAATAAAATGAAACGGAGATAGACACACCGTGTGTTGTGTCTATCCCAATTTCCGAATGGGATTCTAAATCCTTTTAGAAATGTATGGGATTATGTTTGTGGTCCGACATTGTGCCGATGGATTTTAATATGCACAAATGCGACAAATAAAGGTTGAAATTGTTTTGAGGTTGTAGTTCCAACGTTGTGTTTTGAGCATTCAATAATATGATAATATGGCCTACACTACCATCGCAAGTGGCAAACACAGACGTGTCGAGTTATAAACACAGTGCAGAATAAAGTCTAAGAATATTTTTGTGTATAAATATGTGTATATAAATTAGAGAGAAGAAAGTTATCACTGTATCGTTTATACACACTCTATCTACTTTCACTGTCTTAGTCTTCTATACTAACATGTGCTAACCTGACAGGATTTCTTATAGGGTTTGATTTTAAAGCCATACTCATACACTCGTAAGAGATGTGCTTTATTTGAATTCATATTCATGAATGTTTAGAACTTTCACTTGTAAATCTAGTTGTAAATGTTCACTTGTAAAACTAGCTATCTAACATGTGCTAAAAGATCATGCTCAAACATTTACAAAGTTTTATTTTAAGTTTGGGTTTTCCTGACAGGTTTTTTCCTAGAGGAAGTCAGATTCATACATACATAATGTTTTTAATTCATATTTATAAATTTTTATAGTTTTCATTTCTAAAGCTTTCTAGCTAACACGAGCTAACAGGATGTCTTGGAAAAGTTATACAGATAAATGTTTGTTTCATACATTTTTCAAAAATTCATAACTGTTTGAAGGATTACTTCTTAAGCTTGTCAGTTAGCTAACGTGCTAACCTGACAGGATTTCTGAGAAGGAATTTTAAGTCATATTTATACATTTATAAATTCTTATTTTTATTCCAAAATGTTTAGAACCCTTTCTTCTAAAGCTTTCCAGCTAACCAAAGGGATTTCTTTGAGGAATTTCTTCTGTAAAGCTTGTCACCTAGCTAACATCAGAGAACCTAAAAGGATGTCTGAGAGAAATTTTTGAAGTCATACATTTATAAATATTTTTTGTCATTCTTATAAGTGTTGATAGTTTTAACGTCAGCACACAAGTGGCAGGAAGGTTTTAAACCATAACTTATATACTTAAATGTTTGGACTATTTAGTTCTAGCAGAAAATTTACCATGGTTTAGGTACCATGCTAGTCTGATGGTTCCTGTACCATGCTATATAGTACAGTGTTATTTTTGACAGTACCATGGTACTTATTTGCTGATATAGTACACCATGTACCAAAGTATTGTACTGTGGAATGCATATCGGGATAATGTCAAAAATATATTATACAGTAGCCTATATGTTTATGTAGCACAGTGGCTACTAAAATATATAATATGGTACTATACCATCCCTATAGTATGTACCAACATAGCTAATATGGTACAGTATGGACTAACATACCACATTAGGTACCTTCTGAACTTTGGAACCTTTTGTAGTACCGATAAGTACCATGGTATTCACCACAGTACAGTGGAACATGCCATATTACTACAACGGCACCTGCTGTGCTATATTACCTACCCTGGTACGCCATAAAATCTTATGATGCCTATCATGGTACCGTGGGAAATAAAATGGTATATCATGGTATGTACTATAATTTACTATAGTAAAGTGTAGTTCATAGAATATTAACATTTCTTACGGGATGGTGAATTGCAAGGCAAACTTATCAGATTTCTAAGAAAGTTTGATTTACAAATGGTACAATTCTTAATTCTAAAACTTGTAAAAAGAATTTCGGAGGATTTTTTTTTTTACTATTAAATAACTGCAGTTATAAAAAAAACATGGCTACTCATGAACATTTATGCTGTTTAGTCTCAAATGGGTTGAAAGAAGCACCAATTTGTTCGGCTGTAAGATCTGTGATCTGCAGACCGTTAGAAACCTTACAGTATATCCTACAACCCTACAACAGAGAGTTCCTCCTTTTAGAAGCAGTACCATTTCAAAATAATTTATCTATAAAAATGCTTGGGGAACACTTTTTTTTTTTTGCTAAGAATGTTCTACATTTGTAGCCTAAAAAATGACTCATAAAGCATTTACTCGTGTCTCATACGAGATAATATCAGTCATGCAAAATGGATTGGTGCTCTTGCAGTGGAGAAAAGAGATAAATTGAGATGTGTGTGCATGCATGCGTGTGCTTGTGTGTGTGTCTGTGTGTGTTTGTGGTGCATACATGTGTGCTGTGGTACATTTGCAAAAAGCTTATCCCTCAATGAGAACATGCTGGCTGGCTGGCTGGCTGGCAGGCACACACACGAACACACACACACACACACACACACACACCCACACACACACACACACACACACACACACACACAAAACCGCACCTGCCCAGCTGCCTGTCACTGAACAGGTGGAGTGGAACAGACGGCACTCATGCTTTCAGTTTTCTTTTCCTTGCTCTTCCCCTCAGCCCAGCATGGAGACCCCAACCTGGGAAAGCATGCACGAAATAAAAGCTCACGGGTTGAGAGAGAGAAAGAAAGACTGCATCTGTTGGTTACGGTAACAATGCTGTAATAATATGTACTATTTAGGAGATGTGAAAAGACGAACAAAGTGGCTTCCTGTTAAACAGAACTGTTTGCCTGTTTGGTGTAATCTACTCTAGAACTTCTAAACCAATCAGCAGCATCATGCTATGCTGTAGTAAACATCCATGTCAGACTGACACCAATCTAATATCTGCATGGGTTTGGACACATGGCTCTCATAAAGTGTTGTACTGTATAAATGATAATGAGATGAGTGATTGAGTAAAATTGGAACCAAATGAATGAAAAATGGATATCATCAGTAGAAGTCATGTAACAGGAAAAGTAATAAAAAGTTTTATTTATATTATGCAGTGAGACTTAAATAATAAAACAATGAAAGGCATAAAAAAAATCACCATACTAATTTTCATATTCAGTATATTTTTAACTCGTTACACAACCTATAAAATTACTTTTGTTGTTTTGGGGATTTCATATAAATATGAACTGCAAAAATTATCCATGAGTGTTGTGTTTTACATCAAACAATTTCCATCTCTATAGTTATTAAAAAGTTGTTGGCATTTCTTGTAACTTTTCATGAATATGGACAGTCATCTGATTATGTACACTACCGTTCAAAAGTTTGGGGTCACTTGCAAATTTCTTTGTTTTTGTTTGGTGATTTATTTTCTACATTCTACAACAATACTGGGGATTTCAAAACTATAAAATAACACATATGGAATTAGGTAATT
>JAOVVA010000009.1:11961811-11984346 GCA_028565275.1 Leiocassis micropogon | reverse complement strand
ACAATGTAGAAAGAAATAAAAATCAGGAACCATCATGGAGTTAGAAAGTGACCCCAAACTTTTGAACGGTAGTGTACTGTATGTAGTAGGTCATGAAGACATGGAAAACCCAGGATGACCTCGGGATACACTTGTTGCATGTGCTGCTTGGTCTGGAAAAGTTTTCAGACTCGTGCACAATGTCAATTTAAATGTAAAGGTTGGTTTCAGATCCTGATCTGAATTAGGAACTGATCTCTGGTTTATTTAAATGGGTTCACTACAAGACCGCAGAGGCAGACACTAGGCTATGTGTAAAAGCAGTACGCATCTGGGACAGACAGTGCATGACATGATTAGTTGAACCTGTTTCCTAATTTACCGTGGCAGGGGAAGAAATTGCATTTATGGTTGCAGTTTAGAACTAATTTGTCTAATATGTGAAAACCAACCTATGATCATTGACGCCCTCGAATGAGCCCAGAATCACTCCACAGAATCATTTCCAGGATAAGTGTATTTAGGGATAGGAGGAATGTGGAACGGCTTGGGATAAACAGGTCTACATATTGGTAGTAGCCATAAACAACCATTAGACATAACATTACAACACAAAACATGATGCCCAGTATTATGTAGGCTCCCCTTGTGCCACCAGGGCAGATTTGTCCACTTGGGGCATGACTTTGGGTAACTGTGGGCTGAGAGTGGGTCCTCTGTGGATTGGACTGGTTTGTCCGGAGCATCCCTTGTGTGCTTGATCAGACTAGGATCTGGAGAGATTTAGGCCAGTTTTGGCTCTTTGCCTGCCAGGCTGTGGTGCACTGGGTGTTCTCGTGGCCAGCATTGACTGTTTTGCCTATTTGTGCTGCATTGGTTTTTCTGAAGAATCCTGCAGGCATGGGTGAGCCTTTTGTGTTCATGATCATGTCACCAGTTTGCTGATATAAAATTGATATCAATGTTAATGTGTTAAGTTTATGCCTGATTAGTATACGTGGGTATAGTACGTGGCTTGACATTAAATTTCCTCAGTATGATAATAAGATAAGATAATCTAACGTAAACCTTCCCAGCAGAAATAGAGCAGAGACCTATTATTAATGTTTATACTGTTCTTGAGTGTCAACAGCCCTTTTTTATTTCCAGAAACTGTCTGTATTCAGAAACTCTGTCTGTATAGCTCTTTTGGATTCATACCATTTAACTCAAACCAGAAACACTTATTTGCATGATTTTGTGTATTTTTCATCGATTCAAATAAATTGCATTATATAAACTGACCTATATATCATGGAATATGCTCAGGATATTAGAATAAATAGAATAGAAAGTACTATGAATAGAATACTCTTGTTTTACGTTTTGTTTGTGAACCTCTTTTAAGATAATATGTGCGAAGATATAAGTTTTGCAGCGCTGTGTAAAGTTAATTTTAAAAAGTGAATTTTTTTAAAGGGCAAATCCAGGTAAAAACAATGGTATGAATACACAAAGCTTAACCAGTGAGCTTACTTACACGTCAGGTACAGAATAATAGGGGAGTGCGAGCGTTGGCGGTGTTGTAATCCTGTGACATTTACATTTTCAGAAGATGACATTAAGTAAGGAATAAACATAACAGGGCATGCTGATGTAGGAAAATAATAATGACAGGGTGGTGTGATGCGGGCCACCGTGAATCTGAGATACTCTTACCAACCTGAAGCTTGAATAATGGTATGTCCTAAAGTGTTTTAAGACCACGGCAATTTGCAGTTGTCATACTTTCATCTGTTTACATTTAATGTTGTGGAAAGTCTGTGAAGAAGTTCATTCTTGCTATTACGAGAGTGAGTCAAAAATTATCCGCACTCCGGTTATATTAAAATTTCTGTTCTTATCAGCGCTTCCCGTTCAAGGCTACGGTCTCGCCAGGTGAAGGTGCTGGTCCTCTACTGCTGTGAAGGTGTGAACATGTTACATCAGTCCATTGGTAACTGCAATGTGAGCAAAAATGGATGCCCGACTTGTGATTTGTACGAAAGAAGAAGAGCGCACAGTGATGCTTACTGATTTTTTGTGGCCTGGTGCCAAAACGACACATGGGAGAGCATAAACACAAACGTTTGGATATCTGCAAACAAAATTTGGAACGTGAAAAGGATCATGAAAGTATCTTAAAGAGAATTCTTTGTTTTGAGGTTTAAAAGCATCCTCCCTACAGTCCTGATCAGACTTTCACCTGTCTTGTCCCCTGAAAGCAGCCCTGCGGGCACGAAGATTCCCTTCTGATGAAGAAGAAGTGCACCACGCCACTACAAATGCCCAAATTGTGCAGTAGAAGTTCATGTGAAAAATAACAGATTAGTAACAGCGGTACTATTTCACTTTCCTTAACATGACACACAGACACATTGTCTATGTGTTCTTTCAGTTATTTCAATAAGCGTAATAAAAGACATTCATATCTAAATGGCCTTTAAAGGATTACGACTGACTGACTCCCAATACATCAAACTAACTTTTAGTCCATTTCTTCATATTATTTACAATAATGTCATTCATAAAGTCAATTAAAATGAGTTATCACATAACTGAGCATAATGTAAGGCTTCTGTATCACTCATGCTCATAACTACCTCTTCTGCCAAGGTATTTTAATATTACGGAGGTCAAGCACATTAATTATATCTCCTTTAAATACAATAAAAGGTAATGGGAGCCCTTTGGTAAAATGCTGCAGAATTCACAACGCCTAAATGAAGTTATCATTTTTATTAATGTTCTCCTATTCTCCTTCATCTATTATAAATCTTACAGGGGATCTATTTTACTGAGTGGTCAGGTTTTCTGAAAATGGTCCGGCGATATCGAGGGCAATTTTGAAATGAAATTGCATGTCCCCCCTCTCTTTTTTTCCGCATTTTAATAAGCGCCATGGAGTGATACCTTAATCAGAGTTGTCGTGAAAAGCCCTGCCTTGTTCTGTAACTTAATAGATGGAGCCCATTCATCACTGAAGACTCTGGCAGAGGAGAAAAACGACACAGGCCTTAACACTGGCAGTATTAATTACTATTTAATTATAAAACCTTAGCCCATAAATAAAAATAAAAGAGGGTATTCATGAGGCATTTATGGAAATTCACCAGGGATGGGAGACAAGGGCATTTTCTTGAGATAGATAAATCACGGAGCACTGAGCCGGTCTCTCGAGCCTGAGAGTTTTGAAAATTTAAAGGACCCCATCCCCCCCCCCCAACCCTCACACACACACACACACACACACACACACTTAAACACTCTCAAACACACTCACACACACTCAAACACACACATGCGCACACACACAAAAAAAGCACACAGAAACACAGCATATCAGAACAGAAAGTAGATAAAGTCCCAACTTACAAAAGGAGAACAATCACAGATATAGCCTTGTTTGAAACGTTCTATTGAAATGCAAATAGAGTTTTCTAAACAATGTTTTGTGTTGATGCATTCAAAGTAGGTTGCTGCATTTGAATCCCAAGCAAATAGACTCAGGACATTACAATAAGATTTTACTATGTCTTCGAAGAGTTTCAGTGTCGGCGCAAAAAAACAAAACGAGCCGTTCCGTTCTGTTCCATACTACCACGAGAACAGATGCTTTTAGTTAGGGTCCGATCATTTATCGTGACAAAAGTGTATTTCAGTTGGCGTAATCGATTAGTTGATTATTATTTTAATCTTTAACTTTTGAGGAGCTAATAATGGAACTGGATAACTTTCCCATTTACTGATTTTTCAAAATCAGTAAATGGTAAAGTTATCCAGTTCCGTTATTAATGTTATTATCCAAAATGTTATTAAAGGAGTTACCGAACACTGTCCAATCAAAGTACTGTACGATTTAAAAGAAGGGACAAATAGCAGAACTTTTTAATATAAATACTAATTAACAATACTTTTCTTACGTTTGTGGTTTTGAAACTCTTAATTACCTATTTAAAAACCAATCACAGACGGAGTTGCCTATCTGTCTTTTAAAGAATGAGTGCCTGTGTGTGTGCATAATAGTTTTATGCCTATGATAAGACCCCGTGCTCAGTGGTTTCATAACAAAAGAACGACAGCCACTAAATGTTTGACTGAACTTCACCATTCCAAATAAAGAAATGTAATAACACCTACTTGTCTCGGTGGACCTTCATAAATGAAACAGTACTGTTTAAATCTACAGTACCTACTACATACTGTATATTTAAAAATAAAAAATAAAAATATATATATATATATATTGTTATGTTTAGTAATGACATTTATGAAAACTTTATTTCGTGTGACATTTCGAATCACCTTTAAAGTTCACAAATGGGTGTTACTCTCGCCAGCAGAGATTCAAAAAAGACCTGACAGCAACTTCAAATCTTGGGAGCCGTGTTACTTCAGATGAAAGGCTGACTTAGGCCTTTCATCTGTAGGGAAAAGGTCACAAATACCCTTGTGCACTGTATCAGATGCCGATAGATATTTCAGATATAAGGCCTAGAACAGCCTCGTTTGTATCTGAACTGCTTATCTGTGGCGCGATTAAAACTATAAAACTTGCCGAAGTTTTACAAAGGAACAGTATATCAAAAGACATACATTTAAAACCAGTTTGTTAGTTTCTCATGTGGAACTCAGAACTCAGCCTGCTGGGTTTTATCAGGTGACAGAAATACTCATCCTGAAGAAACACTGTGAAATTGTTCTCTGTGAGCAAAGTGAGGAGGCTGACAGACATTTTACAACTGCAGGGCCAGTGGCTAAGTTAATGAACTCAAAGGGCAAAAGGTGTTTTTTTTGTTTTTTTGTTTTTTTTAAGACATGTACCCAAGACAAGGTTGCACTGACCATAAAGGACTCGATCATCTTGATGCAATGGCCTTGACATGTTTTGTTTTTCTCATTTACATTTACAGCATTTGGCTGAAGCCTTTATCCAGAGTGACTTGCATGAATGCTTTGTGGTCTCCGTCAGAAACGTGACCTCTTGCTAGTACACGTACGAGATCAGTCTGAGATAGTAGAACAACAAAACAGAGTTCTCGTTTAATTAGTATTAATAATGCTTATTTTTCCCTGATTGCTTGGTGAATATGGACTTTAGGACAGCTAGGAGACGTTTATTCCTTCACCAGGGTGTGGGGACAGAGAACAGTCTTGATGCATAATTTCCTTGTTTCTTGAAAGAGGACAGGTCAAGTCGAGTCGTGCTAGAGGCTCAAAGGGAACGTTGTGCAGTGTGGGGGTTTGATAAGTGCCTTCAGCTAGGATTGGGTTGGGCTGTTTTTGGTTTTGTAGGGGGTGATGTGGGAGAACATTTTCAGTGTATTATCTATCTGTGAAGACTGAAGAAGGATTTTTTTGACTGTAAAAACATGTGGGTGCCTTTGCCTTTGCGTATGCTCTTAACTACAGCCCTGGGGCACAGATTGTGACTCCTATAGGCACTTTTTACTCACACTTTTCTCCAGGTAACACTATGTATGTAAACTAGATATTGTAGACTACACTAAATTGAGATTGAATCCCACATATGTCCTTGCTAACTCTACTACGCAACATAATTATATTCCTGTAACTTGGTTAAGGTCATTGAGTCACAACAGATGTTTTTAAACCCCGCTCTCTCTATCCTTCCCTGTCTGTCCACCTCTTCCTCAGTCTCTTCCTGACCCTGGTACGGTGCCCTGCAGGGTGATCTCTGAAAGCCTGTCAGATCTTGTTACATGTTTGTACCACTTAAGCTTTCTCCTCTTAATGAAGGTAAGGAGGTCATCATGGGGTCGAGTGGCTCGAGATATCCGACGGACCTTTAGGTTTGTGATGTGTTTCGTTCCAGAGATGCTCAACAGTTTTCAGTAGAAAACTCATCATCCACTCATCCCATTCTGTAGATGATCCATAGCTTGGAATCTTCTTCTGGTCTCCATGTTTCACATGCGTGTAAAAGCAGTGATATAACAGTCGAGTACATACAGTACCGTAGGTTTCACTTACGATCTGAGCGCACTACTTCTGCCTTTCCAAACGATGTGTATCATGGTTGTCTGAGAAAGATAACGTCATTGAAAGAAACCATTAAAGCATTACAAACCTGGTGATTTGCCTTGCAATTGGACCTTTGGATCATTTAAAAAAATGCAACATAAAACAACACAAATACAAAAATACTTAATACCACATTAATGTGACCGTTTATCACACAATAGTATCTATGTCAAACCAAAACACCTACAATAGTTGATCTGGTATTTTGACCTACTTGTGTTAGTGTAGATGTATTGTCTATGTAAGTCAGGACGACTTTGTTCTATGAACAGGTACCAATCTGAAAAATCCTCAAAAAGTACAAGAAATGACAAAGAACTAAGATTGACCTGAACAGGAGGTATTGAAACACTAAACCTTACCTAATTAAAAGGCGGATTAGAAAATGTTAGAGTTTGGTTCTTTTGTAAGCCCTTATATTGAAGTGCTTTATTTAGAAAAGAGCAAACAATGATCATTTGGTTAATAATGAAGCCTATTGATTGTCAGTACTTATCTGGATACCCGGTTTAGCAGCGTGGCATTTTGGAGACCCCATTTAATGACAGAAGCACTGTGGATGTTTCAGTTTTTGAATAAAAAAAAAATCTGCTGTAATTAATGTATTACAGGACAAGAAGAATGGATCGAGGCTTACAGGACGTTTCCAGCTAGATAGAAAATACAATAACAATCAGCGCCAGTATGACAGCAGCTGAGTAGCTAATTTCATCATAAAACTGCAAAAGACAGGAGCGAATCTTCCATTATGTCCTTCAAGCAACTTTATCAACCAACCTCCTCTTAATTTTTCCACATTGCTTGTAAATTTCACCACTGAAACTCAGAAATCCCATTTAAAAACTGCCCCAGTGCCATAAGTGTTTTTTTTTTTTTTTAATGCTGTGCCTAGACTTACTTCAGGCATGTCTCTCAAACCAGATGTTTCCTCTCATCTGTGTTCACATTGGCAAGGCAGAGCTTGGAAGAAGCCCAGCCAACTAAGCGAAGGCCAGGCGGAATAAAACCAGAGCTTTGGGTCGCAGGATTTACTGCACGGTTCACGGTGCCAGAGACTTGATTGTGAACCAAAAACCATGTCACTGTAAGAGAATAATGTTTATATTTAGACTGGGTTTGTGGTAGAGTTTGTGTGAATGCCAGCGCTGTGGGTTCTGGTGCTCATGACTGCACTGGCTTTCGCTGCCTTTTTCTTTGCAGTCTGCGCTCTTCCTGTTGAATCTGAGAGCGGGGCCGTTTAGCCGAGCAGGACCTGTGGTAATTGTAGGGAGTTCACAGTCTGGACTTTTGTGATAACGGATCAAAGTTTGCCATTGCTGAGAACTAATAGGCTGTGCTTGCAGGGCTTGTCACCAGGTGACTTTTACAACCAGCGCTTCCTGCACGGGAGGAAGTCCACGGCATGGCCTGTTACACCGAGCAGATAGTGTATCTTTTCTGAACAGTCGCTTTAGTTTATCAACATCACCAGGCTGACAGTGTGTTAAAGAAAGAACACAGTATGGTTTAGAAGTATTTAAAGTTGTTTTTATGTTTGGTTAAAAAAAATGATTTAAGGATGATACAGTCCTTCATACTTATTTGTTTGTAATCGAATTTCTAATTTTCATAACACATTCAATGGCTTTGTCAGGGTGCCTTTTGATAGGAAAAGTTACAAATACCACTCGAAAGTTGATTAATTTCCCATGATAACAAATCCTGATAGATTTTATTACACCAATGCCATAACAATTCACTGTATTTATTTGCTGATTGTCCTGTACAGGGTGGTGGGAGGCCTGGAGCCTATCCCAGGGGACACGGGGCACTAGGCAGGGCACACACTCCCACACTACGGGCAATATAGAAATAGCAATACGATTAATCTGTGGGAGAAACCAGAGTGCATGAGGAAACCCGCCATAGGGAGAACATGCACACAGACCTGAGGTGGGAATTGAACCCCTGACCCTGGAGGAGCGAGTCTAGAGCGCTAACTACTATGCCACTGTGCTGCCAGTCTTATTGTTAAATGCTATACTTTTTATCTGACTATAGTTACATTAATGTTGTTCCTATATATTTTTCCTGGACAAGTTAATTAAGTTGTTTATTAGTTGTTGTTTTGAGTTTTTTGTGTTTCTAAACATATATTACCTAAATTCATCCAAAACAATTACAAAATAAAATGACATTTTATGACCTGAACGTATAACAGTAAAGTATATACACATTTTCATTAGATTTGAATGAAAATTTGTGTTACTCGATATGTTACAGTATATACTGCACTTCTGCTCTCCTGCTGTTTGTTACATACAGTATTTTGCAGGTTGCATAGGTTACCTCATATTCATGACCAGACGTCTCACCAGGATCTTTTCACTAATATCCCCACTACATATTTCATCTCTCTCTATATAAACCTTTTGTTGTAACTAAGACACCGTGTTTTCTTTTGTGAAAGATTGAATTATCTGCTCAAACATCGGCAGAGAAAGAAAATTTATCAGTGTCACATTCAAGCACTTGCCTGTCTTCTCTCAAACCTCTTTGCTGTACTTTGGCACAAGCTGAGTGTGCAGGCCTCGGCTGGTTTATGGGTATTATCCCTAAGGCTATTACTGTTTGTTCTTCCAAAAGTATTGAGGGACTGATGGTGTGGGCAAAGTGCTCCATCTCAGATTGCCCGTGACTCTGAGCTCTCGGGGTAGGAGAGAAGTGATGGTTAGCACAAGCCTGTGGCCCATCTGTCTGCTACACTGCTAAGAAATATTATTATATCTACCATCAGCTCTGATCTCATCCTAAATGCCAAGATCTTTTTTCTTTTTTTTTTTTTTTTAAAGATCCCCATTGGTACAAAATCTCTCTCTGAAACTGTTAGAGATTTCAAGCCAAAAACGTCAAGCTCAGTAATAAAACATGTACGTATTTCATGTCCGTATCTGCGTGTGAACATGGAAAACAAAATGCAGACTTCATCCTGCAGTATTTAAAAAGCACCTTCTTGACACATGAATAGTCTAAAACCCTTAGACTGTAAATGGCAGGAAGGTAGCCATAAAAACATTGACCATGAGAGGTTCTTCAGAGGTAAGAGGTTGAAGTGGCTCGGTCGTTTTAAGTGTAGCCAACCTTATCTTTCCACTCTAAATATAAAGGGCAATGGTGCTCTCCTAATCTTCCACTGGAGCCATTTTCCCAGTAGATTTTTTTTTAAGTTGTGGCAAAATAGGTGATTGTTGTCTGTTAGATGCAGACTGCAGGATAAACATACTGTAGGGTAAACTTGAAAAATCTACAGTATATGGATGCTAACCCTAAGCAGTACTGTAATACTGTAATGCTGCTTACGCTAGGACCTCACGTCTGATGATTAACACGCAATAAAATTATGTGTCATACTTTTGGGAACCCATGGAAGCGTTGTACTAGAATTCATGTCTTAGTTACGGCTTCCTGTGGAGAGAATGTGCTCAGCTGGCTGCTACAAACAAATTGATGTAACTGTAACAAATGCATATTGTGAGGTTTTTGTTGTGTCGTGCGAGCGAGATTGGTTGTTAAAAATAAAAAGTTTCCAAGCTAATTTATTCCACGATGGCTTCTCCATGTTAACCCTTACAACTCGAGTGGCAGCTCAAGTGACAACACAGCATTGGTCAATGACTGATTAAAAAACAAAACAAACAACTGCTTATGTAGAAGTACTGACGGTATGTGTGGCGAATTCAGACATCTGTGCATTTGCGTTTTCCGTTATGTCAGGTAGAAGCAAAGCTATCATTATATTTAAAACATGTAATTTTAACACTACCGGAATATGGAATGATGTGGCAAAAATATAGAAATCACAAAATGAGCATATTATTATTATTATTATTATTATTATTATTATTATTATTGTCAATAACCAAAAACAACCATAAAAATGTGTGACTATATGTATCTGTTATTTCTTCCTATGAGACCCTTTTTTCATTTTTTGCTTGGTCATGTTTGTATAGTTGGTTGAAATAAAATTAAATTCAGTTCATCATATTGCCATATTGCAATAATCAATTCCGACCCCTATATATTTATTCAATTAAAATTGTATTTGTCACATACACAGTCATACACATTGTGATATGCAGTGAAATGGCCATGACCTAAAAATAAGTCTCTCTGCGAAAAATGTATAGCACTAAGGAGTACAATTAATTTCAAAAATACATTATTCAATTAGAGAAATAAGAATATGAAATAAAAGAAAAAATATACAAATAAAGAAAATTTTATATAGTAAAATTGTCCAAATCTTTTTTATTAAAACATAATAATGCAAAAAAAAAAAAAAAAGCTATTCTGGGTTTTAAGGGCTACATATGCTGAGACTTTTAATCATTTTAATGTACTGTATATATATATATATTTAGACCTTTTGACAAGCAGTCTTATTTAAATGTTTGGGAGTTCTTGTGGAATAAAGGAATGGTCTGGCCTGTATATATTAAACGTCTTAGAATCACTACTAGGAATCGAAATGACAGTTAATTTACAACTAAAAATACTCAGAGTAGGACATAAAAGTTATTTACAGTATACTGTACAGTTCCTACTATTACTTTCAGCGAGGAGTAGGACTGCTTCAAGGAAAGTGTGTGACGTCACTGAGAGCCACAAAGTAGCCTACAAATTATAGTGAGGTGTTGTAGTAGTTATGACAGTTATTAGTTTTAAACAGTGGAAAACTGAACTGTTGAACTCAGCGCCAGTGTGAAAGCTTTATGCACATACACAAACCTTATACGGGTGAATGAAGGTTTTCTAATCAGACTGCTACAATTGTTTCAAGCCCTATAACAGACCTGTGTGCGACTGTTACAATCTGATCAAAATGAAAAAGGCGAGAAGAGAGAGACCGTTTTGCTTGTGAAGGTAGTAAAATGTAAGGAAATAATTAAAGAAAACTTCTTCCCTACTCTTATCGCTTCAGATAAAAAGAATGAGTGGATGACAATTTGTGAAAGCACCTATGCCACCTGTCAGTTTGCCACACACACACACCTGACACCGTTAATGAAATGTCTGAGAACAAAGTGTAGAATGTCCAGAGCATTTATGAACCATTCCTGCCTATTTCTTATAAAAGGTAACATAGGTTTATTGTGTGATTTCATGGTACCTTAATTGGAGGCTCACCCAGGAGACACTTGGATAAATGCATCCGAAATTCTACACTCTCAGATATAGCTACAAAACAAATAGTGAAAAGAAAAAATAGTGCACTACGTAGTGGATAGAGTAAGTGTTTTTGCACTTACAATTGTGAAGCTAGACAATATTCATTTGGATAGTTAAGGGGTCTTTGCTTCCTAAGAGGGATTCTACTTAGAATCTATACCATGATAGGGAAGCTAATCTTCTCCATTTTTGTCTCTGCAAATCAGGAGATCTGTATCTACGTATCAATGTAAGTTTTGTGCAATAAATTAAAACACATTCTTTGCTGATGCATTGTCTCTACAATCTAGCTACACATTCATTTATTATGGTTTTAATCTGGATTTTAAAGGATTAACTATTTTTAATAGTTCAATTAAAAAAAAATTCAATTCAAAAACTTGAACATAGACCAATCAGCCTTACCATTACCCGCAGGTGAACCAAGGTCACCTACTTGGCCTCAAAACTCCTCAGATCTGATGAGACACCCATGTGACACAAACAGTCTGAAACACTCAGGCCTCGCCCCATAACCCACAGTACCCTAAGGATCTTGGTGCCAGACGCCGCAGCACACACCCAGAAGCACTGCTAAGCCACACCCTGCGAGACCAGATCCGCGCCAGTGGCACAAGTGGAACCCAAAACCTAGTTGGTTTTATTGTTAATGGTTTTAATGCTATGGCTGATTGGAGTATGAGAGCTGTTCAACGTGATATGTTTAGTTTCTGTATTGGACCACGATCTATGGCCCTTCGAAAAATGGCCACATAATTTTTTTATGGGAAAAAAAGTCTGAAAACCAGCCGGTTCGATTGCTAAAAATAGTTATATTTTCCAGGCTATATCCAAGGGCCATAGCTAGCTCATTATTGGTCCGATGGCCAAACAAAACATATGCTGAACAGCTCGGAAATTTCTGTTTTTTTATTTTTATTAATTAATTAATTATCTTTTTAAAAGCATGTTGATGGAACAATCATTGTCAAGCTTTACATCAAATTACCCTTTTATAAATGTCAACTTTTTTTTTTTTTTCTAATTGCATGCTCTTTACCTGCAATTTCCTGACTGTGTGCCCTTCATTATATTGTCTTGTTCCATGTATGAAAAAAAAAGTCTCCTTGCCTTCTGTGATGTATGCAGGGTCTGTGAGCTACCGGTTTAAAGAAATACGATCACTATTATTGAAACGACTCCCTACTCTGCATCAGAGAACGAGTAGCGCTATATAGCGCACTAATGCAAGAAAATGGGGTTTGTGAAGCATATGATTTGGTTCCTACCATTCCCTGAATCCTGTCACATAAACACCTTTGCAGTGTGTGCATATCATATCATCAGTGCAAACTACACCTTATTCACTGTAATGATCATCTCCAGCCAGCGTATAATGTCTGTTCTGTACACTACTGATTGCAGTAGATATATATTTTTTTCATTGTGCTTTAAGATATGCCTACAAAATAGCTGATTTGCAAAACAGAGTGCCATATAGTGAGTAGGCTGTGATGCTGGACTTGCAAAAGGGACAGTGATCTCCACTCCAGTCCTAGCGGCTCATGGTCCTGCAATTTCTTCCTACACTGACAATCTTGCTCCAGCACATGACAGACTTGATGATCTGTATCGGGGGTGTTAGTGCAGGAAACACATGAAACTGTGAAGAACAGCGAGTCCACAGGACTGGAACCAAGAAACCCTGCAGTGTCTCTGATTTCAAGGAATATGATGTAAGAAGACGTTATCTTGAACAAATAAACTAATAGAGATACGACTAGGAGGTGTGCTATTCAATGCAACAGAACAAAGGGGTAAAAAATCATCTCATTCTGGTTTAAATGTGAATACAGAACTAAATATTTAGAGAATTAAAAGCACTACGTTACATACCAACACAGAACCACAAATGAGCAGACAGTGGGAACAGAGCAACACATGGGTACAGTCACTAATCGTTTTACTTGCCTACCAAAGTTAGTAAGTTTGGTAGATGTACCTTTTAAAATACGATTACATTATACGGATACATTTATGATATAGCTGCACTTTAAACTGATCATTGATCTTTTGAATTGAACACTGCAACTACTCAGTAATTATTTAAAATCATAAGATTTACTAATGTGTGTTCATTTTCCTCAAAGGATCAGTTTTACTCAAACCTGCGCCAAGTTGTAGTGCAGACCGGGTATTCCGCTGTGGCGACCCCTTGCCGGGAGCAGCCGAAAGACCAACAACAACAACTGATGCTGACTCAAATCTTTTTTCATAGATCTAATTTTTTTTTTCCTCTAATCACATATTATACACATAAAGACGTTGTGAATGAGTTGTTACTGCAGAAATATTACCCTATTGGAACAAGTGAACATATACACAGCCAGACCCATAAGAAGGAATCAAGCAAGTGTACACTTTTAGCTTTAATTTAAGGGATTTAACAAAACATTTCACTTTTTATCCACAGTGCCTCCATTCTCACAGGCTGGAAAGTTAAGTAGACGAACTAAGAATTAGAAATCTAAGGATTATTTTAAATATTAGGATGCAAATCCTTCACAGTCAGTGACTGCCTTACATCTGGAAACCATGAACATCACCAAAAGCTGAGTTTCCTTCTTTAAAATTCTTTGCCCAGCCTTTACTTCCTGTTGTCTTCAGTAAGTGAAAAGCATGCTCAACTATGTTGAGGTCAGATGACTGACTTGGCCCTTTAAGTACACTCCCGTTTCCTTTTCTTAGGTTGTTTATGCAGTATGTTGTTTTTGCGACTATCTTTGCCCTTACTTTCCTTCTCCAGAGTCTTTCCTTCTCATTATTCTGATACAAGTTAATCATGCTTTCATCTGTCCAAGGAATATTGGTCCAGAACTGAGAAGTCTTTCATTTCATTTATTTTTGTAAGATATTTTATAGCAAGTCTTTAACAGTGGTTTTCCCCTCAGTGGTTTACACCAGTCAGCCACAACATGAACACCACCACCAGGTGAACTGCTTAACATTGATCTGCTTAACATCGATCATGAGCACCCAAGACTCATGTATGCCAGTGGAGACCAAAGACCAGCCCTTCTGGTTAAATCCAACAGAAAAGCCAATGTAGCACAAATTGATGAAAAAAGTAAATGCTGGTCATGATAGAAAGGTACAAGAACACCCAGCGCATCCCAGCCTGCTGTGTATGCAGCTTCGCAGGCAAAGAGGTCAAGCCCTACAAATTTCCCAGATCTTATTTCGATCAAACATACACTGGATAAACAAGTACAGTACAATCAATTGAGGCTCAACCCCACCACTAACGTCCCAGTGCCAGACACCACAGTACATCCCCAGAGGTCTTGTGAAATCATGCCCCGACAGGACAGAGCTGCACCACCGGCACAAAGGGAACCTTATTGGGCATAAAGTTTTGAATGGTAGACTTGGACTATGATGCACCTACCTCCTCCAGAGTGAGCTTGGAATATCTTCACCAAGGGAAAAATGCTGCAATCATCTACTTGAGTTGTCGCCCATGGTCGTCAATTCCTTTTAATATTCCTTCCTTTTTTTTTAAAATAAAGAATGCACCAAGTTGCACCACTCTTGTACCAAATTTGGCCACTCCTAAAGTTTTCCAACTGTTTATTTCCAGGCTAAATGATGGCCTTCTTCGCTTTCTTTGCACTGCACATTGGGAACTCCCAAGAATAGCTATCGAATACAAAATCATCTCCAGACCTTCCATATCCTGATCATTAAACGACCTAGCCTGAAACTCCTTAACATTCGATTTTCCAATTATTTGAAAAAAAAAAAAAAAAGGAATCATGGAAAATAAATTGCTTTAATTCCTAAACTGGTCAGACAATATTTTTGTTAAACCCCTTAAATTAAAGCTGAAAGTCTCCACTTTAATCGCATCTTGATTGCTTCATTTAAAAATTCATCATGGTGGTGTAGACTGTCCAAAAGTCTTTGCACACGCATGGAAACGTTTGATCTGAATTATGTTTTAGCTCCAGATACCTTCTATACCTCCCATTTCGACAGAACGACAGCGCTTCAATTCGGAAATAAATTTCCCTAATGCTTTAAAAAGAACAGATGACGTCAGACCATTTTTTTTCCTCTCAAAAAACTAATTTTAATTAAAACAAACAAAAAAAGTTGAATCATTAACAAGTTTATAAAACAGTGATTTAGTTACATAAATAAATCGATATCGGTGTATCAAATCTTAAATTCAACTTCATGAGCATGTTGACACGGGTGATGAAGTACAATCGTTTACCTTTTGTAATAAATAAAATGAACATATTTCTGTTTCTAAACCATAAAAAAAGAGCTACAGACATACCTCTAAGGAAGGGAACAAGAGACACTTGACAACGTTTTGCACCAAAAAAAAAAGGAAAAAAAAAAAAACCATAGGAAAACTGCTTTTTAAAGCACAAGGTATAGGACCATTCAAGCTAAACTTAAAGACACTAAAAGTTGGAACAAAAGTCAGTTGGCTTTCATTTTAATGAAACAGGTTTGGTAGTTAGAACTCCAGTTTGGTTATTTTAAAGCGTTAAGACAAGGCAAGAAAGAAGGCTGTTCTTGTTGGAGGAATTCTAGAGGAACCGAAGGAAAAAACAAGGAGAATAAATAAAAAAATTAAAAAAGCATTACAAATGTCAGAACAGTCAGACCTATACAGTAACTTTCTGTCCTGCACAAAGTCTAGATGTCAGCAGAATAGGCATTTACATGTTATTGTGCATAAACATGGAGCATCTTTGTGACTTAACAGTTGTGGTAAAAAAAAAAAAAAAAAAAAAAAAAAAAACATGAACGTGGTCAGGCTAATTGGACTGCACACGTATATATGTATGTGTGTGTGTGTGTGTGTGTGTGTGTGTGTGTGTGTGTGTGAGAGAGAGTGTGTGAGAGTGAGGGGGTGGCTGCTTTCAACATTAAACTACTAAAAGTCAGTTTCTGCTGGATCTACGTCTCTAGGTGATTTTTGAGGCACACGGGCCTGCGGTTCTTGCATTCTCTATTCTTTATTAATGCTAAGGCTTGTTGCTCTGGCTTCGCCGTCATCTAGAAAACACTGGTGCCCTGTACAGTTCTGGTGCTCGCCGGGTACACAAACGTTTGTATATACGTACACGAATCCGACATACCAGGTGGATCATGCAGTTGGATAAGTGGCTCTGCATAGGTACCAGCATCCAAGCTCACTGCCCAATTCCAGCCCCTGAAGCAAGGCGTGCTTTTCTTTCTTTTCTTTTCTGTTTTTTTTAAGTCCCTCTGATATGTTTCGTTTTTAAAACCAAGGTACTGCAGCTTCAAGTATTTTGCATTACATAGAATATTCTTTTATAAATTACTTAATGTATACATTTTTTTTCAATATTCAGACATATACTATCATATATACAGTACAATAAAATGCTCTCATTCTTTCTTTTTTTTCCATGTTCATTTTTCTCTTTTTTTTTTTTCCTTTTTTTTTCTTGAGAAATCCCTGAGAATGTATGTCGACAGTCGCTAAGTTTCCACAAGCGCAAGCACAGCAGGGTTTTCAGGAGGTTCTGTGAGCATGTGTGTGTATGTGACATGCGTATGGAGGAACAGCACTGCAAAGCCACACGATGAGCCTGGTACAAAAAAAAAAAAAAAAATTAACAAAGTAAGAAACAAAAACAATAAAAAATAAAGGAAAGGAAATGAAAAAGTAAAAATGTCCCAAACTGGTTCTTTAAGTTTGTTTTTCCTTTGTATTGAACACTTTAGTACACTGATAACGTTTAAATGGACTAGGAAGGTAAGGGGGTAAAGCTGGAGCCATACGAGGTACTTTTCACTTAGGATGGAGGTGCTTTGTTTGGTTTAAAGCCATATTTCTTTCTCTTTGAGGCTGTGAATGTTGACAGATATCTGGAGTGCTATGTGGGCTTTCGCCACTGAACAACATATACTCAGTGTAAACCAAAACGTTTCTTCTCTTTCCTCTCTCTCTCTTTCTCTCTACTGTTCTCTCTCTCTCTCACGCACTTCCATACAAATAAAGGGAAACACACAAAACTTTCACAATGTGACGATTTTTCCTTTTTTTCTTTTTTTTTTTTTGCAAACTAAAGAAAGTCTATACATATAATACCGGTGTGGCTTTTAATGTTCTTTCTGTTTGTCTGTGTTCCGCTTTTTCCTTCTTGTCGCTTTCCTTTAGAAAGAGGGAGACTCGAGTCAAAAAAAGACGAAAAAAAAGGAAAAGGAGACCTTTCGGTATCAACCGAACCTCTCGCGCACAAGCATCATGAGTTTCTTCTTGCCCTTGTATATCTGTTTTAGGTTGTCGATAAACTGTGCAAACTGCACGTGGCCGTCGTGCGCCATGAGGAAAGTGTCGCGCGCCTTCCCCAGGAACTCGATGAACTCGCCGTAGTGGCGCGGGCTGATGTGCGTGAGTCGTGAGTGCGTTGTGTTGATATAGGCTCCGATCGTGGCGTCCAGTAACTGGCGCAAAGGCGCCTTGTCCAGCGACATCAACTTGGGCGTGGCGTTCCGGCGCCCGTGCAGAGGCGGGGTTGGCACCGTGGCTAGCGTGCAGCGCCGCAAAATGTCCGAAAGCACTGTAGCGCACTTGACGCTTTTCACGACTAGCGGGATGATGTTGGCCAGTTCGCTTTTACCCAGAGAGTGACTCAGGGCGCACGCCCACAACACGTCGTTAATTGCCGGGTGTGTGTCCTGGTTATAGGCCAGGCTGAGATGCGTCATGGCCAGCGTTGCCAGCTTGTAGGCGCGTGCCGGATAGCCCCGGTGCTCCATGTAGCGCGCGATGGTGAAGAGCTGTGCGTGCGTCATGGCCGCCGGTGCCGCGTCCAGAGCGATCTGGTAGGCCGTCTCGAACGCCGCCGGCTCCTTCTCGCACAGGGTCAGCGCAGACAACGCACAGCTCGCTGGGTCCTTAACTGCGCACTGTAGCGCCAACGTCCGTGCGCTGCTCGCCAGCTTCTCCTGCTGCCGGGCGTCCAGACGCAGACGTGCCGCCGTGCTGCTCGACAGCACCGCTGTTGCCACGATGCTCGTCGCCTCCGTCGGAGTAAACAAGGCAAACCAGCTCTGCATGATACTGTCCAGTGCGTACACGCCTGAAAACGTCAAAGGAAAAAATGAAGTCAGTACAAAAAGTTCAAGACGTGAAAAACAAAGCAGCTTGTCAAAAGGAAATCCGCATTATTATACGTTTCCATCTGAATAGGTGAGCTCAAACAATCAGGGAAAGACTGGAAAACACAAACGTGTTAAAGCAAGAGGACGACTACTGGACTACTGTTGGGAAGGTTCCAGGTTCAAACCCCAGCACCACAAAAGCTGTCACTGTTGGGCCCTTGATCAAGGGCCTTAACCCTCAACTGCTCAGATGTGTAATGAGAGAAACCCAAGTCGTTTTGGATAATGGCGTCTTCCCAATGCCGTCAATGTAAATGTTAATGAAAACCTTACACTTCAAGAACTTACCAACTTCTGTGGCGCAAGTGACTAACCATCGTACCATCTCTCGCCTCCGCCAGTTCAACGTTGAAAGAGTCATCCTCATGACCTTTGGGAAAAAAAATAAATAAAAGAGGGCGTTGTGACGACTGAGACGACACCAGAGGGTAAAAGAAGAAACAAGAGAACGCATGATACACTGCCTGGCCATAAAAATAAAAAAAAAAGGCACCATTTCAGAAAGGTCAAATTATTGGGCTGCATCAAGCAAAGAAAACAACTAAGGAGAATTGAAAGTGGAACCGAGTTAAGAACCCCTTAAAACATTATCAAAACCAGGAAGGACAGTGCAGAACCGTCAGCTTTATGGAAGAAAAAAAATGTAGTCAGAAAAAAAAAAAACCAAAAAAAAAAAAACATTGACTTGGACACTTGGACTCGTGTGCTGTAATCAAAGCTAAAGGTGACTGAATGAAATGTGAGCGGTAGACTTTTTTTTTTTTTTTTGGGCCAGGGAGTGTATAACTCAGCCATGAGTGTGTGAGTGTGTGAGTACCTGAAGGCCCAGCTCCAGGGACACTTTCAGCAGAGTGATGTCAGGCAGGCTGTCCATGAGCGTGGCTATTTTAAAGGCATCCTGTGCCAGTTTAAAGATGTGCGAGGACGAGTGGATGTTCTTCTGGATGGATTCTAATACTGTTTCCAACCTTCGAGCGTCACCTGAGAGCAAATCGGACGGAAAGAGAAAAAAAGGTTACTTCTCAGGGGCGCTAATAAAGAGCGAAGCGGTTAGTGAGGAATAACGCAGGATTAAAGGGGACATTTTTTTAAAAATAGCTGCAAATATGATAAGGCAGGGGGTAAAAAGGAAACAAAGGGGAAAACAACAACAAAATAAACGGTGAAGCAGACATCTCTGACTGAAACAAATTTGAATTCCATGCTACGATTTAAATTTCAAATTACTTGTCGTTTTAGCCTGAATGCAAGCAGTGACGACGGAAAGCCCCTTTTCTTTCCCGTCCTTTGCCTACAAAGCCACCTCCTCTCGCTCAGACAACGAGACACTTTAGCACACACACACACAATTCTGCATAATCACAGTGAGTCGGCACTAGCATCACACTTCATGGAGGATTCAAAGGTTCGCACTGTTGACCTGATACAAATCGAAGCGTCCCCTGCTTTCAAGTTTTACACGGTCTCCGAGTGTGTGCCATGCACCATGTCAAACTCCGAGACTTAACGCTGGAATAACGCACAACGCCTGGAATTCCATAAAAAAAATTATAATACATTTTTTTTTTTTTCAATAAAAAAGTTTAAAAAAAAATGCAGAGGTGGCACTTTAACTAAGAAGACCGTCAACCTGGGTTCGATTGACAGCTGAGCATACAGGATGGGCGGAGTCTAACCTTTGGCTGCAGTGAGCATAGTAGAGGCCAGCTCACACTGTTGAGACTCGATGTGGCTGATGGTGAACCATCGCGCGTAGCGGTTGGGCACGACGGACACTATGTTGTGAGGCCGGGACATGTCTCCGGAAGGAGCAACGGCTTCCATCACTGGTAACCTGAAAAACCAAAAACACACACGGAAAAAAAATGTCAGGAATGAAAACGGTGCTCGTTGTATTTGTCAAACCACTGCAACATGTAGAACATTTGCTGCTCACACAAAGACTGAGCAGTGTGGAGGTTTTTTATTCATCAGGTTCGAGTCTTCAGTAACGAATACAACAAATGTGACTGGACATGTGGTGTTTTAAATATCATTTAAATATTTTGTCAGTTAAACTGTTCAGGATCTGGGGGGGGGGGGAAATGTATAAAAGCACACATCAATTTCCTTTAGGATCACAAAAGTGTGTGTAAAGTGGCATCATAGGTTCAGGTTAGATACATGAGTCTTGGTGTAGCGATGAGAGCTTCCAAAAGCACTTGAATCCATTAATGTAACCTTAACAAGCATGTGTAGAATAATGAGTCCAAGGGTCAAAAATGATCCGCATTGTATAATGTAGAATTTATTTTAATTCATTTTTAGAAAATTAATGATACATTTTTCTACTTAATCTTCTTGTTTTTCAAAACACTTTGTCCATCCGTCCACAAGCTTTTGTATTCCCTCATAAAAAATTTTTTTAAGCTGAGCTGTGAACCACGAATGCACAGCTGTCTTTACTCCTTCATCAGAAGTAAATCTTCATCCTCGTATGGCTGCTTTCAGGGAGCCAAACGGGTAAAAGTCCAACAGAGCGAGATCAGGACTATAGCGAGGATGCTTCAACATCCTGGACAGAAGTGTGTGAACATACGTTGTCATACAAGATCACGACGCCCTTAAATACGAGTCCTCTGCATTTAATCTTAAGTTTAAGCTTCAGCTCTTCAATAAGCGTCTCACTGTAATGAGCACTGTTGATTGTTGAACCTTTTTCCTCATAATGTTCCAATACCTTTGGCCCTCGAGAATCCCAGAAAACCGTAAGCATCAATTTTCCAGCTGATGGTTGACTTCTGTGTTTTCGTATTTATTGTACAGTATATATACACACATGTACACACACACACACACACACTCAAAAACACATTACTTCATTCTCTTATGGTGTAAAACACCGAGTAAATGATACGTGACCCGCATGCGTGATCTCATTTGTATCACGATCAGAACTGATGTTTATCCCTACAAAAAAATAATGACTCTAAGCAAGCATGCAAAAGAAAAATACTTTTTTTTCGCGGTCACAGCTCGACACTTGGCTCCGGTCACAATCTCATGGAAAACGCTGAACTTTTCACCTGCTCCACAAGAGCAGTGCAGGCCCCTCAGCTCTAAAAGACCACGCTGTCCTTTTTCCATGGTTATTACTGCAGAGTTAAAGCTCGGAGAAAAAAAAAAAAAAAAAAAAAAAAAGCCCTTAGCCTGGAGGCGGCCTAGGGCACGGCTCTCACACAAAGAGCAGGGCTCTTTAAGGAACCACTGCAGGGAGGCTGTTCGTTCGGACGCTCAATCCTTTATCAAATATCGCTATGAGGGCAATAGTAATTTGCTCTTGATGCACAGCCAGTTGGATACACTCCCCTACTTTACGGCCATGGCTTAAGAGGCTATGTGGCTCACTTTCAAGTTCTGAACGAGAGTATGTTTTTCAGATGACTTGCAAAAGACATAATAAAAAAAAAAAAAAGGCTTAATCTAAATGTTTACATTGGACTGGTTTGGCCCGAATCGTGTCAGTAACTCGGCCGTTGCAATCATTCGGGCGTGCCGGGCCGCTCCATATACAAAACCTACTTCTGAATCTCAAAAGGGCGAGGCTTTAAATATACCGGCACAACAGCCTGAGAGGTTACTGAATGAAAATATAATGTAGTCTGTGCGCTGTGCTATAAATAATGACGAATCGGAGCAAGATGAACTGCAGGCCACTAGGTGAGGCCCATACGTGTAAAAGTGTATATTAAAGTATGGTGGTGTTAATTTCATATGGGTCTGTGAAGGGAAACATGGGATACAGAGATCAGGAAGCTGTTATTTGGATGGCAAGTGCTTTTTATAGAGCGAGTCAATACCGAGCCTCAGGCTGCTGCTGCACCTAAATTTAGGTGGATCTTACTTTGATTCAATTCTGCTCCAAAGCCGCAGTTAATACGATCTAATCTCAGTACAATACAATAGTGTTCTGGTTTGGGATTTGAGCTGTGAAGAGAAATCGACTGATGGTGCAGAATGTGCAATTCTTATCACCTACATTAGAAACTTTTAAATCCAGACTGAAAGCTCACTTCTTTTCAATGGCTTTTACACCTGGCTGAGACATT
>JAOVVA010000009.1:11947897-11961711 GCA_028565275.1 Leiocassis micropogon | reverse complement strand
TAAATAAATAAAACACACACACACACATATATATACAGCGCCGCCCCGATGGCACATGGAGCACCTAGAACCTAGGTGGTTTTAATGTTATGGCTGATCAGTGTGTGTATCTATATTTACATTCGAAACATGACTAAAGCTCAGTGTTTAACTGTCCTGATTTTGGTTACCTTTATTCCTAACCGCATCGACCCCCTGCACCACAAATACGAGTGATGCTTAATAAGGCCACCACAGCAGACCGAAATGATTTGGAGCGCCTCGTTTCTGAAGGCGCTTATATATCGGATCGTCTGGTCCTGTCGGATCGTTTGATCCATCGTTTAAGGGTGGGGCCAAAACGGATAAGTATGAGGACGCTCTTACAGACAGGAGTAGGCTTTTACCTCGGGATGGAAATGTACCATTTCATTAATAAACAAACAAATAAATAAATAAATACATACGAAGGATTTGAACATAATTGCTAAAATCTAGACTTGAGATTTCTGAACACAAGATAGATGAGTGAAGTGAAGTGACAGGAGTAGATGGCTTCAACATACAGAAATCAATCATTATAGGAAACCATTCTCATTAAAACCACACGCGAAGCTACTCGTACTGTTCTGTCCTTCGGAAAAAAAAAAATTCCAAGCATGCAAGTGTGTGCTTGAGATTCTGAGAAGTAGTTTATTATTTTATTTTTTTAAAATATGTTCGAGGGGTGAAAATACACCCACCATTGGGAGATTTATGATATCTGTGATTGACATATTATAGTTATTACCCTACTTGACTGGTCATTTGAAGTGAATAGGTTTAATCCAAACTCTAAAGCCTATAAATAATATCAACTTGGACCTTGAATGTGCTTTGGGAAGGAAAAGAAAAAAAATCTTGAATGAATGTGCTGAAAAATTACTGTACAAATTTAAACAGCAAGTCTGATATTTGCGTAGTTTATAGGATTAGAATCAGAAAATAAATCTAGACTCGGCAGGGTCCGGGGGAAAAAAAAAACGAAATAATTCGAGGACCCCTGCTGCGGAGTCTGATCTAAGGAACTGGATTCGCTGCGGTGAATCATATACAAGGCGCCCATGCTTTAGTAATACAGACGGCTTGACACGTTTAGTCGATTGATGAGCCGTGTTGTGTTCTGCTTAATCATCTCTAGGCTGCAACTTTGCTCAGATATCCGTCTACGATCTTTAAATCGTTCCTCTTGTGTTTTGTATTTTATACAATTTTTGTCCATGCACGATTATGTGTGTTTGCTTCATATACACAACACACCTACTCCACAACCCCTCATGCACAGACCCTACACATATTCATCCACATGAGGGGGAAACGACAAGACCACTTTCCCATCCCAAATTAGACTCGGTTCTTTACTGATTATTCCCACTTTTTTTTCCTTTTCTTTTTTTTCCTCTGAAACTCATTTTCAGCAGCAGTGAATTATTTAGCAGATTTTCAAGCCAACGGTGCCATTCCGATTAAACAATGAGCCAGATAATCTCAAACCCACACACACAAATGTTGAAGGGTGGGAAAGGGTAGGACTAAGTGACAGACAGACAGACAGACAGGCTTGGGGGAGGGGGGGGGGAGCCGTGCTGTTTTCTCTTGGTGCTTCAGACATAACATGTTTCAGAGGAAGGAAAGGGAAGGTTGGCGCTGTGTGTGAGTGTGTGTGTGTGAGAGAGCGAGAAAACTGAGTGAGTGCACAAGTGTGTGTGTGTGTGTGTATACACTTACCGCATTGCTCTCAGTGCAATTTTGTATGCCAATTCGGCATCGTGAGGTAGGAGGGAGGTGAACAGATACTTGGCAAATGTGTGCATTGGAACACTCTCTCTGCAGATGATTTCCCCCAAACCACTGTAGGGCCCACCTGTAGGGAGAAATTCACACTTGAGGATACTGTGCATACTCTCATATCCAGACACACAATGTCTAATTTTTGAAGAGTACTTTAGGATCACTGAATGCACACAACTTGAGACATTTCAGGACATGATTATACACAATACACTTTACTGGATATTATGATAAGATTCTGAACACACCTACTTAACACCAAACCTTATCCTCAGTAACTGTGTAGCATGCTATAATCTTTTTGTCCTAATATAAAAAGCACTTTTACATAACAAGGATGTGCTGACTCTGACACCACAGGTTGCCAGATTTTGCCGTTTTGCTCCTACATACATTTTTTCTTCCTCAGTAAAAAAAAAAAAAAAAAAAAAAAAGGATGGGGAAAAATATTCACTGATTTGATGATGATCTTTCTAAAAAAACCAAAAGAAGCATCAAAAATGTGCATCAAACCCTCTTTACTCATGGTCACCAGAGGGTCAGATATTAAGATATTAACTTCAGCCTTTAATTGCCACATATACTGTACAGTGAAATTCTTTATTCTTCACATTTCCCAGCTTCTTGTTAGTAGGCTGTTATACAGCGCCCCTGGAGCAGGCATGGTTAAGGGCCTCGCTCAAGGGCCCGGCAGCGGTAGAGCTGGGGCCCGACCCTCCGAAGTTCGGATCAGTAACTCAGAACCTTAACACACTGAGCTACTACCACCACACCTTCATTTATTTATTCATTTAAGTACTACAATGTAGTAGTAAGGGCGTTCGTTAACATAAGAAGAAAAAAAAATTAGAAATTTTTCACTGATGTTCGGTAACTGCTTTACCCTGGTCAAGGTCACTGCGATTTCCAACAGAAAGGAAGAAGACTGCAAACAAATCGCAACTGCAGGAACCAGCAGGCCTGCTGAAGAGAATTTGCAGGAAGCGGCAGGATTGGCCAGAATTCCTTGAAGAGTGGGCGGGAACGGGTTCAGCTCCCTCGTATCTCACCCCACTCGGGGCTAAATGCATACCGTTTCTGGAGTTAACACCGCATCAGCGCTAATCTGCTTAGAGCTCGTTTGTTCAAGCCTGTCTTTTCTTCTCATCGCCAAACCAGATGAAAGTGTGAGGCCACTTTCAAGTAGGTGAGGCTTTTTTCTTTTCTTTTTTTCTCCCCCCCCTTACACTGGCCTACAAGATAAACTGCCATGCCAGAAGCCATATGTAAAGGCTTTGCTTCCCCTGTCATTAGATTATTTAGATGATTTTCAACCGTGAGGCCCTGGACCGCAGGCCACATCACACACACACACACACACACACACACACACACACAATGGGCCATGGTAACTGATATACGAAGCCCTGGGTACACACAGCAGTTTACGGCGAAACACAAACACAATAGCGATCATAGATCCAAGCCGAGACCGAGACACACAAACAGTCGAGTGCAAAAAAACGAACCCCGAAAAACAGTGCGAGTTCGACCAGACACACAGACACAGCTGAGAATGCCGAGCGTATTAGAGCGAGACTCTGGTAATAGGTTCTCTCCATTCATGCATGCTTTTCCTGTTTGCACTGCCCATGTGACGGCTGCTGGCATGGCCCGGGAGGAAAGAGGGAGGGAAAGACAGAGAGAGAGAGAGAGAGAGAGAGAAAAAGGGAGGCAAGGAAGGAGAAAGGGACGCAGCACGGCCTGTTTATCAGCTTCCTTCCCACTTTCATAAGGAGGCGGTGGCGCTCGGAGCAAGGCTGCCTGCAGTGGCCATTTTGCATTCTTTCCACACTCGCCACTGGTGCAGCAAACAGCCCTGACACCCACTTCAAGAAAAATTCACTCGCTTAGAGATTAAGAGGAAACCGTATTAAAAGAGAGAGGGGAAAAAAAAAAAAAAAAAAAAACCTGCCAGAGAGTTTTGCTCCACGTTCCTGGAATTAATTGGTGATACGGTTTAACCTTGCCGGAAACTTGTAAGGTACTGCCGTGAAGCAGGAGGCTGGGGAGTTTTTTGCTGAAAAGGCCCCTGAGGCCCCGCAGGAATCCATTTTGTTTTTTCCAAACAAACCGCTTTGCAAATTATGCCCTGATATCGGAATGCAGCCAAATACGCTCGCTATGCTAATACAACTAATTTGCACAATTGGCAAAATTAGATCATGTTGCTTCCTCCCCACCAGCTTCCACATCCGCGCCCCCCCCCCCCCCCCCCCGCCCTCTTAGGGTGGCTCGAGCTTGACGGCGAATTACATAAAAACAAAAAAAAACAACAACAACAAATCTGCCCTCCCGTAAAACCCCAGAACTCACTCTCTAGCAGGAGGACGGCTTGCTTGCGGAAGATCTTGACCAGCGTGTCGTCCAGCTCCACCTCCTGCAGCTTGGCGATGAGGTGCTCCTCGTTGCGGCACACTTTCTCCTGGGCGTACAGGCCTTCGGGCATGATCCTCTGCTGCCCGAGACCCATGAGAGCCGTCTCCACAGCCAGCGCCAGGTAGGACTCTCCCTCCTCCAGGAAACAGCGCATCGCGGGGAACGTATGCACATCACCGTGCTTGGTGGAGCTCGTCGTGCCTGCTGGTGGAGATGACAGGGCTTTTAGCAAATGCTATAATTTTGGAGATTCCTTTAAAAATAAGCTTGCGCGACATATATAGTGTACGCTTTCCATACTGACTGTACCGTGTAATGCCTGCTGACGTGGGTTTTACGGCGAACCTATACTTACAGATGGGTTAAAAATGAAATTTAGGGAGCTCTTAATGTCTGGTTTCGAACAGACAACAAAGAGAAAGTGAAAAATTGTGCATGACAGTCCTTTACAGATTTTTTAAGAATTAAGAACGCAAAAAAAAAAACAAGAACCTTGATGCAAGTCTTTACTAAAAGCCTAGTAATAACAAAGCATTAAGAATTCTACTGTCTCAGTGTAAACTTTAGCAGTTAACAATCCTTCTTCAGGCATTCTTTAAAGCACCGGGTATTTTGACACCGGTTCACCTCCGCATTAAGAGCTGCCTCGCAGGAGCTGGTGCCTGGCCTTGGTGCATTATAATGAGGCACCGGAGAGGACCAAGCTTTCTCTAATGAAGCAGCTGTCTTTGCCAGGACACTGGGCGAGCCATGCTCAATTACCCCTCTGAGCAAAGGAAAGAGTTTTGCTGGACTTGCACAAAAAAAAAAAAAAAAAAAAAAAAAAAACCAGCGCACGGCAGACTGCTAGTGTGCAGATTATGAAATACCAAATAGAGCCGGACAAAAAAAGGCCTAAATGCAGGGAGGGTGTTTTAAAAACGGGCTTGTGGGAGAGAAAGAGGAGGACCAGGACTAGATTTAGATTTCGGGGAAGACACTAAAGCCCAGTTCCTTCATCCTCGACTGCTCTCCGGCTACATGGCCACCAACCCCGCTGCATTCCCTCGGAACGCCTCGGCAGATTTAAAGCCACCCTTTTAATTGGCTGTGAAAGGGCCGGGCTCCATGGAGACTCCACCACTCCAGTGTGTCAGAGACTGGCGAATGAGACGAGGGCTTCAGGCTGGCACTGAAATTAGGCCTGGATCACCCGAGAGTCCTCGGCTATGATCAGCTTCGCCGATTAAGAAAACGAATCCCTGCTTGAACACCCATACATTCTGCAAAATATCGAACCTATAGCCGTCACGCATGACTTGTCGTGTTCATCCCCCCCCCCCTCCCAAATGCTTTGTGTAACCTTTATCTGCATCGTAAGAATTGCTCTCACACTCTAGCTGCAAGATTATTCATTACCAATGATGCTGGCTCATTTGGGGATAATTGTGAGCAGGATCATAATGTTTTAATGATGCCTCTTCGGATCCGGGGTGCCTGACCCCAGGAGGGTTTAACGTGCTAATCACGAAGAAGGGCACACAACCAGGCAGCAAGGCATCGCGCACACACCTCTTCTCACCATCCCTTCCCTCCCTTCCCTCCCTCCCTCCCTCCCTCGCCTTACCCATACGGCTAATAAACCGAGGTTCCACTTCAAAGCAACATCCAGAGGACAGAACATTAAGCAGCTAATGCCTTGGGCAGAACTGCTAGCCAGCGAGTGGGTGGAGAAGATACTAGGGTTCAGTAGTAGAACAGCCTTTTCTAGTCCGTGAGAGAGAGAGAGAGAGAGAGAGAGACAGCATAGTAAACGAGTTTCCCACTAAAACCATGATTTACGGGCCTTTCAGAGGCTAGAGCCAGTAAAACATGCCTAGCCAGGAGATGAAGGGAACATTTGTACCCGTCGGGTGGTGCCAAGCAAGAAACTTGGAGGGCCCCGAAGGTGGCAATAAGGCGTAATTACGGTGCCGGTGATCGTGATACAGCCATCTCGCCAATCAAAGCTCATGAATAAGAGATGGGGAACAAAAAAAAAAAAAACATTAAAATTAAAAAAGCATTAAAAATGCAGGGGAAACGAATGCAGTCGCTGACTTGTGTGCCGGGATTAAAAGAGCCTCTTTTTCAGTTTGGCTCGGTTACACAAGACGGCGTGTGAATGTGCGCTGAACCACAGCGCACGAGGGTTAATCAGTGGAGTGTGCATCACTGCTACTAGGAATATAGGAAAGGAAAGTTAAGTAAAAAAAAATAAAATAATAATAATATAATAAAATCTACACTATGACCCCGTTGACCCCCATCAGCACTGCTTGCATCATAAATGAAACCAGCATTGGCTTTTTTTCGTGTTGCAAATAAAAAGACTCGAATTGTTGGATACACAGTATATTCTGCAACTTCTAAGAAAGGAGTTGTTCAGGCAGGTGTCTGAGTGTGTACACGTCACCTTCAGGTGCTGTGATGCTGCATCAGCTGTTTGTGTGTATGTGTGTGTGTGTGTTTGTGTGTATGTGTGTGTGTGTGTACCTGAGAAGTCCGCTGTGCTCTCCTCGACGCCGCGGGCCGACTCCATCAACGTGCTGAACAGCGTGCCGATGGGGTCCAGCGGGTGGCCCACCCAGCCCTCCAGATTGGTGATGGAGGTCACCCCTTTATAGAGCGTTTCTAAAGACGGAGGGAATGAGAAGCGGCGTTACTGCAGCGCTCTTTACAAAACCCGAGTTTATTGTTCATTTTAGAATTTCTCATGCATGTCTTCGAGGCTCTCGTCGAAGTCTTGCACTGAACGCGCTCCACACTGTTGATTATTTCCCCATTAACAGCACGCCCCGCTGACTCTGCATTCACCCTCACACGAATGCAGCGAAAAATTTGTGTGTGTCTGGAATCGCATAGCTAAAATAGTTTCCGATCATGTTTCGCGCGAACGTGTTGCAGCGTCGGCTCGACACGCTACTCGTTTCGCTGCTCGGGATGAGAGAGAGCGAGAGAGAGAGAGAGAGAGAGAGAGAAAGTTTTCCGCGTGTCTGGAATGCGTGGCCTTCACACAGACAAAAAAAAAAATTCGCAGACTTTTCAGCTCCTTTGTTGCAAAAGGACAATGGCGGACACCTGAGAGCTGCGAACGCCTCGGTTCCTGCAGCTCCTGTGCAAATCACTGCAATGGCACTTTACATTCTGGCCACCGAGCCGCCTCATTTGAATGTGAATAGTGCTCGTGCGCTAGTCCCACAACAGGTAGTCATTTGCATTTAAATGCAATTGACCCCAGCGACAGTGGGCAGAAGTGGATACGCCGGCTTAAGGGGACAAACTGCATTAGAAACAAACAAACAAACAAAAACAATAATAATCATTTTGTAAGCGGACATGCCTATCCATAGACACATACAGCCTGGGGGACATTATGCAGCACGTGTGACCACATATCCGGCTTCAAATGGTCCCGGTATAAGAATGTGATGCATTCCAGTTCCACTTGCATGCTTTATGGATGGATACATAGATGGATAGATGGACGAAAGGACGCTGCATTTGAGCTGAGAGCGTCCCACGATCCAAGTCTTTAACAACAAAAACCTGCATTAAGAGAACAGTACACTCAATATGCAAATCCGGCTAACGACGCATGACCTCATTTGCATCACGATAACCGGCGCCGTAGCCCATCGCTGCAACTCGCCATGTATTTCCGGCGAGTTAATTAATTAACTAATTATTTCCCCCCATTTCACCGAGCGCGGGTATGAAGCAGCTCACCAGTTTTGTGCTTCCTAAAAAACTCCAGCTGCTTCTGCTGTTGCCGGCGCAGGGTGTTGACGATGGCGATGGCCAGACGTAGAGCCTCTCTCGGGTAGCCGTGTGATCTCAGGGCGTCTACCCGGGCGCAGGCCGTGGGCACGTGTTCTGTGGGACACAAACAACGTTAATGAAGACATCAGGAAAAACAAAACAAAAACAACAACCAGCGTTAGGGACGATACGATACGATATTATATTATCACGACACCCAGGTGCTGATTCGATTAATATTGTGATTCACGATTCCTGAACCATCACATACCTGAATCTATTTTTCTCTCACCAGCATCAGGTGTAAAAGTGCTTTCTTTTGAAATCAAGCAGGTTTATTATGTTAGAACTTCTTAAAACGTATTGTGCTTCTAAGAAAGCATGGTTATCCTAATGTGATAGAAATGTGTAGCTGCAAGTATTGGCACCCATATCGAGTACATTTAGTTAGTTATACTTATAAAGCACCTTATTCCTGTTTTCTCTCTCTCTCCCGTACACACACTTGAGCAGGTCAGACAGCATTCTGGTCACAAGATCTTTAAAACCTCCCTTGGTCTGATTGTATTCAGCCTTCCAATATGCACAACTTGGGGAGGGAAAAAAATACACTTTTTCCCTTCTCAGATCGTGCACCCTAACTTGCTCACACGCTCACTGTTTCTTTTACGTCGATGCCGCGGAAAACTGCAGACAAAAGCCAGAGTCAGCACAGATGTCGCTTAGCGCCGGCTCGAGCCGCTTACCGTGCCACAGGGGCCAGCCGCGCGAGTCGAACAGGGAGTTCTCAGTGCTGTCGTGGTAGCAGTAGTTGGTGTAGAGGTCATCGCTGATGATGTGCTGCAGGTGGCTGTCCTGCCAGTGGAGGTCGCAAGCCTCGATGGCCCTCGTGAACACTGTCCGGTGAGGCCGGGCGCCCGAATCTGACGAAAGAGGACAGAAGGGGCGAGGGGTGGTTGGGGGAGGGGGGGGAGGTCATGGCGGCGTTACTCTCAGTGCTGAAGGAAACATTTTACACTATATAAAGAAACAGAGAAACAAAACCCAACACCGAGCAGTTAGCCAGCGAGCCAGCTAACGTAACGCAACATGATACATTACACTGGCCGGCTGTGAACTTCCTCATTTATTATACTCTCTGAATAAATGCTGGTTATCATTTTTCCCTTTAATTTTTTTTCCAGTGCTCACTTTGCCGTTCGTGAAGGTTCTCCCATCCATAACGCACATTTAGGTGTTATCACATAACGTTACTCTAAACGCACAGCGAAAGAAAAAGAAAAAAAAAAAAAATACAGGCAGGATGATCGATGTTAGCGCAAAATAGCTTTAAACACAATAATAATTATGGTCGTGTAATACCGTTGCTCCGTATTCATGCCCCTGGCACAGCACGGCAAACTCCGAACAAAGCAAAGCACTGCCTCGGAGATATCATTTCTCACAATTATTAGAGAGCGGAAATGAATATTTATAACAAAAGACTCCTTACGGACATTTCTGTCCCGTACAAAAGCACAAGACGTACGTGCGGGAAAAAAAAAAAAGTTTCATTAGAGACTCTTCGTTTAATTCTGCCGTGGGTAAAGAACTGCAGAAAGAGAGAAATGTGTAGCGGAGGAGGAGGAGGAGTCGGAGGAGGAGGAGGAGCTCGGTCGGTCCCACAAAGCCTGATGGCGCGAGGGTGCTGACAGATTCCAGGGAAGATCAAAGGTGGATTCACGGCTCCGTGCACCCACGGACGCGGTCACACGTACCTTGGTTGGCGTGGGCACCTTGAGGCAGAGCGTTGGTCAGATTGGGCAGCTCGTTGCCATGGTTACCATCCTCCCAGGGGCAAACGTCCACGCCGTTCCACTTTTTGAGCTGCCGGAGCCACGAGGTCTTCTGCTCAGACTTACAGTGAGGATTCAACACGATGCACATCCACAACGCACCTAGAGTGAGAGAGAGAGACGGTTAGCACACAAACACACACACACACGAGAGAAAGGGAGGGAGGGAGATAGGAAGGTTAGCAAACATGGGAGAGAAGGAAAAAAAGCAAGAGTTAGTACCTGTGTGAGGGGGAGAGAAAGTTATCAGCCAGGACAGAGAGAGAGGACAAGAGAGAGAGAGAGAGACAGAGCGAGATGGGAGAGAGAGGAGACAGAGAGAGGAGACAAATATCATGGAGGACAGAGAGAGAGGATGAGAGACAGTTATCACAGAGGATAGAGAGGGGAGAAAATGGCAGAATAGACAGATGAAAATGACAAATGACAGACAGATGACAGTAGAATGAGAAAAGACAAACAAAATAGAAAGGGGGGGGAAGAGTGAGAGAGCAGGAGGAAGTCAGGGCGTAGTGACGGGCACTATAAGGAGAGGCAGAGGGCAGAGAGTGGGAGTGGGGGTGATGAGGATGGGTAGAGAGATGAGGAGGAGTGAGCAGGTCCATACAGAACACCGTTAACTCTCATCCCTCCTCATCCTCTCCTTCACTCAGCACCGCTTTCTGTCCTAAAACCTAAAAACACCACTTTAGTTACACTCCACCGTCTGATCAGTTTATCTTCAATTATTAATCACTGTAGAACACACACACACACACACACACACACACACACACACACACACACACACAGGACTTTCCTTCAGTACTGGATTTGATTATAAAGTGGCAAGAACCTGAGACGATGAAACTGAGTTCAGTCCATCAGATACTTTATTACTTCACACACACACACACACACACACACACACTCTCGCTCACACACTCTCTCTGACTGCTCTAATGATCGGAGCTCCACCTTTAACTATGGTGTCTAATCCTGTAGCTCCTGTGCTAAAGCTAACACCCTGAGCTGCGCAGCGCTCTCTCTCTCTCTCTCTCTCTCTCTCCTCCTCCTCCTCCTGCACCACATGCTAATCCGCGCTGCGCTCGTTAGTCGTCCTGCAATAACTCTCTCCTCCGAGTGTGTTCTCTGAAGGGTGGCGAGACCTGACACACAGCGATGGATTATTCTGAAGGGCTCAATTAGAGACGACGGCCGTAAAAATCTGTAATGGACGTTTTATATACAGCTGAGGCACTCGGTGTCAGAGCTAGACTGAGCTAATAAAGCTAACGCGCTAGGAAGAAGTGGGGGGGGGGGGGGGGGGGGGGGGGGGGGGGGGGGGGGGGGGTTGCAAGTCCTGATGCAAGTTAGCTTTTACAGATGGACCAACTGCTTTATGATTAAAAAAAAAAAAAAGAAAATACAAAAATAACACTTAATAAAAGTAGGAGAAATAGTAAAATTAAACAAACAAAAAGAATCAAAACTTTAAAAAAAAAATACTAAAATAAAACTAAAATAAATGTGTATTAATTTTTTTAAATAAGAAAATATTAAATGTTTTGGGGGAAATAATGTGCAAAATAAGCGTTTGAATTTGTAGTGGTGTCAAATTAAATGAATTTGATTTAATGATTACATTTTTTATTATAAGTTTAATGATTTAATTTAAATACATTATATACAATTTATATATGTATAACTTTTAAAGCATAAAAAGTGCACCTCTACCTCAACATTAATTTAATTTGTTTTCTTTTCTTAAAATAAATAAATAAATAAATCGATAGATAGCACATGTACATGTAACATAGTACAAACATTAACTATGGACTTTGTTTTAATTTTATGACTATTATTGATTCACATTTTTAAACACAAGTATTACTCCATAAAATTCCTTCACAAAAGTTTTAAAGAATATCTGTATGCCAGAAAAGAAAGCAGCGCATTACATAAATGACAACTTTTCAGACAAAAACGAACAAAAAACCCAAACAGAAGTGGAGGTTGCTGGGTTTTGCATGCCAAAAAGCCAAACAGTCAAGAAGAGCTGCGTGTGGTTCTGCAGGATGCTCAGTAAAACCTTGCAGCTATTTTCATTATAAAAAACATTATAAAAACAAATTTTCACAGAACATTGGATTGTTCTATAAACGCACATAAATGCACCTCCACGCTTCCACTCCTGCCCCCTCTAAACTCCTCCCTGGTCACACATCCCACCGACACGTCTAAACCCAAAGTGACAGACTCGCGTCCATTGTGTTTGCCAGATCGATACTGCCTTTCTCTCTCAGGGTTAGAACCAGCTCACGTCTCCCACGCTGACCGTTCCAGGCGCTTACGTGAGCCGTAAGTCACGAGGCCGGCTGCATTACGTCGTGATGGATGGACCCCGGCGAGAGGCCCATGCAATACAGATCATGTACGATGGTTTAATCACTCCCCGAGCGTGCCACAATAACATACAGAGAATACCTGCAGCGGGCGGCGCGCACGGGGAGACGGGCGGAGAAGAAATACGATGTCAGAGGAACAATTAGAGAGAGAGAGAGAGAGATGGGGGATGTGTGAAGGCAGACAAAGGGGTTAGAGAAGGCACAGAGAGAGAGAGATGGAAGGTGTGAGGGAGGGATGAACTGAGGAAATATGGAAGAAATGATGTGAAGAGAAGAAGGGGAGGGGAGGGGAGAAAAGAAAAGAAGAAAGCTGGTGCGCCTTTTGTTTGGGCACCGAGGACAACAGAAGGGAGAGAGAAAGTGCAACCAGGACGCGCCATCCCAGTTTACTCTCCGGAGCAAACCATTCTCAGTGCAGGAGGGTGATGGGAAACTAATCGGCCTGGTTTAGCAAGTGTGTGTACACATGGTTTTTATTTTTTAATTTATAATTATGCTGAATTGCAAATAAAATATTTTTTAAATCTCTAAAAAAAAAAGTATAAAAAAAAGGCATCACTCATAATGCTATTTGGATCCATCTATCTATCTATCTATAAATAAACATATAATTCACTTAGACTGACATTTTATCACAGGTTGGATGTTTGCAAACAAATTTGTCATTATTATTATTATTATTATTATTATTATTATTATTATTGTTACTACTATTATTAGTATTATATATAATTATTTATTTTTAACCATAAAAAAATTTGCAGCTGTGCAAGTATTACAGCAGTGAACATTTATAACATCTGGAATATTTATTAAAAAATAAATCACTAAAAATTAATTGGATATTTGTTTCTGCAAACAAATATGTGGATGAATTTTGTTTGTTTTGTTCCTTTAAAAAAAAAAACTTTAAAATACAATAACATTATTAACAAATAATATAAAGGACAATAACACAAAATGTCCTTCATCAAGAGTTTGAATATCTACAAATAAATGTGTTTGCTTTTTTTTGCATCTGAGCATTTACAGCAATTGCTTTAAGGAAATGTTCAAAAACATTTGTAAAACTTTAATCATTTATATGTCAAACAATTCTCAAAATCAACATTTCCTCTCATTTATCACTTTAATAAAGAAATTTACCATTTTTACATTTATAAAACACTGGAAAGCTTCACTGAACTGGACCTCTTTTTTGTGGCATCTTCAGGCGTAACAAAGTAAAAGCAAATGTTTTAAGTCTTAGGAAATTACAGCATTTCTGATCTCCTTGAAAAGGTGCAAAAGCAAACACCTTAATAACGGGAGGACTGTAGTGCGCTACATATGGAGCGGCGAGGGAGATCAGGCCACCGCTGCAGCTGTAATTCATTATGATGGAGATGGAGATAAGCCTGTGGGTTGAGGGGGGAAATGCAGCGAGGAGAATATTAAACAAGATATCATAATCGAGCATCTCCCGTGCCTTTACCTTCACACTGTCTCGCTCGGTGGAGCTCCTGGCTCCGAAGCCGAGGTTAACGTAAAAGATTAGAGCCTGCTGGGGTAATTATGTCAGCAGAGACAGGTCATGGACTAATCC
>JAOVVA010000009.1:11927962-11947523 GCA_028565275.1 Leiocassis micropogon | reverse complement strand
CTAAACCCCCCCCCCCCCCCCATTCTGTCCCCCCTCCCTCGCTGTCTGTCTTGTACCTCCTTGCGCTCGACTAAAACTCAGACACTATCTAGATGAAAAGGCTTCTGTTTCACAGCAGCGTAGATTAATTAAAACAATACCGAGCTTCCCTGAATATATTCACACGTGAACACGCTCTCCTCCACCTTCTCCTCTTCCTCCAATCTGAAGCTCTGCTCCCCGTCCCCGTCAACCTGCCGAGACTCTCTGCCCTTATCTCTACCCCCTGCAATACGAACGCGCACCAGGAACCCACAGCGTCCTTCTCCAGACCCACCCACGCTCGCCTGTCGGAGGCAGACGTCCTTTTGTTCTCTTGAGAAACGCGGCTGTATAAACCTGCGCCCGACTGCTGCCGCCGCTTCTTCTTTCCTAGCCTCCTCCCCGTAGCGCCAACCTGACCGCTGGTGTCACATTAAGTGTCCGGGATTTAATGAAACAGTCTTAGCATTATCGCTCCTGTCAGGAGGCTGGAGGTGGCAGAGGGGGAGCAGCCTTCATAACGACGGCCTCTCCAATTACGGAGCTGACAGCACTAGCAATTCATCAGAGAGAAAGAAGAGACAGGAGTGGGGGAAGACAAAGGTGGATCGGACACTGCCTTCTACTCCTTCCTGCTCTTTAATGAGACAGGGCCTCTCCTTTCCCGAGACTCCGAGACAAAATGGCTGCCGGAGGAGAAAAGAACAGAGGCTGTATCTGCTGTGTTGATAAATAGCATTTTAATGGCTCTCGGTGATATACTGACAAATTTAAAAAAAATATTTGTAGATCATGATGTCGTAACGTGAAGGCATGGACATTTACCATGCTTCAAGAGCAGATGTTGATTTGTCCAGGTTAATTTCATTCAGATATTCCCGTAACCAGAAGAAGAAGAAAAGAAATCTTTTAGCGCAATATGGACACACAAATCAAAGACAATAGATTCTCTTATAATTGTGGACTTAAAAAAAACAACAAAAAAAAACGCCTCTCTATCCATGCTGAATACCGATTTTCTTTCCGCATGCCCAGGAACCCAGGCTCGCTCTAACGTGCCCGCTGGCGAAACATGATGCCGCTTACAGCATTGGCAGGCGTGATGGTGTGGCAAGCCAGTCCCAATTTAAGTGATTACAAATCCATCCAATTTGAGCCACTTTCATTCCTGGGCTGCTTTAGGCGCCGGCATTTTTAACCCTTGTAGAAGATGTACGCGGGACACGCAGCGAAACACCGTGCCTGCATCCCAGAATCCCGCTCCTTCCTCCTGAGCCTAAATTACAGACTTGCAAGCACAAAGCCCTGGGGTGGCCTTAAGTGGAAAAATAATATGCAATATTGATCGGGAGCGAACGCTGCAAATGTGCAACGGAAGCGGTTTCGGGATGAAGCTTCACTGACGTGGCAAATGTAGGAACTAAAAGCAAACGCGCAGGGCTTTTGGAACGGTTCAAAAGAAAACCATCTATCCCGAAATAATCTGATAATCCTCTGGGTAAAAGGGTCTTATTTATTTAATTTTTTTTTTTAGAACAGCATGCTGATGTTATGTTCTATTCCTAGAATAATCCAGTACTCAGGGTTCATCAGCCTAGGCGGATTAGACTGATTATTACCCAATAAACGATCAGACCCCAAGTGGGACATGACACTCACCGAGTTCGTCCCAGAGCTGGCGGTATTTGTCCGTCATCGTGGTTCCCTGCTGCCTCCATAGCGCCAGCCGTGGGTCGGCCATGAACTGCTCCGTGATCAGCGTCAGCATGCGAGCCCCGTTTGAGTCACGCATTTTCAGCATCTCCCTCACCTACAGAGGCCACACACACACACACACACACACACACACACACACACACACACACACACACACACACACACCATGTTTACATCTGCATCAGTTACACCACAGTCTCATATGTGGTGGGTGTGTTCTCTTTCCAGAAACTGAAAAAGAAAAACCCACACTAACAGCAAGATGCAACGAATGCAAAGTGAAACATGAAAGAGTTTGTATAGGATTCATACAGTGCTGTGAAAAAGTATTTGCCAGTTTAAGGTCACGCCACAGCATCTCAACCGGGAGTTTTGCCATGCCGTCCAGACCATCATGCTACCACCACCATGTTCGACTGCTGGTATGATTTTTTTATTTTTTTTTTAATGAAACACTGTGTTAGGTTTTATGCCAGACGCAATGGGACTCGCACCTTCCAAAACGTACAATTTTTGTCCACAGACCACGTCTTAGTGATAATCAAGATAATCTTTTGACGAATGTAAGACGAGCCTTTGTGTTCTTTTTGGTCAGCAGTGGCTTTCGTCTTGGAACTCTCCAATGAAAGCCATTTTTGCTGAGTCTCTTTCTTATTGTTGAATCATAAACACTGACCTTAAGTGAGGCAAGTGAGGCCTGCAGGTCTTTAAAGGTTGTTTGTGGTTCTTTTATGAGCTCCTGACTCATAATGGCCTTCACTGGAGTCCCAAAGCTTTACACATGGCTTTGTAACCCTTTCCAGACTGATACATGTCAATTACTTTGTTCATCTGTCCTTGAATTTCTTTAGATCACTTTGATGCGTTGCTTTTTGAGATCTTTTATAGCGTGCAGCACTTTGGCGGACAGGTTCTATTTAAGTGATTTCTTGATTCAACAGGTCTGGCAGTAATCAGGCCTGGATGCGGCAAGTAAAAAGAGCGCAGTTTATTCTTGGTTTAGCAAGACAGCTTTCCCCCCCTTATTAAATGAAATAATTTAAAAACTGCATTTTGTATGTACTCAGGTTATCTTTGTGCGATATTAAAATTTGTTTGATCATCTCAATCATTTAAGTATGACAAATATGCAAAAAAAAAAAAACAGGAAGGAGGCAAATCCTTTCTCACAGCATTGTAGGTCATATTTGTATATTACCTTCCTGAAACGTTTCCTCAGAGTACTATATGACTATGATTGATTCAGGTTTAGTAATACAGCTGAAGGCTTTTTTTCAAAATGACTGACACACACATGATATGATACAAGTGAATTTTTTTTTTCTTTTTTGTCTGTAGCTGAAAACAAGATGATGGTAAACGCTGTGAGGGATACAGCGGAGTCGTCCCACCTTGGAGAAGAGGAGGTTGAGCTGCTTGCCCGAGCCGTGGTAGCCCCCCTGGGACAGGAAGAGTTTGACCTGTTCCCGAACCTGCTCCTCGTCGAGATGCCAGCAGTTCTCGTCGTCCACGCTGGCTCCCGCCGTGGGGTCCGGGGCTCCTAAAGCAGAAGTCATTACGTCAGCGCTGCTTAGAACACAAACACTAGGAAACAATGCTACTGGAAAGAAGAAGAAAAAAAAACAACAAACCAGGAACTAAAATGAGATGTGTATGATTTAAAGGTCCCGTATGTTACATAGATCTCAGAGCTCCTGCAAAGTGTATAATCCTCAGATGATGTATTTTATTCTAGTTTTTACTCCTCCTCCAAATGAGCCATTTCAGTGTCTATGAGCGACTGCTGAACCACGTTAAAGAACAGCAGAACTAAATATATCGCGCCGGGGAATGAGGATCTTCTTTTATGAGGTCACATTAGGGAGGAAAAAATCTGTTTGGTTTGTGTAAACCCTGATCGATATATAAAAATGGAAAAATAAAAAAAATTAAGAAAAATTTATTTTGCACACAGACCTATACACACAAAGAATGGAGACCTAGGTTCCCTTTAAGCATAAAGGGAAAGAGCTGGTGGGGGGGAATATCATTTTGGTTCCTGAATAGAGAGAAACCACAGACTGACGAATCAGAGACGTCCAAAGCTCTTCCCTAATACAGTCCAGACAGTGATAAAGGTCTGAGAATTGGGGGGGCGGGTTTATAAAGAGTCATTCGAAGACTGTGTGTGGGGTGGCGTGGCAGAACCCCGAGAACCTTGGGTGGGGGGTGGATGGTGGGGCGGGGTGCCTGATGGATTAAACGCTTACAGTCTTGTTATAAAGATTTACAAAGAACCACATCAAGCCGACTTCCTGCATTCCGACCGTGACCTCACACAGGCCTGGCTTGATGAAAGCTCTCTCTTTCTCTCAACCCCAACACCGTAACTCACCCCCTGCAAAAAACATGCCAGTTAACCGGCTTGTTTTTCCCATAATTGGAACATCCGCTTTAGATTTCCCCTTTCCCGACAAAAGTGAAATATAATACGGGCCATTGTGCATGATGAGAGGGCCGAGCCGGAGTCGTTTACCCTCTGAGCTTTACGTCATCACAGCCAGGGACACACTGGTGGGACAGAAAGGGGTGAATACTGCTGGAGAAACCAGGCTGTAAAAATAAGGAATGTGTTTAAAGGGGAAACTCTAGACCTCAATCTGTCACTGTGTATCAAACACAACTCCCCGAGCTGTTATAGGAAACTAATCAACTTCACCTTGACCATAATTCCTTAATTACACTCGGTAGCGGTTTATTCCTCTCACACCACACGAGGTTAATCAGAACCTCGTCACGTTCCTACTGGAGACGTGTTGATTACGATTATCCATCGTCAGACCGGACGCTCCCCCCTACCGTGTACTTGGTTGATCTCGGAGTTCTGCGAGAGGATCTCGTCGGCGAGTTTCTGCGCTGTGGGCAGCACTTCTGTGTGGTGCACGGTGATGAGGTACTGGACAAACTTCTGCAGCTGATCGCGGTTCATCTGGAAGAGCGTCTCGGAGATGGGCAGGTGCAGTTTCACCTGCTCGGGCCGCCGTACGCGGTACAGCGACAGCGCCACGACGTGCGCGCAGTAAAAAATGTCTTTGTTGCCGCAGCTGCACGTCACTGACGTGATCTTGCAGCGGTCGAAACTGATGGCCACGCTGCACACCATCTCGGGTTCGGACGGCGTGGCCGGTTCCGTCACTGTGCCGCTGAGATGAAAACCTAAGCGGGGAAGAAGAAGAAAAAAAAAAACAAAAAACAGAAAGATTAATAAATGCGTATACATTCATGCGTATTTATCTATCTATATTTCAATGATTTCATTTCATCACAATTAGCACTGATTAAAGCACACAACGTGGTGGCCAGTTCATGTGTGGAAATGATTCCTCATGCTTGAAGAAAATCTCCCCTGATGTGACACCCTGGTCATTCAGTACATTCAGGTCGTCAGCTGACTTTATTTTACTCCCACATAACGTTGCTGAGTCTAGACCTGACCAACTGATCCAACCCCAGATCATAACCCCGCCTCCAGAGGTGTGTATACAGTGGACACGATTCTTGATGGGCGTGTCCGGGTAAGAAGGGAAGCACATGACACAATGCACCCATCACTCTGGAATGGAGTCAATCTGGACTCATCAGACCACATGACCTTTTTCAATCCATTCTTTATCCTCCCTTTATGACTTTTTTTTTTTTTGTCCAAGTGCTTTTCTTATATCCATGCAGCTGTTTAGTCCTAATCCTGCGAGTTCTCATCACACTGTGTATATGGAAATGCTTTTACTTTTCACTGTTAAACACTTTTATGAGTTTTATTTAAATGTTTTTTAACCGCACAACCAAGTGTTTAAGTAATCTCCATTCGTAAATTTTTCTTTCTGACCATGTTTCTTCCACGGAGTTGACGGTACAGCACCATCCTTCCAGGTCTTGATAATGTGTTGAATTTGACTTTTATCCAGTTCCACTAGTTAAAAAAATAAAAAATAATCGCTAGTTGTTTTCTTTGCTGGACACAGCTCAATAATTTGACCCCCCCTGAAAAGGTGACTTTTTTTTTTTTTTTTTACATTTTTATTTACCCAGTCAGCCAAGCAGCGAATAAGAGTTTGGTTTCATTTCTTGAATTAACAGGAAAACCCTTATTTATAACCACCTTCATGTTTCACAGATGACGTCTGAGCCGTTTTAACCCAAGTGTAACCGAGCAGAAAAAAAATACTGCTGACTGTACATCTGAAGTTAAAAAGATAAACACCAAGAACAACAACCAGAACAACAACAAAAAGTGTTGGTTCCGGTGATCCGAGCTTCATCTCTTACTTACAACTCCGGCACATCAGCATAAACACAGGAATTTCCATAAATCCTGTTTATATTATAAAAAAAATTATAATAATAAAAAAAACTTATTCATTTTACTGAATAAGTGAGTGCGAGATGCAATGGGTACATTTAAGTAAATTATTTATAATTATATTATACAGTTACACCATACACATTTCTTTAAAGTTATTATGCTGTTTAAAAAAACAAAAGACAAAAAAAAACAAAAACAAACGAGGGTTAAAACAAAAAAAAAACAAAAAACACTCAGTCTATGATGAGGGTCCAGACTACCAGAAAAGCACAGGAACAGGAAGTGTGGGTTCCTTTTTCTCTGTTGGTGAACAGATGTGTGTGTTTGTATGTGTGCACATGCATGTGCTTGGGTGTGTGCGCGCGCGTGTGTGCGTGTGTGTGTGTGTGTCCAGGGAGGGCTGCAAGATGACTGGCGTGTGCTACTACAAAGAGCTGGGGAAAAAAAAAAAAAAAGAATTAAAAAAATCTGCTGCTCATTTGAATAGCATTTGATGTCAGACCAAGAGAGGCGGAGAAGTCACATGCTGATTAGGAAGTGAAGTAGACGCTAATGAGTCACTACCGACTCCGAGTCGAGTCGGCGAGTCAGCCGTGACAGCGTAGAGCGCGATACGAGTCACGGCGCAGGGCAAACCAGTACGGGGATAATTATTAAGGATTATTATTCAACAACAAGAACAAAAAGCGTGAGCTAGAAACCAGCGATGTCTTGGTCATCCTATTCTCTCTCTCTCTCTCTCTCTCTGATGAAAGAAACAGCGGTGTGTTTTCTGATGTGGTTACCTGCTGGCGACGTATAACGAGAGCCGACCTCGATTATACACCATCACACACACCCCCCCCCCCCACACACACACCACCTTCCCTGTCCATTATTATATAGTCCAGAGCTGAAGCAGATAAAGCCAAAGGGTGGGGGCTGCATACTCGTGTTTTTTCTTCTTCTTCATGTTACTTCTCTTCCTTGTGTGCTGACCCTGCACTAGCCACCTATCCGCCCGCTCCCCGCAATGCTAAAAATATTTGATCGCGCAAAGAGGAAAAAAAAAAGCCTTTGCTTGTAGGCAGGCAGAATGGAAAGAGAGAGAGAGAGAGAGAGAGAGAAAACAGGCTATTTTGCAACAGTGAGCTGGAGGAGTATACAACATAATAAAATATGCACTTAAGAGGTAAATCTAAATCCATCACAAACATGTTCCTCTTGTCTTGCATCAATCCGAGACAGACCGGATGCCCGCCCCCCCTCCCCCCCCAGGGCCACGTCTCAAATCGTCCTTTAATTCCAGATATAATGAACTAGCTGGAGATTCACGACGATGTCTAGACGGCGTAAGTGATTTAGTTCACTCTTACACACTCACCCAGGTTACGGTTGATGGGGGGGAGGGGGGGGTACAGGGTAAATCAAATAATTATCATTGCTTAACGATTGCGTCCGCTCATCGCTGGCCTACAGAAACGCGCCGACTCTGGTGAAATACTCGAAACTGTTTTTTGTCCCTCGAAAACGCTCCCCCTAAGGAGGCACGAGGTAATAAGAAAACTGAGTGTAGACGTAAAGAGCAACATAAATGAACACTGCAGAGAATTCTCTATTCATCAACGCTTTAAATGAAGCAAAAGCAGCGAGCAAACACTCGAGGAAGAGCATAAACCTGGACTCAGCATTTTAGGGCACATCTCAAATCATTCTTTCTTTTTTTTTAGGGGGAAATAATGCAATATGTTGTTTTCCTCTCTATTGCATTCTTCCCTTAGACAACCTTTACAGATTCAAAGCGTTTGCAGGACCTTATCCTTATCTCGTTTCTATTCTTGTGTTTAACATCTCTCTCTTGCTCAGAGGTCACTTTTTTACGTTGTGACTTCACGTCGTTCAGTCATAGCCCACGCCTGTGACCGAGAGCCACGGAGCGCACGTGACCTCTGCCTTACACGCAGGATTCTACAGCACATCACGTAACTCACAGCGTTTCTGTGCTTACTTTGGTACAACAAAACACTTCCATTTGGACGCTTTAGAATGATATATACAAAATTAGCTTGTAAACAGGGTTGCCAGATCACACTCACAGAATCCCGCCTAGGCAGAGACAAAAACCTGCAGGAAAAAACTAAAAAAAACCCTAAATATTATATATATATATATATATTTCCCACCCAAGATACATTCTACTAGCCCAATAAGGATTTTAAGAAAGCAGCCCAAATGGGTGGAAAACACTCAATCACGAATCCGAGACTTGTGATTGGTAGGACCACTATATTTAACAACGCACAACGTCAGTATAGTGTAGTCTTGTGCCCGCCGGTCCGCTTGATGAAAGCGATCTGTAAATGTTACTAGGGCCGATGTTACACAATCACCATCCTGACTTTTACTCATGTAGAACCCCTGGCGCTTGTTCAGACACGGAACGGAAAAGTTCTCATTTATAAAACGTGATATTTCAATTTCAGAGTTATTATTAAACTTTGCACTAATACAATCATTCAAATCGAAAGTGTCTTGTCCAAAAAAAAACAAAAAAAAAAACAAAGAACAAAACGGTTTTATTGTTTAATGTGTTATTCCTCATCATTAGTGGTTCAAAAGATAAATAGCATGTCGTGTGTTACTAGTGATACGCAACCACCTCCTCTACACATCCTGCAAGGGAGCGAAACGGTTCTGTCGTAATCCATCCAAACCGCTCTTGCTTTTAAAGCAGGATAAAAGCCAACATGTTTGCCAATCACAACACAGCGGGAGCTCCGATACTGCCCGCGTTTCTATTTTTGAGTAACGAGTGCACCGGTTATAATAAAAGTCTAAGTTAATACGCTCTTTTGAATATGTTATAGATAAAGATCGAGGAAAATAAATACCATTTTCGATTTTATTTATTACTTATAGAATAAATAACTCACAACTGGGAAAAGTCGCTTGATTTATATATAAATACAATCTTAAAGATGGTTAAATTAAAGCGTAATATGATGCATGATAGATAATATAAGCCAGGATTATTCTTTTTTTTTCTTTTTTGATGATATGAACATTAAAACGATACTGACTTTCATTGTTTAACTAATAGTAAATAAATTAAAAAGCCCGTGTCCACTTCATTTTGAACATAAAATCTCAAAATGATCTAGAAAACCATATACACCAATACAAGACTGATCCCAATTCTTTTTTAATGTAAGCCTCCTACAGACTGGAAAAGGAACGGCTAATCGCCGCGTTGCCAGTCTGAGCCGTTTTCTTCAGTTTTGGCTTCTTTGGCAGGTAACAGATATCAGGCAGGCATTCTGAGAAAACTCTCTACCTTGATTGTATTGTGAAACACTGGGAGAAGTGCATTAGTGTAGCAGGGGGTTATACAGGGAGGTTTTATACTCATCACTGCGTTCTGTTATTCTGCGCAATCCAAAGGTCCCGGTTTGACTCGAACGGCCCTCGTATTTACCAAAATGCAGATGCATATCTTTTATTCTGTGAATATACTCACCTTGTATGATATTACATGATGACTAAAGCTGGGACGAGATGAGTTGTGAGTGTTATATAGTTTTATGTGGCTTATGTGTCATTTAATAATAATAATAATAATAATAATAATAATAGTAAAGCATCATATTACCCAATACTACACCCATAGATCTCCACTGACCAGATGGGGTTGAGAAAAAAAAAACTACCAAATCAGGCTATAGGGAGCTCGGAGACATTAGGGATTCAACCATGACAGGAAACAAGGACACCCTGTGCATTGTTTTTGCATCTAGAAACTTACACCACACACACACACACACACACACACACACAAAGATTTAATGATTTTCTAAGCATGGTGATCCGCGCAGGGGAACTCTTTAATGAGCAGGCTGCTATGGGCAGAGGAGGCCGAGCAGGGAGCGACACTCTTCTCCCCAGTGTTTCCATCTCCTGTCTCTCCCGGACAGATCATCAGCCCTGAACCATCTGTTAACTCGGGTTAAAGACAGGCCCGTGCGCTTCCTGCTATTCTCAGGCACACTGGTAAATCATTAGCGACACCTCCCACTGTACTCGCCTGTTTCTTTTATTATGGTACACTAACTGCTGGATTTGGAGAATTATTTGCATGCGCCTGGCAACTCATCCAACCGCCATCGCTTCCATTCGCAGGGTTAAGTACGCGGATTACTGTACAAGAAGGGGAAAAAAAAAACAAAAAAACACAACAATCCACTATCCAGCACGCATATCCGGGTCTTGTTACATCTTGAAACGCGCTCATCGTCTGACGAGTTGCACAACTGCACGTGAAATCGAACACCGGGTCAAGATGCCTGACTTACAGCTGCAGACGTTTATCACCGTTATATGACAAATAATTATACTCCCTAGCATATATCCCGACTTTATAGGCTGCGGATGGCAGACGGTAGCTCGGGCGCTGATGGATCTGTGGAGTTACGTCAGAATCTTAAACCTGCATCAGCTCCGGCTTCCAGGGGAATTTACTGCCTTAACGCCCAACTGCTTTAATGGAAGGACTGGAGCAACAAGACAATTAGTATGACTTTAATTAACACATCTTCTCGCTGGTCAGTTTTATTAAAGCGTTTAGCTAAGCAAAGCCCAGCGGAGCTCGCCGATTTCATACTGGCAGTTCGCAAAAAAAAAAAAAAAAAAAAACCCTGCTTTTTCAGGACGGGAAAAAACACCCGAGGCGGAGCGTTCTACTAATTAAAAAAAATGAAGACGTTCTTACTTAAACTAAGGTTACCCGACTGCAAATAAAACTAAATCCTAGCAGTTATGCAATAAGGAAAAAGGGTTTTTAAGTTTGGAAATACTCCAACTCCCACATTTACACAATGCCAGTTGTTTATTTAAAAAGTGACCTTTTATGCAAAATCCATTTTTAATAAATTTTAGGTATTTACATGCATCATCTCCAGTGTGCGACTACAGACCAAAAAACTAATTTTTTCCAATTTCATATGAGCCAGGGATTATTTTTATTTAGATTTTTTTCCCAATTGTGACCTCATAATATAAGCCCCTCACATTGCTCAACTCTGCTGTTCTCAGGAGGGGCGATCTTCATCTTCTTCTTCTGCTTGTTCTTTTTCCTTTAATGGTGGTCACAATCCAGTAGGTTGCATCACCGCCGACTGTCGGTCTCATTTTCCTTCAATCTCTTAAAGCCGATTTTCAGTCCAGCCAAGTCTAATACTTCCTTCCCTGATCTTGTCTTGTCCTGTTCTGTGTCTTGGACTCTTCGCCTGCTTTCATCCGGCACTTTCACACACACACAAACACACACACACACACACAATAATCTCTACATGTTCCGTCCTAGTACCGCTCTGCACCTTTGGTTGGGGTTCTGTGAGTTGCATCACTCTCCCTCATTAACACGTTTATCCAGTCCAGTCTCCAATCTGTAACTGGGCAGAGTGACTGCAGCTCCAGTTTCCTCTGATCCCTTGTCTTTAGACCCATCTGTGAAAAACAAATGTATGCTATCTTTATATTTCTGGTCTTTATATCTATAGTACCAGCTCCAGGTGGGGCGTCGCTCCGCAGCAGCTCATTTAAACCGACGCTGAAACGGTGCACTTGGAGGAGGAGTGAAGTTTAAGAGAGTTTGAAGTATAAAATTAACACACAGTTTGGGAGAGCTCTGAGAGCCATGTTACCTTGATAGGAAGTAGCACAATATGGGACCCTTAAAGACTTAAAACTTCTATTAGTCTCAATTTTAGGAAATGATTTGATGTAGGTTTCGGTACACAAGTGAATGAAGAACTAGAATTAGTGATGCAAATTGGGGAAAAGATCAATATAACCACTTGCCCATGTGCTGCATGTGATGATGTTACACAAAACTGTACATACACAGAAATTAAGTTCTATTTCTATTAAGGATAAACCAGACCCCATGACCCAGACTGCCATTATTACTAATAATAAAAGCTGCAGTTAATACGAACATCATGTTCCCTGATGGAATGCACGACTTGTACAAAGGATGAGGGAAAAAAGGGGGAAAACCCTGCCGATGAGTTCCTCAACTTCAAGTGAGAAGCCTGAGGCACCCAAGTTAAGGAGATTGATAACACTTCATCTCCGGACCGACAGCGGTGTGTGTCACTCTTGCACACACTGACAAAGTAAATGAAGAAGAATGACCGGACTGGTCGTGTTTTTGCCCCCCCCCTACACTAACAGGTTGTGACAAAGTGTACAGAACAGACGAGCCGTTATTCCGAGACGGACAAACGCGGAGCACGTCCCAAGACGACTTCCTCAAATCTTTCAGCACCGTTTCGAAAGCCGGGCCCGTAACCTTTCTCGTTTGCTACTTGCCCTTTTCAAAATATTACCGTTTCTAAAATACGTCCAATTAGCTTTGACCTGCGGGTCGAACCCACAAGACAGATCGGTAGCAGGCGCCGGAAATGGCAACGAGGCTGCGGCTTCGAAAATACACCTTAAGCCCTTTGTTTATGGTTTTGTAGCTCTTGTACTGAAGCAAAACCACGAGCAGGGGTGAACGCCGACAGTCGGTCCACGTGACCGTGTTTTTCTTTCCCCTTTAAGTCATCAAGGTCGTATAAACCCACTCTTTTACTTCACCACTACAGCCATGATGCTGTATTCTGATTGGCCCTGGAAATTTGCATTCTTTTTCTTCGGCCTGATATAAATTATATCCAACATGAGCAATAACAGGAAGTTACAGGTTTCACCAACAATCCAGAATGTCAATCATATCCATAAATCATTAAAAAAAAACAAAAAAAAACTGTAATTTCCACGACATCAATGGCATCGAGTTTCTGTTAGTAGTGACGACTTACTAATGACCAGCAAATACTTCCTGGCATTTTGCTTATAAAGCAAAACAGCATGTTGCTCCACATCAAGCGCTCTAAAACAAAATGAAATGTTTTGCCCTTTTCGCCAGCCTCCCCCACCAATCTCCTCGTATTCATCCGTGATTAGAAGACACCAGCAATTAACCTTCTGGATGTCATGTGCTAGTTATTAAACTCTGACATTTAGCCCTGTCCAAGGTTATCCTCCTGAGGGTTTCCAAAAAAAGGCTGCGGTCATCTGGAGGGAAAAAAAACGACCAGTTTCATTACCGTTCAAGCTGTTATGCTGACCAAGAAACCAGCCTGCCAATACTGACGCTCCTGTTCGCCTGACGCAGGTTCTACATAAACCAATTCGTTTTTACTCTCAGGACCACCCAAACACAATGGAGCAGATCAAAAGCGTTTTTTTTTTTAACATCAGAACCTGGTTTAAACTGGTCATACAATCTTTAATCGAAAGATTTTTCGAAAAAAGTTTTCATGTGCAAAAAAAGCAAACAGAGTCCTTTGTCAATTTCATGTGCGAGTCAGAAAGAGGAAGGGCGCAAAGAACCGGATGTGTCTAAAAACTTAGTGTGAACGACGTTGCGATGCTGAAAAAAAAATAAAAAAAGAAGGCTGGAATTACATCGGAGCGTGCTCTTAGCCAATAAAAGAAAAGGCTGTGGGTGAAGCGCGACTACCGACAGGTACCGGTTCAGAGCAGCTTAACATGAAACGTCTCCAATCAGCTCGCTTAGAATAATGGAACTGTACACACCAGCCATGTGGTACGTACCCCCCTTCCGCAAATCCCCCCTATTCCGAAACCCTGCTGCTACATAAACTCTGGTAAATAGGGCTTACAGAGCCAAACCCTGTTTGATGAGACGGTTGTGTATGGTCGTGCACTCCTCTGGTACTAGATGCTGATGGGGCAGATAGAGAGCCTTTGTGTGTGGTCCCATCAGTAAACAGTTTGCCACAGGCTTGCAAAAGCACAGCTGGGGCCCAGACTTGTTTTTCCAACAGTCAATTGCCACGCCGGGCGCTGCTGACTGACCAGCCTCCTCCTCCTTCACCTCCGGCCTCTAAACTCGGCTCACTTTTCCAATAACAAATGATGGAGGAGGAGAAGGAGGAGGAAGTCATCATGATGACTATTGAAGAACAGGCCTCAAACCCCTCCCATCACGGAACACACACGCACGCACACGCACGCACGCACACACACACACACACACACAAACAGACATACACCTGCTTCCTGGACTGGTCCCCAAAGCCCCACAACACAATGCACAGCGTGGGCAGTGTGCAGTTGGGCCTTGATTCGCGTTACAGGATGAAATCGGAAACCTGGTCTTAAAAACACATGTGCGGGATAGAGCGTTCCAGTCGGCCCGCGTCTCCATCCGACGTGCTCTCCGTCGGACGCCTGTTTAGGCTGGGGCTCACGCGCTTACGGGAACATGTGGAACAGTTTCGTCTCCACATGCAGTTGTATAGGGAACAGGATGAGGACAGGCGCTTCCTGTCTAACACAAGTGCTTTTCCGCACCGCCGCTGAGTGGGATGAAACAAAAGACCAAATGCAGTTAACTGAAAGAAAACATGCGTCTAAAGCACTATTCGAGCTGGATTAGGTTTGGTAATGCAATTTGAAAGGGATTTGACTGGCCAGTTCGACTGGGATAAAATATCAGTGTGATTTAGCCAAATGACCGCAAAGAGCCAAGATGTACGCAATCGCAGCTCTGACACTGGAACAGGCCCCTGTGAGAGGGTTTTTTTTGTGTGTGCATGTGTGTGTGTGAAATACGGCCAGCACGAGTGACGCGCACATGCTCCGACAGGCTGTACGTGCCTAATGCTCCACTGTTTGGAAAGAAGCATGCCTCTGTGGATACACTGCCTTTTCTCATCCGCCAGTCTGCCAGTCCACATCCCAAGAGAAGAGGGGTGGGGTGGATGTGGTTCTTTATTCGGGACCCCTCCCAGCCCACTGTACGCCCCAGCGGCGAGGGTTAAAAAAAAAGAAGGCGTTTAAAAATAGGATGCAGCCACAGTAAGACTGCTAAAAGCTCTCAGCCTGAGGTTAACACACACACACACACACTTATGATTTGTAAGGACATTAATGCGCTGGTCTGTTGAACCATCTTGGTCTTGCACATCAAGCGGAACAGTGTCAGACACAAGAACAGTTCAGTATGGCTCAATTTCAGGAATATCCTTCCTTATTTAGATGCACAAATCTGCCTGCATTGCCATTTATTGTATTTTATTTATGGGGAAGAAAAAGTTGCATTATAGTATGAACTAATGTAGTATGCGGTTGCAAAACTGTACGGCGCTATGCGGTGTTCAGCACACTAACGGCTTTCACTTCTCCTTCAGGCGGCTAAGTTGGTTAGTATGCCTGGAATTCACACCCGGGCTAACTGACTGGAAAACCTGACTAATAGCGAACAGAGGAGGAATAGAGAAATAAGGAGGCCTGGCGAGAGAACGCACCTCCCTCCTGTTTCCCCCCCTTATGCTCTGTAGGCAGCTGACGATGCGGCCACAAGGGATGCGTTCCACACACTGGCTGCACTCCACACCAGCTCGCATGCGCACATCCGCCCACATACGTCGCCTCCTCCACCTCCACCTCCTCCTCCTCCTCCCCGCCTCAGCTGGCTGAACCGTGCACATTTCGTCCAATATCAACAAACGCCGCTCCCCTGCATGGCCCAGCCCCGACCGTGCCTGGCCCTGGGCTGAACTGCTCAACTGCTGCTGAGGTCATTGCAAAGGATTGGAAAGGGGCGAGGCAGACGGGGCTGAGCTGAGGGAGAGGAAAAAGAGAGCACGCAAGAGAGAGAGAGAGAGAGAGAGAGAGAGAGAGAGAGCGTGAGAGGGGGCGGTCCTGAGACAGAATTCCTCAACAGTAGACAAACCCACTGGTTGGAAGCTTAGAAAGCCCTCAGCTCTGGAGAAGAAAAAGAAAAGGCTTGGCCACATGCCAGACCTCTGAGCTCAGCATTTTGTAATGCACTTCCTTTTTCACTTAACAGCTTGCATAATAGAGCTAGCCACCACAGCCATCAACCTTTAACTCTTTGTTTCCTGGGCCTTCTGCTCTGCCCAACGGAAGGGACACTTCGGAGGAAGGAAATAAAATAACAAGCTCAGACTTTTTTCTTTTTTTTTTTTTCAGAAGAAAAAAAAAAACTGAGCAGTAAGCGTGTCTGGCTGAAGAGTTCAGGGATTGACCTCTTCTGGGGGGGGAAAAAAAAAAAAAGAGGTACAAGGCAAGAACTTAACTACCAGATGATAATTAAGCTAATTATAATTGTGGTAATTATAGTTATTAGGGGCGGGCAGGAATTCCTTTGAGACGAAGAATTCTTCCTTCACCTTTCCCTGCCCTGCCCCGTCGTTCCATGACGATCGATAAGATTCAGCTAAACTTTACAGATATGCCCGTTTCGTCAGTTCGAATCACGGCGGTGACTCAGGACTTTAAAGGAAACTGGTGGTTTACAATGCAGGGCACATGCCCAGGCGTACCAAAGTGAGAATAGAAAGAGCCTGGTAATTAGCTGAGGACTTGAATTAGGTGTGTTATATGAGGTAGAATGCAAACTGCGGCGTTTCTGATGTCGGACACAATTGGTTTATTGTCATTTGGATTAAAGGGAAAAACAAGGCTTGGTTCGCGTTACAAGCCGCATTGCTCACTTCCGAGTTTTTGGTCAGATCGGATTTACAGGTCGTGACGGTTCACATGCATAATTACAAGTTACTTTCTGTCAAACATTAGTGCTAAATATACACATTACTAATAATATTATACAAACTATAAAAAGTGGACGGTTGTTTCAGCAGCTATTTGCTAGTGCTACTATAAAATCCACTCCCCTCCTGGTGCCCACAGACGTCAACAAGCACCCTACGCATGTGCAGAGGCACCGCAGAAGCTGCCCAGTTGCACGACCCATGTCGAACATATCCTAACCCTGGGACCAGGGACAAAACGTAGAGATGGGAGGATTTTTTTTTAGATTTTTTTTATTAGCTTTTCATTTATACATTTGCATTTGCATTTAAGGTGGTAAAATGGTATGCAATTCAGCTATAATCCAAAAGCGTCCTGTGTGGTAGGAGCAAATTATTTGCCAAGTTTGTTTACACTTGTAACAAAATAAAATAAAAATAAAAAAACACTTGTATAACCCAATTTTATATTACAATCGCAATACCGCAAAACGATCACAATGAAAATGAAATAATCATCATGATAATATGGTATCAGGAGGTCCCTGCGGGATTCCCATTCCTATAGGAAAGTGACTCAGATCTGATGTGCGTGTTCAGACAGCCATAAAAACAAAGAGTCACATTGGGGTAAAAACAATCTGAATAAAGCGACTTATTGAAGTCATGGTAATGTGAACGCAGCCTAAATGTCGTGACAAACAACGAATAAAAACTAGCACTAACCACGTTCAGTCTGCACATATTTGTGACCAGACTAATGCTTTAAATTCATTAATAAACTACAATAAATGAGTATTTCTCTTCTTAAACATGATAAATTGTTTCCTGTAATCACATTTTGGTTAAATGAACATGATCAAGCCTCTCCTCTAATACACACTGAGGTCCTAAGGGACTTGAAGAATTCCATTTTCTAAAAGGCAAAAAGCATGTTTTTAAAAAAGGTGAAATGTCACCGTTGGTCTTTCAAATAAGATTTAAAAGCCATCCTGCATGACGAATATGTTCCCGCTTGTAAATTACATTAGGCAGCCCTGTAGTGCGGACGCTCTTTCCGAGGAAACACACAACGCTTTTCCTGAACCAGAGACAGAACGTTGAGAAGGTTAATTCTCCAGGGGTTGTGACCTAACCTGTGATTTAGTGAGACCTGGAACAATGGCCCGTCCCTGTAGTTTAACTAACCCCCGAAGCAGATTCTGGGCCCCGGCTACATTGTGTCGCGCTCACCGTGAGCGGGGTTAGGTGTGCACCGTAAGGTGGGTGTAAGCTCGCTCACAATGGAGAACCCAGTCGCCGCACTGGATGCTGAGGCGAACCCCTGGAGGGGTAGGACTGAGACGGGAGAAGGACTTTTACCAACAAAAGACACCCACGGCCCCAGCCCTTTTCTTTCCAGGGTTTTATATGCAAGTGCTCAATAACATATGAAAGAAGAAGTCTCCGCAGACATCCACGCAAGGTAGCGGAGCACATGGGGGTGGGAGTAAGGGAGGCACCAGCAGGCAGGCAAGCAAGCAAATTAGGTCAATGAGGATATCCCCCAAACTAGGTCAATTGAAGCCTGTCGTATGTCATCTCCAACTGCTCAACAAAGCATGAGGCGACGAAAAAACAAGGGGTGGGGTGTACAGATCTCGCACTTTTCAAGGCACTAATTAACCGTGTTCTCTCTGAACATACAGACGGAGCAGTTATCCACAGCGACGCAATCCTCACAACAATCAAAGCGCTTTTACTGCTCAGCGCTTCCAAGCACACAAGCACACACACACACGAAAAAAGACCTCTGGTGACACTTTAAGGCTAATTGTGACCGTTTTTACTTTGGCTAAGTCCTACCATGGATCATGCCATCTCCTCTATACAGTAATAATAATAATAATAACAACAACAACAACTAAAAAAGGGGGGGGGGGCTTCGTCTGTTTGTGGAAATAACTGTACAATTGGCGTTAGACAAATAAAAAGGTGACAATCTCTTCGCCGTTGGCTGATAAACTGGTTTGTTGGAGCAGCGTGTCAGGTGCCAATCCAGGGCTTAAACTTAATCTGACGGCGTTCTGCCAAGATGTTTGCAGGGAGAACATCTCAAACTGTACGAAAAGGTCGGAAAGATTTGCTTCTTAAGGATAACATCAGCGCACGACTAGGCGGATTGATATTTTTCCTTGGATCTACTGCCGATAAGGCGGACTGTCAGATGTTGTTCATACAGCCCACATGGCGGACTTAGTAGCGCTGCAAACTTGTCAGATTTTCAAATGATTCACATGCACATGACACACTCTTTACCGGCTATATGATGCACGAATCATCATCATCATCATCATCATCATCATCTGAGGCAGAGCTGGGACACACAAACGTAGGACTTTTAGCATCTGATCCTGTTTAAGAGGAGAACGCGTGTGATCAGATTGGGCATCCAGAGATCAACCGGGGGAAACGCGGGACTTTCTGGGAAGCTGAGAGAATTCGCTGATTAAATCGTCTTTCCGGGAAAACCCGGTCATAGACAAGGCCTTGATTCAAAGCGCACACATGCAACAAAGCACAGACGACCACAAATAAGACGTGACCTCACCTAGTGTTTTAAACTCAAGCAGACACATCTGGCTAGTCATTAGAGTCATATACAGATATACGGATGAGTAATCATCTGTTATTATACAGGGTAACGAAGTAATGTAGATGGGTAATAGAGAAGGGGGAACTGATTCAGTTATTTGTGGCAATTCATGTTACCACACTGACTCCAAAATTGTTACACACACACACATAAAAGAAAAAACGTGATAAAAGAAATACATTTTATTCATAGTAATTGAAACCTAAAACTTGCCATTTACGAAACATTGATGGAATTTAT
>JAOVVA010000009.1:11914604-11927862 GCA_028565275.1 Leiocassis micropogon | reverse complement strand
CACACACACACACACACACACACACACACACACACACACACACACACACACACACACACATACACACACACACACACTTTTAATGTAAATACACTGCCTGGCCAAAAAATAAATAAATTAAAATCAATGAATCTAAATTCCAAAATAATTATAATAATAAAAATTAAAAAAAAACACACACACTCTCTAAGATTTCATTCAATCACCTTTATCTTTGATTACAGCACACAATGTGGTGTCCAGTTCATGTGTGGAAAATAATTCCTTATGCTCCCAGAAACATTTCAGAACCCGAGTGCTGGAATATACTCTGTGCCATCAGAGAAGAAAAACTTGGTCATTCAGGTTACCAGCTGACTTCATTTTATTGCTGAGCCAAGACCTGACCAACTGAAGCAACCCCAAATCATAATACAGCCTTTTTTTCCCAAACCACATTTCTTCCACAAAGTTCGGCGCTATACTTCCTAAGGTTATGATAATGTCTTGAAGGTTCCTAACCCATTTTCAGTCATCTCGTTAGATGTTTCATTTGCTTTGACCGCACTGTAAACTACTCACACAGTGACTCACAAGCTTGTTTAGAAGTGTAACAAGATAAAAAAATATATTTAATATCAAAGCGGGGTAATTATTATATCATGATACTTACGATTAGTATGAAATGTGTGAGAAAATGCGTATGAATCAAAATGATCAGATTGTTCCTGATGAGCAAGATTAGGGTGATGGTGGCATGCAAAAACTCCCTGAGATGGCAATAAGAAGAATTATTAGAATTACTTATCGATCGTGCTCAACGGTAGATTTGATTACAAGCAGATGATAAACTGAGCAATAATATCAAGTAATTGTCGTCATTTTCCTTTTCAACAACTGTACTCCATGTCTTATGTACAGTACAAGTACCTAAATAGCTACTATATAATAAACGATACACAAGTACAGGGTTATGTGATTTAGTTAGATCAGTATTTAATTTTCTTAAACATTTTTTTTTTCAAAAGCTCAGTTAGTGCACAGACTTACGGTCTTGTGCAAGCAGCGCAAACATTGCTGGGTGAGTTTGTTGTGTGTAACGCTACATACCTTGCACCCTATAGTTATATATACACACAGACACACATATGGCAGAGGCAGAAGCTTTGCTAATCCCAATAATACTGATGAATTCAGCACCAACATGTTTCACATTTTTTAAAAGAAGCCCTTAAAATTTGTCACGTACACAACCGTACACAATATGACAGGACTGAAATGAAATGCTTATACGTCTGGCCGTGACCGAAAATGCAAGGATAGGACAGGATGTATCAAAAAGAAAGATCACAGTAAAGAATACAATTAAACCAAAGAATAAAAACAAATTTACAAGCTTTTACAAAAAGGCGTCCCCAGGATCCGTGCATGAACTAACCAGATCGGCAGAATTCGTACAGGACAATCCCCAGAAGCCGATACTCGTCCCTGGACAAAAAGCCACGTCTAAATTTTGATGTGAGCGAAAGACTTCGGGAGGCGCAGGCACTCATCCTCATACGGTTTTTTTTTATGCCACTTTTCTCCGAATAATGGATTTGGGTTTGCAGGGTTCTTACTCGGTCGCTTTCATTAAACGGCTGAGCGAGACAGATTTTTTTAACCTTTCGTGATGACAGCTCACTTTATTCTCTTTAAACATTGCTGACAGAAAATGATTCCAAAGCCTCAAAGGAACATGTGAGACTTTCACACCTCCCCCTCCTCTGTCTAAATAACCCTGCAGAAAAGGGCTGCACTCAAAACAACCATCCAAATTAACCACACACTGCAAACGTTGGGTTTTTTTTTTTTCACCCCTTCTGTCCTTTTTTTTTTTGGCCAAAGCTTGGTACGGAATTGATTTGGCTTGTGTAGTTTACATCGTGTGCAACATCTAAACAGGAATCTGCAAGCATGTTCACACACTGTGTGCTTCGATGCGACGCTCAGGCACTAGAAACGCAGTGAACGTGATCGGGGCCTTTCAGCTTTAAACCCCCTGAATTCTTTCACAGAGTGAAGTCTGTGTCACAATGGGAACACCGAACTGCTCTCCTATCCTACCATGGCAACATGCATTGAGTGCTTGTTCAGTTAAAAAAAAAAAAAGGGGGGGGGGGGGGGGGCAGGGCTTGAGGCATGTAAAAAACCAGGATGGGTGTGAAAACTTTCCAGAGAGAGAAAGAGGGGGGGGGTGAAAGGAGGGACACAAACTACTGATGTATCAGCAGATCTCGGCTCAGTCCCAGGCTCAGACAGTGATCTATATGGAGGAGCATACACACCGGGCCAGGCCTCCTCTCCTGACACATTCATATTTAGCCCTTCTCTTGCTGATAGTAGAGCGCAAAAAAAAAAAAAAAAAAGCAGGGGGGGGGCTAAATCTGTGCCTCTGACCTCCCCCTTCTGGCCTGGGAGTACAAGAGGGAGGGGAATCGAGTCAGCAGTTGGCCCGGGACTCCATTCCATTCCGTTATCAGGAGTTCAGGCCACTGGTGCCAGCGCTATCATAGCCTCCAAATCTGCTGACGTACCACGGGGGTTTATCAGTGCGACATGTGGTCATCTTACAGTTAAGGGGCAGATCTGATTGGATACAGTTGCACACAACTACACACGCACACACACATCAACAAACAGGGAGCCAAACTCCAAACTCTCACCGAGGCCGTAGACAATGCCTCCAAAGAACCGGAGAGATACAGACACTCAACCTTGAATTTCAAATGCCTCTTTTCCTCTCCTTTAGACTATCAAGGACACGAGCTCGGCAGGGAGACTTGACAGCTGAAAAAAAATAATAATAAAAGAAGAGGAAAGGCGGAGGGAATGGAGGCGTACACAATACATTAGTGCCATAACTCTCATAAGAGCGCAAATTCTAATTAGAGCGCAACACAATCGGTAACCCAAATACGTCTACTTTGATTCTGCTCAAATCAATATGAAAAATTCCTCCAAAAGTCAGATTTCTTGCAGATTCGTAGCCGACCCGGAGCGCTGGAAAAGTGTTTGTGATGTAAGCACAAGTGCCAGAGACAAGCCCAGAGACACAACCAGCTCGGGGGGCAAGAGGGGAATTAAATATAGCCTTGATCAAAAGTTGCCACATAACATACAGCCGGTAGCAACTGATCAACCTCAAGCATACGGCTTTCTGCTTTGTTCGGCTCAAAAAAAAAAACCCAAGCGCCGCTGTGTGTCTGCTTTTCAAATGAAAATGCGCTTAATCGAGCCGGACTAGCTGCCGTGTTTTTTTTTTTGTAAAGGCGCGTAAAGCCAAAGAGCCACATTTGAGGCTTGGCAGGGCTCGGCGTTCGAGCACTGGAGCTCCCTCCACCTCCTTCTCTTCCTTCTATCATTTTTTCCCCAAAAAAAATTTCACAGTCCAAGCTGTTTGGTTTAACGGCCCAACTCAACTGAGCGCTCGCAGTCTGCCAGCAAAAGAAAGAAAAAAAAAAAACGTACACAAATAGAAATGAACAAATGCCGAAAAAGACGACCGTCTGCTCGTTGGTACCACTGCGATTAAGACGAGAGAGCGCACTCGCATCTGACGAGCACGGATATCACTAATATTGCCACGATATCCGAATCCAGTTTTATTTTTGTTTCCGTAGCCAGATGCGTCGAAAAGTCAGTGAGAGAGAGAGAAAAAGCAGCTCAATCTCCAATCCATCTCAAAAGCAAGCACTCCCTCTGAACTCAGCACTGGGACTTTGAAAGGCTCCCAGTTTACTTTGGTTTTGTGCGAAGAGAAGAACCTCTCTGTGCATGTGAACACTGTGTGCTTCCAGCTGTTCCTGCTTTCCTGCTTACTTTATGCTGCGGAACAACAGAGGCCGCGGCCAGGGCCCCTAGTTGTCCCCGCTGACTGACAGGACAAGGCTTCCCATAAGCCTCTCGGGCTCAGGTTTTGTCAGCTGTTCCCATGGCCAGCTGCAGGGGCGAACCAGGGGAAAGCTGTACAACGCAACACCATGCAACACAGAACTTTTATTGTGCCTTTAACAAGTCATCTCGTCAGACGATCACATCAAAACTCCTTGATCGTCTTTGTCCTATATAGCAAATAACCCTTAACTTTCTATTCACTCCGTTAAAGCGGCTCATAGTGCACAGTTCAGACGATTAATAAATGCAAGGAGTAGTCCAAAAAAGTAATATAATAAAAAAAATGTAAAAAAAATAATAATAATAATAATAATGAGAGAATGAAATGGATTTCAAATGGGTTTTAAAGGAAAAGACACCAAGCGCGCAAGATGCCTGAACAGAGACATCTTGCGCACTCGGTGTCGATACTCACATAACTATCTCATCGTAAAGAGAGACGTGCGAGAGATAAAAAGAGTTGAGATCAGATGGAAGGTCGAGCCTGAGCCCTCTGAGCTTGGTTATACTCAGCGGGCTTGAGAGGCTATCCTCCTGTGAGATTGTACAGGCAAGCCCTCTACCCTTAGCCCCTGCTGATCGCAGATCAGAGACAAAGCGCCTCCCGTTTCCTGCACTTTGGGATTAACATGCACAACTAAGACCATATGAATATTAATCCACCAGCCAGCCCAGGCTTTTTAATATCGGTAATATTAGAAAAGCTGTGGCAAAGGAGACGGCCGGGTCCTCGTGAAAAGCTGCTGGATCTCTTCCGACATATTAATGCGCGCAAGAAAGGAAGGAAAAGACAAAACGCCCACGATTACACAACAGAAATTCAACTGGGTATCATCATACCACATATACCCTGCTGAAGAAGCACGGAAGTCGGAGTCAGAGTCACCTGGGTATGGAACGGTTCCATGTCAAAAACGTGTTTTCTTTCGAAGGTCAGCGTGACACATGCAAGAGCTGGCTGTCGTTTAGAGAACCGCCTGCTCTGCTCCACCTGCACCGATAACCATCTGCTTCATGCTTATTGGTGGACAAATAACGGAGCGGCCTGGCAGCTTTTTCAGGGGATAGATAAGCCTGAACTCTGACCTCTGAACTCCAAACAGGTGCGCTTAGACTACATAAACAGGCCAAGAACAATCCCTGCAAACAGACGGCCACGCTCAATCACCTGGAGGGAATTACAAGGCCTTACCTTCAGGTCCAGATTTACAGGCTCTTCACATTCTACACAGCTGGGAAAGAAACTATGTCCTGTTCAAAGAACGATATGACGATACGAGGTGAAGAATTATTACTCTGTACATGTCCGTGAGTGGCTACACATGCTCGAAGAACAAACGTGACGCAAAAATGAAAGCAAGTAATAATAAGCAATTTACAGGCCTTATGTTTGGATGTAGAAGCCCGTGGTGCACATATGGTCTCGCTTGCGCTAATCAAAGACGGCCATTTCTCAGCTGCCCGTAGAGGTTAACGGCCAAAGGCTGAGCATGGAGGATACGGAGCCGAGTGAAGCAAAGACGCATTTCTGTCTTAGGGAAGCGGCGTATGGCTTCGTACCATCTGGAACGGGCTCCCGCATAGTGGGACCAGGCCCAACACGCATCTGGAGTCGTTGGCAGGAATGGTATGCGACAAGAGGCCTGTGCCAAGACCTCGTTTTGCCCACTGAAACATGGAAAGATGGCAGTGGGTTGATGGCACAGCCTGCCAGGCACCAGGGCTGGTCCTTTTAGTGCCGCAGCTCATCTCAGCCTCATGAGCGAAACGCTGCTCACACACCTCCACAGCTTTACAATCAATCTATCTGATATGAACTCGAGACAAAGCTGGCCCCTACCACTATGACACAAAAGAGGAATGAACCGGTGCCAAGCTCCACCTAGGATGCACCTCCCCCCACCCCCCTCTGTAGGATGCTGGCGAGAAAAGCGGAGCTAGCCAGCCATGTGCACGTCAGACCTGATTCTCAGTGAGGGATCAGCGCCGGAGGCACACATGGCTGCTTCCCAAACGCCAGTGTAAGACAAAGAGGAGCTGCTCTTAGACATGCAGAGACATGGCTAAAGGGGCCCAGGCACCGTATTCAATAACGCACGCTTTCCAGAACGCAAACGCGTATCGAGAAATGGATTAGCGCGAATGCTTTCGAGACCACGGAACTGTAAAGAGAAAGGTCTCTTGCACACGGAGCCCCGAGGTGCCGTTCTGAGGACGTACACAAACAGATCCATCAGTCTGAATATGTGTCACGAGGACAGCTAGAGGGAGAGGAGATCCTTCAGGGCTTCACCCCCTCGTCTCTCCTCGTCTCTGTGCCTATGCACGCAGAGCCGTACAGACCAGCTCGGAGGCTTGGACTGGTGTTTGTGTAGTTAGATTATGTCACAGATGATATATTATTATTATGACATGCAAATGTTGAGTGTTTTTTTTTTTTTTGGACCCACACATCATTTCTGCAGGCCAAGTATTTTCTATCAACTGTATAATGTACAGTATGTAGCAACTACGTAATTCAATCCAAATCTTAACCACAGTACCACAAGCCTGCATCCTGTAATACTCTGTTCTCGTGATAAAGGAGGTGCTGATACTTCTGCAACGTAACTGCCTCCTCATAGCAGCTGTCTCTGTGTGTGTGCGTGTGTGTGTGTGTGTGAGAACTCGTGGCTGGCACAGCGCACCGACGGACTTTTAAAAAGCCCGTCAAAGTCACAGCAGATTTACTGCAGCAGGCTGCCACGCCGGTGCGTCTGCGCGACTCACAACCCGATTTCTCCCTTAACACGTTCTGAAAAGGGTGAGACAAAAAAAAAAAAAAAAAGAGAAGGAAAAAAAAACTTTTCCTGTGTGTGTTAAAGGAAGAGTGGATCCGTGCGATATCGTTCCTGGCTTTTCTTTTCCAGCCGGCGAAACGGGTTCGGAGGATCGCCGCGGAGCTCTCGAAACTGCCTCCGAGCAGCTGACTCAGCAGCCGAGGTCTGGAGGAAGCTCTTGGTAGCTGTGCGCGAACGCTCACACGAGTACAAGAACGTATTCTGTTACATGACTAATTCTGAGACAAAGACTGAGCCGCGTAACTGATTTCAGGGTGACTCACAGGCATTTCGTTTACCGTCAAAGGCGTAACGGAATACATCTTTTACATACTCGCTAATTCGCACAGGGAGACCAGTCAACCGTGGAGCGTCGCTAATTGGCGGCAGAAATATACGCGTTAAACGTCCGGGTGCTATTTTTAAGCAAAAAATTTTGATCGATTTCACACACTGCTTCGAGAGATTCGGGGGTTTTCGGGGTTTTTTTTTTTTTTTTTTGGTCTGTGTTTATTTCTAAGCGTCTATAAGCGAGCGCAGGGAGAGGCCTCTTCCTCTCTCCTCCCACAGCTTGCAGACAGAATTATGATCACTATTAAACCTCAGCACCCCCACACACACCCCTCACCCGCACCCTGCTTGCTTTTTTTTTTTCCCTCAAGCAATGTCAATAGCATTGCTCTCCCCCACTAAATTAATCACTACAGCCTATTCTTACAAGTCTAAATGTCATTTGTGGCGAATTCTTTCTTTAGACAGAGCTCTGCTGTGTGGAGGTTACCCGGGCGAGCCGTTCATCTTGCTTACGCCAACATTAATCTTGATTGGTTTTGGGCTTTTGACTGGGAATTGACACGAGCACGGTTTTTGTCAGCCTGCAGAATAACTAAAAAATAAAAATAAAAAAAAAAGGGCGTTCGAAAAGAAACACATTTGAATTGGAGTTGGTTTTCGGGCTGTAACCGAGGTACAAGGTTTGAGTAACTCATTTACTTTCAGAGGTTAAATGACAAACATGAAACCAGTGTGCCTGGTGGGTCTCCTCCGGGTACTCCGGTTTCCACCTACAGTTCAAAGACATGCAAATATCTAACTAGCGTTTCCAACTTGTATGAGTGAGTGTGTCTGTGCCCTGTAATGGACTGGCACCTCGTCCACAGTGCACCCCACCCTATGCCCCAAGTCCCTGGCGATAGGCTCCAAGCACACATCCAGGGTGTACACAGTGTTCCTGGGAAAAGCTTCTGACCAGCAGTTACTCAACGTACCTAACCTAACAGTTGCCTTTGGAAGTGTGAACAACATCTGCTACGTTCTGAACAGAGCAACTGAATCATACTTCAGCGCCTCGTGTCCATGTACGACTCTGTGTGTTTGAGGAAAGTGGGCTGGTGTTACGTGAACTCGTTCCAAATCCTCTGCCATCGACAGCACAGCTCAGCACTTCCTTTCGATGCTAGCTCGCCAAACATGCAGCTCAGCTTCCCAGACATTCATCAGCAACGCTTTACGCCTCTCTCCCTGTGCCTCGTGAACCTGTCCCTGAACCTGTTTCCCTTCAAGCTCTTCTGGTTCTCGCGATCCGTTCCTTTAGTCAGGCGGTTTCGAAGGGCGAGACTATGGCTGGAGGCGGGCGGAACAATGCTGAACGAGGGCAGGAGGAACAACATTGCGGGCCTGTGCGAGCATGCGGCATACTTTTGTTTACTTTAACCCTCGTGGCTCTGTTCAAGCCAGTATGACCCATTTAAATGACTTGGGCAAAAAGTAAACTCTCGGCTCGTTTGCTTTAAAGAAAACCTGGAATGGAGATGGTAGGGACGTTCCAAGCCCTACTCAACACCATCGAATCGAGGCAGAGCAGCAAGCGGTCGACGATGGCGACTGTCCGGAAAAAGCACAGCTGGGTTAACCACCCTGGAATGATAGGAAAGAAAAACAAAAGACAACAAAAAAAAAAGGGAAATAACTCCCCCGGGGTTGCCTTCAGCAACCAGCGAGCACACTCAAACATGCATGCGCTCAGCCAGCTCGTCTTTTTTTATCTGGACGTTTTGACGCTGCAGTCCACATGGGGACTTTCATGGGGCACGTTCATCAACTCGCCTTTAAGACTTCACTGTGAGTCGACGCCAGCTGCAGGCTGTGCGCCCAGCAATGCGCAGGCTTCTAAGAATGAGCTCTGAAGAACTTCGGCCATGTGCGAATCGTCTATCACGGCACGCAGAGCCGCTTCGGAGACGCTCAGCGACCTCTTTTTTTTTTTTTTTTTTCCCGTCTTCAAAGACGCGTCACAGAATTGCAGCACACCAATCAAACAGCAGCGTAATCTAGAGCTCCTTACGAGCAATACTTAGCCATTAATGTGAACTTAAAGGTCTCATTCATCACCGTGCCGTTTCCAGGTCTCCGCCACAGCTCGGATAATGAAGACAGATCGGGTCCTAGGCGCACCCTGCCGAGGCACCGGTAGCGCACAGAGAGAACAGAATAACTAACCAGGCCATTGTTGCTGTTGAATCTTTTTATTCACGGCATACGGAGGATGAAGTGGCATAACCAAGTTCCAACATTCTACTGGTTTAGAGCCCATTCCTGCGCAGGACGAGCTGGTGTAGTGCGTCATCGCGCATCAGGGGGCCGCCCTGAAAAGCAGCGCCTCTGCCAGCAACTAGTTGTAGTCTGGATTACGGACAAGGCTGACAAAGCTGCAATATGGCCTTAAAGGTAATTCCTAATACTTAGGGCCACGGCTCATCCTCAAGATTTGTGCTCTGGCCTTTTCGTACACTCACCGTAGCGTATGGACCTGCAGCGAGCCCTGATGTTCGCTGCTCAGACAGGCCAGAGTGGCAGCTGGCTAAACTGTGTGTATCGAAAATAAATAAATAAAAGTGAGGTGAGTCTTCGCTGAGGAAAGGTAAGCCTGATTTTCCCTGCCCCCACATCCCTATCGGCTCTCTCCTACCCCTCCTCTTACCCTCGATGAAGGTTAATGGCACGAGGGGACAAGGCTGAATACCGATCAGGCGAAGATGGATGGAGAGCTGGAGGAAAACAATCCCGTAGGTCTGGAGTCGAGAGATTAACTAAATATTAACTAACCAAAAAACCCATCCAGCTGCTGCCCTTAAAGCAATTACAGGCACTCCCAAGCCTTTTAGCAAAAAACTCTTCATGAATCAAAAAAAAAAAAAGAAAAAAAAAGAGGGAGAAAAAAAGAAGAAGAAAGAAGTTGCTAATAATAATAATAATAAAAATACTAATAATATCAATATCCGGTCCCTCACCACCCACCCAACCCCTTCTGCTCTTCTCCAACACAGGAGCAAATATATGTAAAGGAAGACGGAACCCTGCGTTTAGTGAGGGAGGAACACAGCGAGAGCCAGAAAATACAAATCTGTCTCCTGAGTGGAAGCAGACTATGACCTGGAAAATACCTAAGCAGGACGGCGAGATTTCCAGCAGCATCAGTCAGCGGGGAAACATTTCAAGCCATTTCCTACAAACCACAACCACCCACTTACCAAATCATAGAAATGCAAAAAAAAAAAGACGGGTTAAATTTTTTTTTCCGTGAGGATATCGCCATCTTGATCTATTTAAAAACAAAATACGTTTCAATCCTAACACGGATGCAACGAATTGGTCCCTGCTTAGGTTTGCTCCTTTAAAAAAAAAAACTGCACGAGACAAGAAACACACACACAAATATATATATATATATATAGACTTTTGGTGTCTTTTTGTGTTGTGACAATCAGAGAAACTGAGAGTACCAAAGGTATCCAATACGCCATATTCATCATTTGCTAGCCTGCACTTTTTTCAGATAGATCATCTACAGACATAGACAAAGCAAGAAAAAAAAAAAAAAGAAGGAATCAAACCAAATCATAAATAAAAGCTCATCTGCCTGGTGTCTTTTAAGATCATCACTCTTCAGTCACACACCCTCCAAATCGCCATGCTTGAGTAATAAAAAAAGAAACAAAAAAAAAGGAAGGTGTGACGTGTATTGCTACGTTCCTTACCGAACCAGACAGCATGAAACTATTCATTGCTTCATGTTTGATGTCACGGCGTTCTTGCAAGAGACAAAAAAAAGGCGTAACATTAGATCTGACACCGGCATATGGACAGACGGAAAGCATTACGGTAAGCGTTCCATATGTATCCCTAAAATCCAAGAACAAAGAAGTTGACTTGGGATTAACGTCTGTTTACGGCGTATGTAGGAACCCAAAGGCCAGGGATACTTTAAATCAAAAAAATGTAAAGCAGATATAACTGTTGCCTAAATCTTAAAGGTAAATCAGGAGATCTAAACCTTTGAACTGAGACTTCATCGTATTAAATCCAAGTCTGGATAAACGCTAAACACTCTGCTGTCTTGGGTCACAAGGAATGCTTTCATTGATGGGTCACATACGAGTTAAAAAAAAAAAAAAAGTAAAAAGTAAAATCAGGAATAAACAGAAGTGGAAGTCTGTTATAAAAAGATATTGGGTCTGATCGTCTGTACGGCATCATGCAGAAAAGGAGGCACTCTAAAGAAAAAATTGCGCCAGCCTCTCGACTTACTTGACATATGAGGTCGCAGCACTCGGACTGAAGTGCCGGTGGAAATTACCATACTGCGGAATATTACTGCTGTGAAGGGAAAAGGGCAAACACGAGTTGCTCTTGTGCTCCAGGAGGCATTTCTGCTGCTTGAATGCCGTACCAGACAGCACTGGTGGCCAAAATCTGGTGGACTGGTGACAACGGATAAGGTCGGTTTACTTTAAAGGAGCAAGAATGCGGCTGGTGGAACCTTCCGCTGCGTTCCTGGTCTCTCGTTCTAATGCTGTGTCTATTATTTATTCATCAGCCGAGATGGATTTCAGCGTTTCTTGCAAACCCGGGCTATTTTCTGAATCATCATGGTTTCTGGGTTATTACTCCAGAGACCGAATCTTATTTCCAATCTGAAAGCTGGTCAGCTTTTAACTCCGTATTTAAATGATAAAGAAATGTATTATTTAAATACTGCGGCTGTTCTTTTATTCAAAAGGCAAAAACAAACCCCCGAAAAAACCCTGCTCGATTTCCGAGGTCTCGAGTCTTCCAAAGAGCGTCTAAAATTCTTCGGCCGTACATACGGAATGTCAGAAACGTCAGTTTGCGAGTACCTTCAACAACACACTACCAACACACACACTCCATGCAACATGTACACACACACACACACACAAACACACACAGAACAAACTCTATCTTGCATGGGTCGAATGTTCTTTTTTTTTTTTCACGCAATCTCCCCTTCTATGAGATCAAATAAAATGTCAATTATCCTATTGTGATAAATACCTACGATCCTTCGGTGAGAATGTGAACTTTAAAATCCATTTTTGAAATCATTTGACATTCAAATTTGTCATACATGTAGGGTTGTATTTTATTCAGTCCTGATCGTGTGCTTCTTGTATGTCTCGTTTATGATGTAGATACCACAAACAACTATTTTCAATTAAATCAATCACTTTAATCAACCAGATGCATTTATTGAAAGCCTTCAGAATACCTACATTAATTACTTAACTGGATGTGTGCGTAATAATGTAATAAACCGATAGACAAGAGAGAGAGACATAACAAATGGATGCAGCTGGGAAAGGAGGCTGAACTTGACCTCGTGACCCTTAAGCTACGACGCAGCCGCTCGTCTGCTCGATCAATACGCCGGAGCGAGCAAGAACAGGCCGAATATTTGCCCTGATATCAATGACAGAGTCTCTGCCTTGAATATGAGAGCGAGAGTGAAACTGGAAGAAATATCCCAAGAGGTAGAGAAGTTCAGCTACAGAGCGGAGATGTAAATATAGCCCATCATGGCCACCTGCCAGAGCAATCGTGAAGCCATGATATTTACAGGCAAATACGTATGGAAATACATATTATATATGGCTATTTCCCCATCACAGCCTACGCTGAATTCTGCCACCTCCGAACGACACAAAAAACAACAACAAAACAAACAGATTTCTGTCATGCGTCGTGCCCCAGGTCTGCTAGGAGTGTTGTGTCAGAAGATTGCATCTTTTATTTATCACCTCCTTGGCTTTATTTTTGCAGCGCATTCCAGAATGGCATGCAATCAGCCAAGAAAACCCTCCCAGTGTGCGCTCGCTCTTGTCTTTTCCCATCACCACAATGCAGAACGACAAGCATGTGCACGCACACACACACATACACACAAAAGGGATAAGGTCGCTTCGCTGACAGAGAAAAAGGCTCTCCGTACAAAAACCTAATGAAAAACAGGGCAGAGGCTCTTGATCTCCGAGCCGCCCGATCCAGTCCAAGAGGGTCCGGGGAGGAGGCTACAGCTCAACACACACACATGGGTTTGGACCTTTGTGCTTTACTGTGAGCAGACACCCATCTTGGCTCTGGAAGAAGGGCACAAAGCCCAGATGAGGCGCCGCTCATCCATCCAGAGGAAAAAAGGGGGGTGGGAGGGGGGGGTGGGGGATGGA
>JAOVVA010000009.1:11884086-11898791 GCA_028565275.1 Leiocassis micropogon | reverse complement strand
ACACACACACACACACACACACACACGAAACACAGGTGTTCCATTTGGGAGCTGCATGTTTCAGACTTGTTTCAGTGGGAATTGCATAAATAGACCCTTATTTTGATTGTTTTGATGAGAAAAAAAAATGTGAAAAGAAGCAAATTCTCCCCCTGAAGAATTTCACAGAAACATTACGATGTCTCTGTTTCCACAACGAAACCACAGTGCACGTCAAAACCTGTTGCACACTTCTTTAAACACTCCCACATGCTTCCTACATCTGTGAGTCTCATATTGAAATCTTGCATATACCCATATATACCAGTGTGTCTGTTTACAGGTTCATAAGACTGAAATAATGCTGCTCCAGGACAGGTGATGATGTCACAAAAAATAAAACAAAAATACAAACAAATCTGTAGTTGCGGCACTTCCTTTGTGCTACAGTCTTTTTTTTCTTTTAAATCGTATGAATTCCTTATGTTTTTGTATACTTTCTTAAAGGACATAATGATTTGTGCTGAAAAAATGTATTTGTGAAAGTAGGAACTAACGTATCATTTCACACATTGGTTCAAAGGCCTTGACGGCTTCAATACTATTGACTTTAAAATCCATTGAATAAAAATTTGGCCACATCGAGCCTGCAGAACCTCTATGCTCAGATAATGTTGCTGTCAATTCTATATGGATCTGGAACTGTAATGGAGGGATGAACAAGGGATGTCTTAATTGGTTTTGATGGTTGTGGTAGAGAGCACTGTCTAACACTCTCCCATATGTGTTCACTGATCTTAAGTTCGGCTAATTGTGAAGGCAATAGCATTTCATTTACATAATTTGTATACTTATCAAGATAATACAGTGAGCCAGCATGCCCTGTGGATGGGGGAGGAGTCACACTTGATGAGACTACTCCTATCATACTTTCATTACATCTTATTGATGTCCATGATGTCCATTGATTCATGACTGGTATGGACTACCCAAGTTTCTGCGTTTTCATACCATCCATTCTTATGATTGTTATGACCCACTTTAGATAAAATCATCTGATCAGACTGTCATCTGAGCACAGCACCAGAAGAAGAGATCAGGGTATAAGGACAATCTGACCTTTTGTAAAAACATGCTCTGTATTACAAATGTGCTTACATTTAAATTGGGAAAATATTATAAAATTTTGAATGTTCAATATTTAAGATATATTGCATATGTAGTTAATTTGCTTTAAATATACTTTTTAAAACATGCTTTTAAATATGCATTTATTTCCTTTTTTTTTTTTTTTTAATCACACATATTTTTACTGTGGTCTTCGACTTTTGTGACCTTATTGAATGCATTTAGATATACAATACATAAGGCCAATGTTAAAAAGAAAAATTCTGATAAAAATATAATTGTGTTTGTTCAACATTAACTTTTTAAATAATTTTATTTATAGTTTCTCAAACCAGTTTCTTGAAGCTTGAGCCACCACTAATTTCTTCATATTTTGCTTCCAAACAGCCAAACTTTCTTTTATTTTTAATGTAGTCTTGAGGAATAGTTCTTTAGGTCCCTGAAGGATCTCATTTTCGTCAAGTTTTTGGTTCTCATTTTTTTAGTCCAGTCCGTTGCCTGAAAAGTTTCAGATGACGTTTTTTGTTTGTTATGCCACACAGTAACATACGAATCATTTAAGCATAAAAAACATCTAACTAAAGGCGAGAAACAGTGCAGATGATGACAGATGCTCAGGTCGGTGGTGATGCCGAATGCTGAGTGATTGGAAGAGACAAGAGGGGAAATGAGGTTGCTGCTGAGGTTGCTGCATGTGTACATAATTTGTAAAGTGTATCTTTAGGCACTTTGCAATCTGTCGCAGTAAAAAATGTGTTCCCATTTACATCATTTAATTACATTTTATTTAATATAAAGAAATGAGGGGTGACTCAAGATTTTTTGCATGGTGCTGTAAAAGCAGATGGCTTTGGGTTGAAATGCTAGCTTGCTATGAATTTATCCATTTACTAAGACTCCGCTTTCTTTAGTTTCAGTTTCCTTTTTGGTTTTACTGCAGTGACATTAAAGGAAAATCATAACATTCCTTTTGACCAGATATGTGGGGGTGGAAACTCCCTAAGGTATTGTTTTTGGTTTATTTTTAAGCCTCAGACTGTTATACTACAGTACATTTAAGTAACTACATGTGCCACTATTCACAGACTCAACACACTCACTTTGGTCGCATCACCACCCACTGACCTCGTGTGATCCCACCTAGACAGTGTGACATGATCATAGTTGCGTCATGCTGGGCTTTAAATATATACCAAACTCATTTGAATATCTCTATTATTGTTTCATTTTGCCCTGCAGACAGAAATATGGAGAGTGTGTGATGACAGAATCTGTTCTCTGCATGGGACCAGTGTGAGGGGGGACAAGGGAGGGCTCGCACACACATGCACACTTTAGCTTTTTTCTCCCCCACAAAACAATACATATTTAATGAGAAATTAAGGTTTGTCCCATTTGAATCCAGACACTTCACATGTTGTTGATCATATGCATGTTTGTGAAGATGATCCGTGATTAGCATATAAATTAGCATAATGATAACACCAAATATTACCATTCTTATTCATTTTGAGCATTACACTCTTGTTGAGCGTACAACATATTTCTCCTAATGTTAGATCCATAATGTATCAGACGTTTGTATCATTTAAAGGGCTATTTTAAACTGTAATTGTATCTATGTTCCTCAGTGACACTCATGACATTTGACACGTCACACTGGCCAATCATAGGAGCATATTTAAATTTATCTATGCATATTTAAATCCACTGGCACTCTACATAAAAGCGGTTTCTACCTGAAAGCATGTTCATTGTCCTAATTGGCATGCGCATTGAATAGGTTCTTTTTTTTTTTTTTATCCCGCTCTTTACTGTTCATACACAGGCTCGTACCATAGCTACCAACGCTTTCCTCGCTTATTCACAAAAAAACAAAAAAAAAATTCTATTTAGCCCGAGTCATTTCTTTTCTTTTTCACCCGCTTGCTCGAGACAGCCACGGCAAGAGATAACTAACGACACCTCGCCTCGCACCTAGGGATCCTTTTATGCCAGGCTCATTTGCATTCTGATTAGTATGCATGAAATTTCGCACTGAACTTTAATACCCTAACTGCTGCATAATGCACTTTAATGAGCATAAAAGTGGGCCTGACAATTAAAACTCACATTAATCACTAAACGCTACATTCAAGGAACGGCAAGAAGGAGAAGGGGAGGGATGTGTTAGCCGAGTGAAAAGGAGGAGGGAGAGAAAAGAGCTGGAGCGAAGAGGAAACAGAGGACAAAAAACAAGGGGAAGGACGCACGCACACACACACACACACACAAACACACCATACTGTTTAGCACACAAGTCCCACTAAAATACACTCACACATGTGCTTTAACCACAACCATTCCACCCCCCCCCCCAAGCAATACATAGCTTTTTAATGAAAAATTCATGTTTCACACATTAGCAAGAAGACATGTACTTGATCTTGATCATCTACAGCTCCCCTGAAATCACCACGCTGCTCGCGCAACTCTCAGTGTTTTAATCACACATAATGCACAGCAACGCATGTTCATTTATGTTCATGACAAGAACAATTACCTAGAGAAAGTCTTGATGGGTTTTTAGCATTAATATTTAAAAAATTTGTTATATCTGAATGCCTCCATTTTAAAGAGGTGGCTTGCTAGTTAGCGTCCGAGAAAATAAGACGGCTAAACCCATTTCAAAACAGCAGTGTGAGCGGCTAATATGGCTGTAAAACCTGCCGTATTGCAAAACACATTCGTTTTGTGAGAAATTAGATTTTCTCTGTAGAATATGATACTAACATTACTAGCTATGCTAATGGCGGCAAGCTTATGTGTATTTCTTTTGTATTGTAAGGAGTAATATGTATTATAATATAACTCTGCTTTATCTAGTGCTAATACTTTATCATATATATTATTATTATTATAACACAGATGTTGGAAGTCCCCATCTCCGGCATCCCTGCGGCCTTGCCCAATCAACTTCCCTTTACCGCGCCAAAAAAAATTTTTCTCTATAAAGGATTTAAGCATATTCATATAGGGCTATCATTACAAAATAACTTATATACAGTGATGCCTTAGGAATTTTCACAAAGCATTTTTAGCATACGAGCAACCAAGCTGAACCAAACACTGGCTAAGTTGCGCGGATGTCAGAGAGCCTTTCAAAACTTGTTTGCAGCAGTGGAAAGCCAAGCGGAGCAAGTCTACTTATTTTTGTGTTTTTGCATTTTTGCAAGATTTAGTGAAGACAGCACCGAGAGTCCCAAGAATGTCAGCAAAAATGCTAGCAAGAAGAAAAAGGAGGCACTTTTCTTTTTGTTTTTACAGCAGCAAGTACTAAAAGGAATCATAGATTAAGGTTAAATAAGGTTAAATGTCTATTTATTTCATATTTGATTTTATTGACATGCCTTTTCTAAATGTTTTAATTGTTTTTATATAATATGAAATGATTATAGTGTTGAAAATTGGTAATATTTTTAGGTGGCTGGAACAGATTATCTGCATTTACATTCTTTCTCTACTCCGACTTAAATTCATATGCCAAGGTACCACTGTATCTAAATATTATTAGAAATATAGCGTGGGGATGTCCTTTAACAAGCCAACAAACTTGAGTGTTATATTGCTTTTATAAAACAGTTCTACTACTGATAAAATGTGTCTGATGACACCAGACTGTGTTTTTAAGATTGTGTATTCTGATTTTGTCTTCTCAGTCTGCGCTCCAAAAAATAGTCTGTATGGGGTTTAGAGACAGACGTTGGCAAGCTATGAACACGTTCTTCACTCCCTAGTGAAGTTGATTGAGAGGCTGTTTGCTCATTAATTTGTAGACTCAAGTGAAGGCAGCATTTCCTGTTGACTCATACATTCCCCCTAATTCATTTGCTGACTTGACAACTGTCAAAATGTAACATTTCAAAAATTGCTGCCTGCAGTCCAGCTAGCTCGCATTACATGAATGGAATGTTGACGTCCTCTAGTTCGGCTTTGGTTGACGTTTATGCAACATGGGGTGAGTCTGAGTGGGATTGTGTCAGGATATTCCCACTCATGGAACTCTTGTCCAATCAGAACAAGAGTATCAGTTCTCAAATTGTTGGAAATGATAGTCTAAGCATAAATGATAGTAAATAACACTTAACATTTGGTTGCATATCCTGTGCTTGCCATAACTAAATCAATCTCTCAACCCAGTGACATCAACCAACGGTTTTGGTTGGTTTTTTGGTGGGATGCTTTTCTGTCTTGTACTGTAGTTTCTTTCAGTTGTTGTTCATTTTGAGGAATTCCTCCCTCCAGTCTTCTCTTCAGGGGTGAAATGAATGCTCAACTGGGTTACGGTCTTGGATTTAAAACCTTCAATAATTCTTACTGATGAAGTCCTTTGTGGTGTTGGAAGTTAGATTGGATGAATTTCTCTGCAATTTGGCAGACAGAATGTTTCTGTAGACTTATGAATTCATTCTGCTGCTACCATCATGAGTTCATTATAAATAAATATGATTCAGGCCCTTCCAGAAACATCCATGTAAGGCAACCATGATTGCCCAGTGAGTTTGTATAGTTGACTCCAGAGTTAATGGCACACTTCTTAAAAATGAGCAAAAACATTCATATTAAATAGACATTACATATAATAATTCAAATTTCCTCAGATCATTAGAGAAATTACAAATTATTCAGTCAATAAAAATAATTCCTGCCAAAAGGGCCATTTTATCTTCAAAATAGTTAATTCTGTCAAAAACATATGTGAAAATATTCTAATATAAATTATTTGAGGAATTATGTGTATGTGTATATTCTTTGGGAAAATAATATTTCTTAATATTTCTGGAAAGCTTTTAGTATCTAGGGACTTCATTGTCAATCATGAAAATTTTCCTGTTTCCTTTTATCATTTATCGATGTTGGAAAAAACAAACCTCAGAACTTTTTGGATGAGGTCTATGACAGAAGGCCTTCCTGAGACCAAATTCCAGTGTCTGACCTTCGCCAAGCAACATTGGAGGTACTGAAATCGTGTGTTATTGCCACAAAAAAATGGCTTCTTGGCCATGGACACCATCATCGTGTTGGGCAAAGAAAGGGGCCTGCATAAAAAGAATATCTACTGTAAAATACGGTGGTGGCCCTTGATAATTTGGGGCTGTTTTGCTGCCAGTTGCCAATGGGGCTATTGAAAAGGTCAGTGGCATAATGAATTCCATTCAGTACCAAAACATTTTGCCAAAAATCTGGTTGGCCCTCCCAGAAGGCTGAAACCGAGCCATGGTTAGGTCTTCCAACAAGACAATGACCTGAAGCACATATTAAAATCGACAAAGAAATGGTTGCAGCAACAGAAAATTCAGGTTTTTACAATGGCCCTTTCAATCACCAGACTTGAACCCAATTGAAAACCTGTGGTCTCATTTGAAGAGGGCAGACCACAAAAGAAATCCTAAGACCCTCAATAAGTTAAAAATTATCTGCATGGTCCTGGAACAAACTGACTAGTGTTTAAACGTCGATGAACATCACAATGTAGCATTTCTTATGCTGAACTGTTAAATCTGCAGTTGTTCTCTGTGACAAGCACTGGAAGTGATTTCTAGTCCTAGAATTTAAGAAGTGCATTAATTTTCACACAAGTGTGTACAAGACTTTGTTAAAGTTCAATTCAACTCAATTCAATTTTATTTTTTATAGCGCTATTAACAGTGGTCATTGTTGCAAAGCGGCTTTACAGAATCAAATGTAAACAAAAAATATGTAAAATGAGTATAAAAAGCGTGAGGAAATATGTATGAATCAAAATAATCAGATTGTCCCTGATGTCCCTTAACCCCCTGTCTGATGAGTCCGTCATTAAAAATGATGGGGGGGGGGGGGGGGTGGACTCCATTCCTTGGACTTCTTATGAAAACTTTTTAGTCTTCTTTTGAGTCTTGGACACTTTGCAGTTGCTGTACTGAATGTTGCTGCATTTTCCTTCTTGTATTTTGTAGCAGAACTCTACTGCTATTTTTGCACATGCCTACATTTATGCAATTTATTAGTCATAGTCTTGTGTTTGTAGTTTAATTTAGTTATGTATATTCTTGTGTAGTCCTTTGTTGTCTCATGCTTAATTTTTTACTATGTACTGTTTTTGCTTTATATGGTTGAAATAACAATAAAAGCCACTTGACTCGACTTAACTTAGGTTTTCTGTTAGTCCTGCCCATCTCAATGACCTTAGGACAGACTTTAAGTGCTGGACAAAAATGATGTTATTCTTATGAAATTCCACTTAATGATTACAAAACTGGCATCCATTTTGTTGCATCACATACAGTTTAGTATAATTTAGCATACTGGCAACATACTGGCAATTTTTTTTTTTGTTGTTTTATTATTACAGTAGTTGAAAGTAGGCCGAAATGTTTCATACGGTATGTGTGCCACTAAAAGAGTCAGTGGCAGTATCATAAACCATTTCACTAAGGAAACACATATGATAGTATTATGTCATCTTACACAACGCTTTGTTTCCTTAGTAACTTCCTCTAAGTCGTTCCAGATTGCCTCTGAACCATTTGTGTTGTGTTTTGCTTTTTCGTTACTAATTAATTAACTTGAGTTAATTTTATTGCTAGTTAACATAAGCGCAAGATTTAGCCTACATGCTGACAGATTCATGACTCACTTTAATGCTTTGCTCAAGGCAACAAATGAGCTTCAAATCTAACTAGCTTTAACACAAAGCTGAATCCCAAATCTCTCACCCCTGAACAAGGGCATTACTTGGTACAGTAGATGGAACAACGCACTCCAAACCCTACCTAGACAACTATCTTCCCATTTGGGATTCAACCCCAGATCAGTTAGTTAGCTGAGGCTATTTTAAAGTGGAATATGTGGAGAGACAAAGAGAAACTCTGAGATGGGTTTTTCAGGATGGTCTATCGCCTTTATGGTTTGTTCTGCTTACCTTTTGGATACATAGTACCTGAAATAATTCAAAACTCCTTTTCCCTGACTGTGGCACCAATGTTTAGTAACTGTATGTGATGAAATAAATAATATTTCATACAAAGAAAAAAAACTAAGAATTAAGTCAAATATGAATAAAAAAAAAGATTTGGGAGCTCCCATCACAGCTGTGCTTGGCAGCATCTTAGATGAACACCAGTTGGCAGAACTGCTACTAGAGCACAATCTGATGCAACCATCCTGCCGATCACCCACCGGTCTTCTGCCTGGCCTTGGAGTAGAGCCTGGAATTACCTGCTCTGTGGGAAGTTGGAGATACTCTTGGTGTTGGCTTTGGTGGATGCTTGGATGATGTCAGCGAATGGCAAAAACTCTTTGATGGCGTACCTACCTCCATGGTTTTGGTAATTTCTCACCAGCGTAATAAGGGAATGAAGGCAGGTTTTGGAAGGTCTTACTTCTTTATTTTTTTATTGTTTTAGTTCTGTTTTTCAGCAGATTATTATTTTTTCTCTCTCTCTCTTTCTCTCTCTCACACTCAATCACACACACGCACAGCTCTCTGCTACTGATCTTTTTCTCTCTCTCCCCTCCTTTGCTCTTGTCTCTGCCCTTTTTTATCCCTTCAGCTGCTCACTGCATCACAGAACATTCATTAGACAAATTTCCCACTGGTGTATATACCTTGCCACTCACCTTTCCTGGCTCCCCATGTTCACAGACCTTCTCTTTACCGTTGCCCATTTCTGCAAAGCTCTTTGTGGATCATGACTTCAGAAGTTTGATGAAACCAGGATATTATATTTAAAATTAGAATCACTTCATCAACGACAGGTTTGTGATAATCACTTTTGCATATATGAGTCTGATGTGATTGTCATCCAGTCATGTTTCATGATGTAAATGGATGTGAACAATTATTCAACCAGGTTATTTAATTTTTTTGTCATTTCTCCCTTAAAATATTTTTATTTATTTGTTGGTCAGATAAAAAGTGAAAAAATACCTGATATTATATATACTAGTTTCAGGGTTTTCTTTTTTTTTTTTTTTTTTACATCAAAAGTATTCATATTTATTTATTTTTAAATGGTGTTGCTTATGCTCACAAACAACAGCTGATTATATGATTTTTATTTTCTTTCTGCTTTAAATATATTGTAATGTCTCCATCTTCACGTTCTGCAGGCATGACTGGTTTCTGTGTTTCTTTTTTATGAGATACTTGTGTTGCTTGAGGAGTACATTTGCAGATGCACTGCTAGGATATGCAGGGTATTCACACACACACACACACACACACACAAATATGCACACACATTCACAGACACTTACAAATGCATTCAGCAGCAAGACCCTTCATGACCTTATTTCCAAACCACTTCCCAAAGTAGTGTACCTCTGCCTTATAAATATGGGCTCCATCACAGTCTTCTGTCTGTCTGTCTGTCTCTGTCTGTCTCTCATACTCTCTTATGCCTCATAGATTCTTGTTTTCCAGCCTGAGATCTGCTCAGTGCACTGTATGCAGATGCTGCACACACTTTATTCACACAGGGACCGGCAGTTCTGCTGTGAGCTCGTGCCAATGTTTGTGCATGTGTGTGAAAGGGGGGATGCGGTCAAAATGTTTAAAACATAGACTTCATGCACAATTTATAATGATGCGCTGCTGCTTTGACAGCGCATGGTTTATTAGCCCCTGGACCCTCAGGCCTTGCTCTAAGGATGCTCGGCTGTAATGGACAAATCTGCTCCACAGATTTATGTATGTTAATGCAGAGGAAGGGGGCTCATGCGAATCTGCATGAGGAAGAACAAAGGAGGGTCAGATATGAGAAGAAATGGTTGAGTCACCCAGGACGAGATGTTACGATTAAAAACGCGAGCTTTGCTGTCAGTCAAGGATTATGTCTGGCCACATTCTTTACGCTTTGTCTCCATTTCACCTGAAAATGCAATATTCTGTGCTGCTATCACAGCCAGACATGGATCGCGCTAATTGTAGCCAATCAGAGCGCGCTGAACTGTCACCTCTGATTTCCAACACTCACATTAAAAGCGAGTAATTGAGCAAATGATAATGTTGCGATCCTGAACTTTGAAAGGTAAGGCACAGATTATTATCTTGAATTAATTAAGGAATTGAAGAGATCAGTGAGCATGAACACTTTTCATTATCTGTCAGACAATTTGCTCTTTCAACAGTCAGGTAATGCAATAATGACACAATAGCCATATATGGAACAAGAGCGCAAAATAAAGTGCTATTTTAACTGTAAAATATTCTATTTCATTTTATTTCGTTTTTGCAACAACAAAAAAAAAAAAGGTAAATATGTTGGAGCATCATCAACTGGCCTTAGCACAAGTATATTGTGTACTGTGAGGTTCAAAATGTCTGTTTGGAAAACTGATTTGAGGTCCAGAAGGCTTGTTTATGTTTGAATAAGCCTCTTGTCAGTACTTTTATAGATTTCCCCAGCACACTTTCACCCTGCCCACATCTTCGTCTGAAAATTTTAAGCACTCAGCACAGCCAGATAATTGTTTTGTAGGGGGAAAAAAACATGCTGTGTTAAAAAATGTCAAAAATTGATAGTGTTTCCATGAAGGAGTAATTTATTACTGGTGGAGGACATGGTCATTAAAAGGAGTGCAAACATAATCTGTATAAAACTAAGAAATGTTTAAATTACTTGCTTTACTTAATTAATCATAACATAATCAAAATCAAACATAACCAATTATTTCATATTTTATAATGCGTATCATGTGTACAGGGTCATGGGGGGTCTGGAGCCTATTCCAGTAGACTTACTGTAGGGCATGAGGCAGGGTACACCTTGGACAGGGTGCCAATCCATCACAGGGCACACACACACACACAAACAAACATACACACATATACGAATACACGATGGCCAATTGGGGAACAGCCAGTTAACCTAATTTGCATGTCTAATCTGGATTGTGGGAGAAAACCGGAGCACCCGGAGGAAACCCACCACACACAGGGAGAACACGCAAACTCAATGCACACAGATCCGAGGTGTGAATCGAGTCCTCAACCCTAGAGGTGCAAGTCCTAAGTGCTATGTGTACTTAAGTACTTAAGTAGATATATATTTTTTATATCAGACGAGCAAAGGTGGCAAGTAACAAAGTACAACTGCTCCATTATCATACTTAAGTACTTTGCACTTCACTTGAGCAGTTTATGTATATGGTACTTTTTACTTCTACTCATCACAGTGTCACTCTAAGCTACTCCACATTGGAAGGACAGAAACAAAACAATTCCACCAGTCAAAGTTTACAGCAATGACAGGCAGGGCAACAGATCCTGCCCTCCTGGTCTCTGGGCTTTGAATTCTTCTGGCTACTTTTTCAAGAATTTCAAACAGACACACTGTTTGTCCAGGTAAGAATAGAAGCGATCTAGCTAATTAGCTAATATACTGAGCTAAAGAGCTGTCAGCTCTTACCATTTGGTTTGTATTTCATGCCAATAACAAAGTGTTTAACAATAATTCAAATAACAATGTAATTGAACAACAATGTTTTGGCTCATCCTTTAACCTTATTGTATTCTGTATGCTTGCAGTATGCTCGCATAGACTACTTGCATTGCACAGGGTAGCAATGACAGCAACTGGGTAGTTAAGCTACGAAAGTAATGAGAGAGACTAGCAATGATGCTCACCATTCAAATCTTCAAATCGTTATCAATCTCTAATCGACTTGAACATTTTATCAACAGCATCAAATTCAAAGTTTATCAGTGGCTCAGTCAGATAGTCAGATAGATATCCAGAAGAAAAAAAAACCTGTTTCTTTGTGGAGTAATTGTACTTTTGTACATTTTAGAGAACGTACTTAGTACTTCAACTTATGTCCTTGTTCTTTTACTTAAATGTTAAGTTTGTGTATCCTTCGCTTTCCTTTTGACCATCCTCATAAATCAATATGAACTGACTTTTTCACATGTATATTATAGCGCATTATAATTTGGCTTTAGCGCAAGTGAATAGCCTATTCAATCGAATTTAAAAGAAGACAAATCTTGCATGTTTACAGTGTTGTAACTTGGCTGTCATGCAGCTGAATGGATGAGTGCCCTTGAAAGTGATGGCATGACAGTCTTTGCTAATGTTAAGTCTAGTTCAAAGACTAACTCTAGTTGTACAGCTGTAGGTTCTGGAGGCAAAGCTTTGTGTACATGGCTGTGAATGGGTGGGGGATGGGTTGAGGGAGTAAAATGTCATTCAAATCTTATTCAACTTCACCTGTTTAACCTTTAGAGAATGCCTGCTGCTCCCATGGCGATGGAAGTCGAAGTTCGAAATGAGTTTTTTTTTTTGTTTTGTTTTTTTGACCTCTGCGTGTTCAAGGTACAAGGTGAGAAAACAGCATACTTGGACGAGTGCAAGGTTGTCTTTTGTTTGGAACAATCTAGCTATCTAATTTTAAGGAATGAGTATACGTTCCTTCTCACTCCATTGATCTGTGTAATCTATAGTAATGCTTTAGATTTAACAAGCGATTACATCTGCATATGTCTGGTTATTCTTCTAAATCTGATGCTTTTACACACAGTATAATGCATTTAAAGTAATAAGGCAACTTTGTTTATCTTGTGCATTGATTTGATGTCACTCCCTGAGCTTGAAAGAACTCGTAGATGAGAAAACAATCTAGAGTTCCTGAGCAGGAATTTCCTGTTGATTTTTTTTTTTGGTCTTTTTTTAAACGACACAGCAACAAAGTTTAGGATAAATTGTGCTTAAGTATTTCATAAATTAGAACATTCCTGTTTATGGACAATTGTTCTTTCTAGAAGATGAAAAAGAAGATAGCTTAATGTATGAGAGGTCATGTTGGATCTCCTTTTATGGCAATTATAATGATTGCTGTGATTCTGACAGCCCATTTGCACCCTACTCTCGGGAAACCCAGCAAATTCACACCCTTGGCAACACCCTCATCCTCAGCATTACTACTGCTCTCACATCATAACCCATCAGGATCTAAAGAATTGATTCTGTAGAAGATGAACTATAGGGGGTAGGTCAAAGAAGAAACACCTCACCACACCTATTAACATGCAAGTCCCTTACAGTAGGATTGACAGCGAGGCCACATCCTGGAGGAGACATGCAGCATGAAGGACAGTAGTGGTTTCATGAGGAGGCCTAGTGACTAGTGGGGTGTGGAGAGTTAACACATGCCTGTGCATGGTAATGACATATTGCATATTAAACAGGGAATATGGAACAGACTTGGAGATTGGTGTCCCTCAGGACATTTTGATAATGACGGTATATGAATATGCTCAGATCACTCAATTCACTTTAGTACAGTCCATGAAGCATTTATTTATATTAATTTGATGAGATAACTCTCGAACAGGGTTGCGTAGTGGCTTTGTGGTTAGCACAAGGTAACTTTGTGGTTACCTCCAGGGTCCGGGTTCATTCCCGCCTCGGGTCTTGTGTGCATGGAGTTTGCATGTTCTCTCAGTGTTTGGTGGGTTTCTCCGGTTGCCTCCCACAGTCACTCAGAGAGTGAGTAAATTCTCGAAAAAATAATACCGAAAGCTTGTCAGTGTGGTCAAGGCCTCTTTATTTATTATATCAAAACCTTGGGACAGAAGCAAAATTAAAGCTTGTTTTGACCCATTTTATATGATATTAATATTGATAACACATTAACACCTTTTAATGACAGAGTTCCCTTATAAGAGAAGAATCTCGTTTAACCATAGAACCCAAAAACGCTAAGAAATTGCCCTTAACATGGTTATGTTTTTTGCCACACCTAGTATTTATCATGCAAAGCTCAGTGAACTCACCGCCCAAGGTAGCACCCAAGTGATATAAACCTTAACATGTACATTATATCCATAATGTTGATAAGCATGATTTACAGTATATAGTTGGTGTAATTTAAAACGCAGTGGGAGAACAGATAGCAAGACACTTATTGTGATACAAATATCATTGTTAACATCTAATACCTACTGTAGTTGTTAACATCTAAAACCTAGCCTGTATTATAGCAACTGTACTTTTTTTCTCTGTACCATTTCAGAAAGAAACCTAATTTATATCTTATGTCATATGTTATAACCTCCTATTTCCTGTCAAGTTTCTTTTTCTCCTTAAAAAAAAAAAAGAGTCACAAAATTACATTTTTCTCCAAGCATCTCTCATTGGTATCTGGCCCATCTGGAAGACATGCACTGATAGCCAGCATTGTGCTGACTCTGTGCGTTAATTGACAGCTTTATGAAGACGGACCAAGCATGCATGCACATCGTCTCTAATAAGATTGGAAGGGGGGAATACAGATGCCGGCACCTGCGCTTTCCTCCCAATTTTCTTAGCAAGAAGTGATGTGGGAGGCGGTTGTCATGGCGACAACCAGGCTATCTTTAGGTAGGTAACATTTAAAAATGATTACCTTGACGGGGCTTGAAATCTACAGTGAAGAATAACTTTAAACAGAGAACAACTTCACCTGAGAATCTTAGCCTGGAGACATTGCTGAAAGAGTAAAGCTTTATCTCTATAAGCTTCGATATATTCATGAATGAAATGTGATAGAGAAGACATGTAGGCATGGATTGTCTTATAAATACAGTGACCTGTCAG
>JAOVVA010000009.1:11873812-11883986 GCA_028565275.1 Leiocassis micropogon | reverse complement strand
TCGATATATTCATGAATGAAATGTGATAGAGAAGACATGTAGGCATGGATTGTCTTATAAATACAGTGACCTGTCAGTATAAATACTTCTCAAGACAAGCTACACTATTGGACCTTGTATTTGTATACAGTATGTATGTATAGATAAAAAGTGCAATTAAAAGAAACTTCATTTTAGTCTTACATAAAGAATGCACCAACTCTTATTAAAATGATAATCTTCTGCTCGACTGAGATAATGGTAGGTAATCTTCTAGCTGACTGAACTAGCAATGTAGGATCACACTTCATTTCTGTGGAGCTTTGATTCTTTAGGTTCTGCCTCATGTAGCACTAAAATGTGTGACAGCAAGTTTATTCAACCGAGGGCATACCAAAAAAGGCTTCTGGACAGGATAGGATAGGATGTATGAATTACAAATGAAGCTCAAATCTTTTTAAAGGTGTGTAAAATCTGACAGTTACTAGTGTAATATACATATGTAAAAGTGAGATGGAAAACAGGTTTGAAGCCACACTCTCATTTGATCCTCATATGAAAACAAAAAGAATATTAACATATTTCATTTGTCCTGTTTTCTCTCTGTGGCTATAATTCTTGTCCAGACTGCACGGAATACATCCTCTGATCTTTAAAGTCAAAATCCACTCTAAAAGACTTGCATATTAATCTTTATGAACATGTGATCTTTCGTGACTATTGTAATCTTAAAAATTCCAAACATACTTTTAAAAACTTCTTTTTGGACAATTTGGTGTCCTTTATTACCCACAATGCCATTCAAGTCCCTGATGAAGGTGACAGCAGTGGGATTTAGTCATGGGCAACCTCTGGTTCTGAAAAACGAATCCAATGCAAAGTACCAAAATGTGCAGTTCTTCAAATGAGCACCAGGGGTTGGCTCCCAAAGTGAATCAATCCCCATAGAGCCCCATGTTAAAATATCCAACTTCACGTTTGCAGCCTTGTTTTAAAAAATGGTTTTAGTCTCCATAGCTACAATCAGGTGTATAAATTTTGGAACAATTATAAGTTTTGGCCTCTGCATACCACCACATTGAATTCGAAATAAAAGTCAGGAGCTTCTGCTTTAATTTTAGCGGTTTGACAAAAGTGTGGCATTAAACATTTCGGAATTACAGCCATTTTCATAAACACCCATTTTGGGGGCTCATAAATAATGGACCAAATTTCTGACAAGCAGTTCCATGGCCAGGTGTGGGCTGTTCCCTCATTACTCCACGACTTATCAAGCAGATAAAAGGCCTGGAGATGGTTCTGAGTGCTACATTTGATTTTAAGTAGCTGTTCACTCAAACTCTCAGCATAAGGTCCAATGAGGTGTCTATAAAAGTGATGGTGGCCATCATTCGGCTGTAAAAACTAAATAAGCCCACCAGAAAGAGTAAAACATTGGGAGTGGCCAATACAACAGATTGGAACATTCTTAAAAGAAAGAATTAACTGGCAAGCTCAGCAACAGCAAAAGGCCTGCAAGACTAATGAAGAAAACTAAAGTGGATGACGGAATTCTGTCCATGGTGAAGAAGAACCCTTTTAAGCGGCTATCCAAGTTGAGAACACTCTTGAGCAGATAGGAGTGACATTGTCAAAGTCTACAAAATCTAGAGTCACGATCCAGCTTCATGAAGTACACAAAGACGCTTTACAGTGCAAACCACTGGTAACGCTCAAGAACAGTCCACTGAACCGTGTCACTGGTGTTTATTGATGATCTACTCAGATAAAGCCAAATGCTGCAAAACTTATAGGATGCTGCTTCATATTGCAAATGGCCCAAAACATACAGTGAAAGCTGTCCATTGTTTCTCACAGCAAAGTAACAGGATATACTTTACTGGTCAAGTCAGGTACCTGATCTCAACCCAGCAGAGGAGGCATTTCACTTTGTGAAGACAAGACTCGTTAGCATTTGGTCTTTGAGCTTCTGAGTGGCGCAGTGGTAAAGTGCTCGCCTTATCATCTGGAGATCAGAGTTCTATTCCCAGGTTAGGTGTGTGTATGGAGATAGCTGTAATTCCTGAATGGTCAACTGAATTATAAAAGTCTTTATTTGAACCTTTCATTTCAAATTCAGTTTGGTGATGTACAAAAGTCAAATTTCAAAAAACTTATCATCAATCCAAAATTATGGACCTGACAGTAGATTTCCCATTTTTAACTGTATGGGGGTAAATATTTTATCTTACTAAAATTACATTAAGCCAAAAATTGACTAGAATTGGAGGTGATAAAGGATTTCAATCAAATGCAAAGTAATGTTAGCATATAAATTAACATTCGCCACTGTAGCATTTTAGCTAAGCTAATGTTAAGCTAGCTAGCTTGTGGTAACTGAGACAAGCAGCCATGTTACAACCAACAGTCAGGATCTGTTCATCCTGTTCATTTGCCCATTTATGGATGATTATTATTATTATATTAAGGCTTAAGTGGAGTTTTAACTCCTGCCAGGATGGTGACAACAAGAACACCACTCTTTAGAAAACCTATAGATGAGGTAACAGAGGGTTTGTCCACCTCGTTTTATACACTCTGTGGATTTAGCCCTTGCTTCACCTCTGGCTAAAAAGAGTGATGCAGAAGAGCTTTAATCTTTTTCTTTTTTCGCATCCATTATACTGTTACATGCTATACTCAGCACAACTGACTTTTAGGCACTAACCACACAACAAGACTGTCATCACTTATGTTTTTTTGCTTCTACCCCATTTTAAAACCCATTTTAATTAGCATTCCCTAACATTACATCTATCCTGATGCTACAAGCTACCAAATCGACCATTAAACAGACAAAAACACAAGCAATTGCTTCCCCCCCCCCCTCATTCCTCTTTGTTAATTGCTAAAAAGCATCCACATTAAGGTTTTAGGCAGATATCAATGTCAGGAAAAGGACAAAACCTTTAGGAGAATCTTTCGCCGCATGCATGTATAATGCCCTGTCGAGTTTAATAATTGAAACAGGCATATTGTTTTAGAACATTGTATTAAAATGCATTAAAAATGCTCAATTTCATTTAGGACATTTTTTCTTTTATTAAAGTGTCAGGGAAATAATTGAAAGGATTGTGTGCTTATAAATATTTGATTTTCCTCTTACCCACATTCACGATGAGAACTTCGCTCACCACCCCTCCCCCTCGCCCCCACAAACCCCCTATTATAAAAAAAGTGTTACATTACTTCTTTCTAGGCAGTTGAATAATTAAGACTGGACTGTTTGGCTTGGGAAAAACTTGTACAAACTAATTTGAAACGAAGTGAAGGAACAGGTCTAATACATTATTAATACATCGAGTTCTCAGTGTAACTGATAGATAAAAAGGGCTTTTTGAAAATCTATTCAGTAGCAGATGTTCTGGCAAAGAAAAATGTATTTTTCCATTATCGTCTACCATTATCATTAGTCTCTGTCAACATGGGCCTAGGCCGTACAGTATGTGTGTGGTTTTGGGTAATGTGTGAACTTGTAAGTTTACATGTTGAACTGCTAATTTGGGCTTTTGTTAGTGAAGCACTAAACACTGCCTCTTTGCTAAAAACTGCCTCCAAATGTAAATGAAACATTTGTTTAGCTTTAATCAGGGTTCAGCAATTAAGGGTCTGTGGAAGGCCAGATAGAGAATAGTCTTTAAGGTTTATTTATTTGTTCAAATGCTTATTTAGGTTTTTATCCAACTTCAGACATCACCGGTTCTGACTCATTAGCTAGTTCTGCCCTATGGCATGAAAGCTACCTCCTGGGGTTGGTATAGGCTTCATACAGTCCTTACAGTTACTGCCCCTGTTACTTCACAGGGCTGATAAACATGTGAAGGGGAAATGGTTAACTGTGTTTTTCAGCGTCAGTCAGAAAAACCCACTGGCTACTACCATTCTCTTTGATACAGCCAAAAAGAAGGCTGTCATATATTTTAACCCCGAGGGCAAATTACGCTCCCCTTCTTGGTCATGGTCTTGTTTATTATTTGAGATTTTGGGATCCAGGACCTCTACAGCCTGCAATTGTTCAATTCTATGTTTGAATTACATTCTATGGTCACTTTAGGTAAAACATCTGTTAATTAAGTTTATCTAATACCTACTGAGGGCTATGAACCATGAGTGTGCAGTATTATAGATTTACCAAAATATATCATTTTAACTTCATTAAAGGTCCCATATTTCACTATTTCTTTATTGTAGGTCCTGCAAAGTGTGTCTGTTAATGCACCAGCTGAAATACCTCTTGGATATTGTTTATTTTTGTACCTCAAATTCTATTTATTTTACTCTTCCTCCAAATGCACTATAATGTTTATGTAAATGAGCTACTGCTGGCCTCACCCCAACAAAGCAACAAACTGGGGGATGGGGGTCTTCCTATATGAGGTCACATTAGGGGAAAACATAAATGGTTTGTTAAAGTCCAGGGCAATACAAAAATGAAAAAGATGACAAAAAGCAGAGAATGAGTTTTTGTTTTATGATTTTCATCTGTACTGGAGACCCATGTCGATATCTAAAAATGATTCAAAAGTGAATTTTGTGTTATAGTTCCTCTTTAAGACCTGGTTCAGGAAGAGTGAACATGAGGCCAAATATAGCCAGAATGGAAGATACACATTTACACTAAGGGGCAAGATGAAGTCAATTCACCTCATGGCATGTTTTTAGAAGGTGTGAGGAATTGGAGAACCAGAATGGACAATACCACTAACCCATGCGACTCAGAATTATATTAAGAACCTTGTAGGAAGGGATCCATGCAATCTTTTTTTTTTTAAATTTATTTATTTATTTATTTTTGCTGTTTATTTCACTTGAAATAAAATCTTCAATGATTACAAATCATTAATCACATCCACCAGTTACAGTGGCAACATATTTTACTGGTATGTAACTCAAGTGGAATATTCAGTGGTGGCCATGTACATGTGCCATGTATTATAGGTTTCCCTGTGCACAAAATAGATAATTTCACTAATTAATTCTTGCTTATCTGGCTGAAGAGTTGTGCTAATTATAAATCAGCTGGTTTAGTTAGTGGAGGGAACAAATATGTAGCGGGACTTGCACTTTCTGAAGCCGGGGTTTCCACCTCTGCACAAAAATGGCTAAAACTACATAACAGTGAATGAATTGCGAACTTGTGTGGTCACAGTATGTGATCTTCAGTTAGCAGTCAAGCAGGCATGAGTTGACCGAATGACACCAGAGAACTGCAGACATCTTTTTGACTCCATGCCCAGCCGGATCCAGCAAGTTTTGAAAAATAAAGGACTTCATACTAAATGCAGGTAGATGAATAGCAACATCGTTCCATAAAATACCAAATTCTTCTTCTTATCTTGTTTGTCATTATTTAAAAAAAAATGAGAATGCCACTTTTGTCCCAATATTTTTTGCCACAATTGTACACCCCAACTTTAAATCCATAGAACGGCTTTAATTCATATAGAATTCATGATTAAAGCTAAAACGCATTCAAGGGAAGTTCATCCTAACCCCACACACATTAAGCATGACTCATATTAGTAAATTGAGGGGGTTGTTTTATGGCTTTATACATTATGACCTTCTGTGGAGCATACAGCGATGCTTCTTACCAATAGTCATTTGTGTGTTAAATTTCCACTTTACTCACCAAGAAAATAACCTGTAACAGAGTTATAAAAGTCAATAAGAGTGTGCGTGTTTTCTGGTGTATAAATGACCTTTTTTTGCCTCCTCAGGTTAGTCCAGAGCGTGAAAGCAGAAGCTGCAATGTAAGATGGAGGAAAAGAGAAAGAAGAAGGGTGGGACATTGCCTCACTTTTTCTTCCTCTTTTTCCCCCCCCAATCTTTCTGTCTGCCTGTCAGGCCATCCTCCCCCCAGGCATCTGTGCTTGATGGCCTTTATGAAAATATCATAAATTCAATCAGGGTCTGCAAATTTCATGAGCCGTCCATCTTCCTGCTGAATTTCTTAACGGGGTGTCAAAACAATCTGGCCCGTGACGTCTGACGGTGTGCACGGTGAGGGGCGAAGTGCCTGGAAATGTGTGTGTATGTGTGTGTGTATCTTGCTCTCTATCCTTAATCCATCCCCCCCACACACACACCCTAAGCATTTCCACTCAAATCTGAATTTCATATCAGTGAAATATGAAGGCAGAGTCAGACAATATGACTGAGGACTCATTGCATATTGGGAGAATTGTAGGTCACTGCCCCATAAATGAGCTCTCATTTCTAATATCACACACTGGCACATACATTAGCGAAGGAACTTAAAAAAATAATGTCCTACATGTCATCAGTTCATCATTATGAAGATAGATGCATCATGTTAATGCCTAATCAAAGCCACATGGGTCAAAAGAGGAATAGACAGACTCGGGCAGAGCATTTACTGCAATTCAGAATCATCTCGTGGATGGACGGATCTTGTTTTAATATTTACTATACTATATTTGAGGAACCGATTCATTTAAGTGATATGTCTAGAGGGGGGAAAAATCAAAGGAAGACGGTCCTGTGACTGAATTCCGAAATGAACCCATGAATAGTTTAAACGAATGTAAATAACCACAAGCGAATTGTAATTGCCTCAAATCAAAATTCAATTAATGTTTAAAACAAACAGATCTTCTTTGCACAAAGGCTTTTTATATTTTAAGGATCTATCTAATCCTGTGGAATCGATATTTTATCACGAGCCTTTGAAAAAAAAAAGGAGCTGTTATAAAATGTATAGGCACTTTGCAAAAAAAAAAAAAGCAATGGCACATGGTTTATGAAAATATATATTTTTTTAAGAAGAAGAAGATTATACAATATATTATAAATTTTGTGTATAATACTTTGTTTGGTTCACTATTATTTCACATTTTAAAATGATGCACATTTTGTACAATATACAATTTTCATGCAAATTGTAAAGACTTCCTGTTTTATATAACTGAGTATAAAACAAGTACCTCTAAAGACCATATAATGCATTTATAAAAAGAATAATATAATAAAGAATTTTAATACAGTATTTGCATTTTTAAGGTACAGTCTGTTTAATAAGGCTATGGGATGAGGATTAGGACAATAGACATACTGTATCCTGTTGAATTTGTATGTTCACGGGTAGAACTTGGTTTATAAATTATAAAGTTTTGGTTTAGAATTATAAAGTGCATAGAAGATTTGAAATGAGAAAGCAAAAAATACACACAGGCTGTTTCATTGAGGTCTTGTGAGCTGCTTGTGAACTGCGGTGAGTCAGTGAAACACAGGGGGTACCGACTCTGACACGAGACCACAAAACGGTGAGGAACTCATGTGTCACCATTTTACACGGTGCAACAAACGTTTCAAGGCTGTTGAGAATGGCATGAGCATTGTTCCAGAAGTACATCACCTAAAGTATGTTTGATGAATAAAGAGGAGGATTAAGGCCATCACAATAACAAACAGTTTGAGTTCTGACTTTTTTTTCTCAGAATTCTGACATTCAGTACTCAGAACTTTTTTTTTTTGGGATGGCCCTGATCCTATATATGTACTCTGCTGTATGACTTTACATGTGTCATCAATAGGGTTTTAGGGCTCAAGCACTATAGGGTGCGCAGGACCTCTTGTTTTCCTTAGGATTATTTTTTTTCTTGGTAGACATTTAGAGCTCATTGAGCCGAACAACTTTCGCACAGTCGCAGGGTTATTTTGCGTCATCTGCAAAAGCGTGTCAGCCGTGACGGTGCCTTAAACTTACACTGAAAAGTGATTAATAACTTTCTGTGTGGCCTTATATTGAGTGGCATTATATTCAGTGACACGTTCAGTGACATCACATTCAGTGACATCACATTGAGGAACATCATAGTGTGATGCTTTTCTTCCAGCATCTGTGGCCTATTCTACACACATACACATCACAAATGTTAACAGTCTCATATACACACACATCTCTCTCTCTCTCTCTCTCTCTCACACACACACACACACACACACACACGTGCACACATACATACACACATACAAACATACACACACATTACAAATATTAACACTCACACACACACACACACAAACACGCATGCACTCACACACTCATACACACACACACACAAGCACATGCACAAACACACTCATATATCACAAACATACACACACACACCAACGCACTCAACTAATATTTAGGGCCTAATCAGCCCTATATAGTGTGTGACGTGTGCAAGTTGTGCGGTGCATCCAGGCAGCGATGGCTTTTTGTAGGTCTTAACGCGTTTAAATAACACACAGGTTGTGCGGCGGACCCGGGGTGGCGATGGCACAGGGTGCTTGGGCCCGTCATCGTTGCTTGCAGCTATATTTTTATATTGTTCTTTATAATTATAATAAACATAATAAACAATGTAACTCAATTAAACATAATAAAATAAACAATATTTTATTTCGAGTTATGACCTACAGTAATATTTGTATGCACCATCACATAAACTTGCTTTAAAAATCCATTTCAGTTATTAAGCTCGTATGAAGAAATTTAGTTGCCCAGTTCACTGTAATTCACTGTATCTCTGTAATTTGCCTTACCACAAAACTTTTTTTTTTGCCCTAATTAAGACCAGTCCCGAAGTCTTGTACATCGCTGATGCACTATATTACAAGGGCCACATCAACAAAGTCTAATAAAGATGTGATTGATTTAATGTTTATTGTATGTTTGCATAGGTTTACTTATAAATATTGCTCTCTTGGCTCTAGAACAAATACTGAACTTCCTTAATTTTACCCCTGGGATAAGTGGCAGCTGAGGAACCAGCAATCTGGGCCCTGTTGTTGTTGTTTTTTTTTTTTTTTCTTCCTGCAATATTCCCTTTCAGATTTTCAGCTTGGAGTAGAACGCAGTGACACCAAGCCATCTGTTGTTGTGTTAAAAACAAACTGGTCGTCCTTTTCTCTGGCGCTTGACAATGCATAGAGAGGCAGAATGGAAAAACACACACAAAGGACTGAATAGGCAGCTATGGTGATGGTTATAATGTGATATGTTTTTAACTGTTAAACACATGTGCTTCAAATATTAGATTTATATCCCGAACACTTACTTCAACTCTGGCTACAAATTGCTCAATCTGGTGGGTAATTTCATTTGTATTTTTATTATCTTTATGTTGGACGATTTCAGTCTTAGCTTCTGCTTGTGTCCATTTTCCTGAAAAGCAACGTGAAGGAAATGGAAAGTGTGTAATAGTGAGTGCGAATGCTGTACTGCATTCTGGGATGACTACACCTTTTGACAAACACAGCACTGTTGTTAGGTGTATGTGAATTAGACCTTGTTAAGTCATAATGTAGCAAGGCAAAAAAAATTTTTTTTTAATTTGTTATAATATAACAATATCTAATTAAGATATAATAACAATATCTAATTAAATTCATTAGCAGTGCAACTAGTTCAGTTCATAAAAAAAACATGTTTGGTGAATGAATAAAATTTGATTATTAATTATATACCAGTAAACTGGTGCTGGATCATAGGCACCCAAGGCTCACCCATGACTGCTGGGACCAAAGTCTAGCCTGTTCAGTCCAATCCCACAGAAATGCAAATCCAGCACAAACTGCTGAAAAAAGTCAATGGTAGCTATAATATCAGAACACCCAGTTTACCACAGCCTGCCACGTATATAGCTTAGCAGTCAAAGAGTTCAAGGTTGTTGATCTGGCCCCCAAATTCCCAAGATCTCAATTCAAGCTTCCAGTCATACCCACAGCACCCAAAGGATCCAATGCTAGTCCCTGTGCCAAACACCACAGCACACCCCAGAAGTCTTGTGGAGTCAGGCCCAGCGTTGCCAGAGCTGCCCAGGCAGCCAAAAGGATACATACAAAATATAGCTTAATGTTTTGGGTTTTAAGGTTATGGTTGATTGATGTATTATTAAAAAAAAATTTTATTCAATCTGATTGTGAGAACAAAGACGCACAAGAAGCAGCAAAATAAAAAAAAGTAGTTAGTTCTCGGCTACCTACTTCATAATTCAAAATTAATAAATAACCTTATACTTTTAGAGACCCCTTCCAGTCGTGGGGCAGCAGCACAATGCATAAAACCATGCATATACTGCCCAGGGATTTCAGTTAATAATCAAAATGGGAAAAAAATGAAATAAGTGTCTTAGATAGTGTAATG
>JAOVVA010000009.1:11836275-11872077 GCA_028565275.1 Leiocassis micropogon | reverse complement strand
AAAAATCTATCATAGGGACTGGTTTTTTAATAACTTGCAACTTTTCAACTTTTACGTCAAATGTCGGAATGATGGCTACTCAAGAGTCTATTATGGACATATAGTTCTGCAAAAAAAAAAAAACACACACATTAAGCAAAACCTATTTACAGACGATCAGGTAGATAGCAGCATGCTACCAGATTCTGAATTAATTGTTCACTTTGATCTCTACTCATTATCTCTTTGTCAAAAAATTTGTATTGATCTAAGTTGCAGTGCCGAGTGATGTAACTCAGCATTCCCCACAGGGCAGCTATAGTCTAATAGGCATTCACAGTGCAGCAGCTCTAAATCAGTTTTTCCCAGTGGTAGGAAACCCCTAGGCGGTCCACAGGCTTGCTTTTCGCCAGTTCCCAGCACACCAACAAAAAACCAATTAGGAACACTGAATACATGGTGTGTTAGGATCTGGGAGAAGGAAACAATGTCGATTGTCTGGGGAACCAGGAACTGGTTTGGGAAACAGTTCCAAAAAAAAAAAAGAATGAATAAGAGTGATTGTTTTCCATTGGAACAGTAGTGGTGAAGTACTGGAAGAAGGATAGCTCGAAAAAGCATGAAAAAAAAATTATTAAAAAAACCCCAAAACTTAAAATTATACAATAATTGGAATAAGAACGTATGACTCTGAGAAAGTATAAAGTTCAATATGTGCTGGACTCATCTGTCACTTACAGATACAATGAAATGTTGAAATATCATTATGGATGGCATGGTCCCATGATCCCTGATTCAATCCTGAGTTTGGATTACTGACTATGAGGAGTTTGCCATATTCTTTCTGTGTCTCTGTCTTTCTCCATGATCTCTGGTTTCCTTCAATCCGTTAGGTGGAGCAGCAGTGTGAATATTTGTTGATCTTGGCTAAGGATCCATCACAACCATGACCGGGATAAAAGTCTTACTAAAGATGAGGTAATGAATGAGCAAGTCATCACTCACTGTCTGTACATGTTTCACAAACCCCAAAAGCCAAATAAGGTTTTCATGCTGGGGAGTTGAGGGTTAATTTCTGGAGGCAGAATGCAGGGGCAGGGGAATGTGCTTTTAATGAAGGTTGCTTCCATCTAAAAGAGATTACATTCATGCAAATGAGAAAATAAACAAAAAACGAAAATAATGAGGCTTTCACCAAAACCCAATTCCTGTCTGTAACCCAAACCACCTACAGCACCATCAATTATAATTAGTTGTGAAATATCTACAAGAGCCCTGAAACATCCCAACACTGCATGAAACATTGTAAGAGGCTCGCAGAGCAACAGAAGCACTACATTCAGATATGCGTATCAAACATTTACATACATTTACATAATACAGTCAGGTCCATGAGTATTTGGACGGTGGTACAATTATTGTAATTGTGCCTTAATACAGCACCACAATGGATTTGAACCAAAGCAATAAAGGTGGGATTGAAGTGCACATCCTCAGGCTCATTTTAATATGTTTAACAAAAAATATGAACCATTTAGGAATTATATACATTTTAACAAATAAAAAATGGGAGGGTTGTGTCATAAGCAGTTTCATGGCCAAGTGCAGCCTGTTTCGAGTTTTTTTTATTACGGCAAACTAAGAACATGAAATGTTCCAAGTGCTGAATTTTCATTTGGTAGCTTTTCAGCTCTCAATATGCAGCCAAAAATGTGCTGATGCAAGTAAAGAATGGCATTGTTGGACTGAATAAACCAAACAAACCTGTTGTAGATAAAGCGGGCAAAATCAACAATTTGGTAATATTCTTAAAAAGAAGGACGCACTGGTGAGCTCAGTAACACCAAAAAGCCTGGAAGACCACAGAAAACAATTAAAGTGAATTATAGCAGAATTCTCTCCTTGTCCAAGAAAAACCACTTCCCAACATCTAGCCAAATCAAGAACACTGGAGGATTTCAATCAAGAGGCGCCTACATAAATGTGAATAAAGGGGGTTTACCTCAAGAGGCAAACCACTAGTGATACTCAAGAATCAAAAGGCCAGATTAGACTTTGTTAGAAGACTTTGGTAAAGAAGCTTGCCCAGTTCTTGAACAATATTCTCTGGGCAGATGAAACAGGGATTAACTTGTACCAGAATAATTAAAACAGAAGAGTTAGGAGAAGTAAAGGAAGGGCTCATGTTCCAACACATACCACATGATCTGTCAAACATGGTAGAGGCAGTGTTATCACATGGGCGTGTATGGGTGCCAGTCACTGGTGTATATTGATGATGTGACTTCCAATAGAAGCAGCATGGTGAATTCTGAACTATATAGAGCTCTACTTTTCTGCTCTGGATCAGTCAAATGCTGCGCAAAACCTCCACACGACCCAAAACATAACAAGCCGCTCAAGAGCTTTTGAAGGTAAAGAAACGGAAAGTTCTTAAAGGGCTAAGACAGTCACCTGACCTCAAGCTAGTTGAGCATTCCTTTCACTCACACAAGACAAAATTGCAGACAGAAAGACTTACAAACACATGCCTCGTAAAAGCATCTTAAAAGAGACCCTCAGCATTCGATGATGTCCATGGGTTCCAGATTTCAGGCAGTCATTAAGTGCAAATGATTTGCACCTTATTATTCAAAATAATCCTTGTATTTCTAATTGTGTTAGTTTGTCTAGTTTCTTTGTGGAAGTGGAGAGACTAAATGGGTGACTTCCTAAAACCTCCTTGATTTAAAGCCGAAAGCCTACACTTCAAACACATCTTCATTGCTAGAAAACACATCTTCATTTTTATTACTACTCTACCCTGATGCTCTCTATTAAACAACAGACATATACGCAAAATATATTTCCACACTATGGATACTATTGTACACGTATAATGACAAGAAGATTATTTTGTTTAGCACACTGTATCTTGTGCTGTACTGTATATAACAGCGCTGTTTTATTCTTTTCTTTCTTCTTTGTCCTCTAGACCTCAGCACTATCAGGATTGTCTGCAGGGGTGGTCCTACAGTGCTGTCAATAAGGTCATGGTTTAATGTCTGGTGTCTATGTGACCCCTTGACTTGCCTTTGTCAGGGAGTAAATTTATTCTGCTGTGTCCTTGAATATGCTGTGCTCAGGAACACCAGCATTCCTGCACAACACGACTTTTTACCAGCGATGTTTGTTTTTAGTTTATACAAAAGTAGGTGCTGTTTGTGTTTAAATCCTTTTTTGGACAAGTTATCTGATTGAGAAGTTGTTGCAGTAATAAACCTATGAGTCTTTCAGGTTAAATTCTTAACATTAGGTATGAATAGCATGAGGTTTCTGCTTTCTTGCAGGTGAGAGTGTGCTCAGGTTCAATTGATTATTTGCGGGAAACAAGAACGTCATGCGCAGGTACAAATAACGAGTGCATGAGAGCTCACGCATATCTCTATTCCCAAGTTCACTTTGTGTTTAAATCCAAATACATATACTCATATGATTGGCTGGAACCTTAAAACAAATATAGATACAAATACACAACGTGGCATTGTGTTTCATACCTAATGCAAATGCAGGTCATGTTTTGAGCAGGTGAAGGGGCCATCTGTAGGGTTGGTGGCATTTCCAGTTTGCATGCTATTAATGTAGGTGTGTCTGAAACTTTTCTTGTTGTCTGTTAACATTTTTGTGGAACTGCCACATCAGGAAATATGTCCAGTGTACAAAATAGTTTTGCCATGATGGCTGAGGGGTTTAGGACTTTCATCGCCTTGAAGATTTTTGTACCCGAGTCTCCAACAGTTGGGAATCTAAACAAAGTTGACTCCACGTTAACTTGATCAGTATACAATAACTGCACTTTTTAGCCTTATGGCACACAGTTACAGAAGTAATTTATTTATGGTCCTGCTATGCAGTTTCACCCAAATAAGGATGGGTTCCCTTTTGATTCTGGTTCCCCTTGAGGTTTCTTCCTCATGTTATCTCAGGGATTTTTCCTGGTCGACATTACCTTCGGCTTACGCTTGCTAATTGGGGATAAACTGATAAAGCTAATAATCTGTTTATATAAACATAAACACACTATGGACAATTTTAGGAACAGGAATTAATTTAATCTGCATGTCTTCCGGAGGAAACCCACAAAGCATGGGGAGAGCATGCACACGGACCTGAGGCTGGAATCACACCCTTGACCCTGGAGATGTGAGGTGACAGTGCCAAACCACTACGCCACTATGCTGTCTAAAAACAGTGTTACAAAGCACTTTACAAGAAATAATTGTCAATATAAAGTATATAAATATATAGAAAAAAAAATTTCTGTACTATAATTATTTCGGAATTATTTCATTAATTAATCATTTAATTTATAAATATTTCTTATTTCTGTTCTTTGTTATATAAATAAAATAAAATCTAACTGAAGTCCTCAGAACAGGTTTCTGGTATGTTTAATATGAATGTATACTGAATGTAGATACTAAGATTTCTGGGTTGTCTTTAGTTGCACTTAGTTAAATTATAGTAGAGTAGCCTTTTTACTGCTTGTGCGGTAGAGTATACGTCCACCAGGGGGCAGCATTGCTTTGTTGGACCTGAAAGGGCTTTTTATTTGATTGCTTGTTTATTTGTTTGTTTATTATCAACAGTATGAAAATGAGTAATACTGATTATTACCTGAAATTGCTCTCAAAAACGTGACCGTTTAAATCTAAAGTGTAGACAGCGTCAGGTTCATAAACCACATAAACATCACAATTACAATTTGGATTTCCCCCGTTGTCTTCCAAAATACCCGCACACCCATTCCAATAGACATCTTAAGATATATTAGCTATGATTGCACTGAGCCAGTGGGGTCTCTGGGCAGAACTGACACACTGGTTTATATTGAATTACAGTATATACAGCCTTTGTAAAGTTGCTATCCACCACTCCTTGGGATTTGAACCCATAAACTCCTGGCCCCTAGCACAGAACCCGGGGTGCTGAACTACTACTGTGATCAGGTTGATTGAATGTATATATAAATGTTGGTCTGTTGTAGGTGAAACACACTCTGTGCTTATTTTATGCGCTTCAAAGATTTCACGCTGCTACTTTATTTGTTGTCATAGAAGCAGGACAGCGAGATGTCATGCTGTTTCCCAGTATACTACACACACACACACACACACACACACACACAAACTCACACAAACACAATGACAGTGTGATACCTTGGGAAAGTATGCAGGTGGTTATGTAAGGCAGGTGGGAATATGTTGTCTCCTTTCACACAGTTACACAACACTCTACACTTCTACAGTAACATTAGCTCATAAGATGTGGCTTCCAATTGTAGAATATCTTTTCAACTATTTTCTTTTTCGTATATAATGGGAAAACAGTACAAGTCGTACAAATGATTATATGGGGGTGTTCAAATCAAACAGGGACTTTTGACTGTGCACAATTCATGGACACACAGCTTTTTTTTTTTTGCTTTTTTTTTTAATGTTTGCACCAATCAAATGTTTTACTGCCACTAAGAGTCTCATCTTTGAATTGTGCTTGAAGTCTTCTGTAAATCTCAGTTTTATGCGTTCATTCATGAGAAAGTTCATCAAAGTGTCCCGGTTTGACTTGAACACCCTCCATGTGTGTTTACATATACATATATTCATATATCCAATTTTTTGTACTTTTTTTTGTACTTTATACATTACAATTGTTCATCATTACTCAATGTCACAATTTTGTTTTATATCTTACATGTCTTTCTTCAGCAATCCTGTCCATTACACATTTCCATCTTGTGCACTCACACCCATCCCATCCAGGGCTGCATTCCATTGTACAGTCCAAATATTACATTCAAATATTACATTTCAGAGCAGCATTGGTCTTTCTAATAACCCTAGGAACACTGTAAGACTTTCACTTTAATACAATATTGTGATAATAATTTAACAGAGTTAAGAAGTTCTTCTAATGTAATGCTGGAACATGCCTCCAATCTACTGATACAGTATGTACTATGTAGTGGTGCATATTGACCAAAGAACATTAATTACAGAAACAAAAGACAATACAAACAGCTGCTGATTACGCAATGTGTGTGTGTGATGTTGTATCTACTATGTATAACAGAGTTATACTGTAAATGAAGACGTCTAATCAGTAAATGTGATCCTGAGGGACTGAGAGGCTCTTGGGAGATTCGTTCCAGATGTGATGCCTTTGTGATCTCTATCAGATGTTTACTTACAAACAGAATTTGTTGAAATTGACTGTAGCAATGACTGAGATTTTAGAGTCTATAAAGAGAGTCCTGAATCTTGACCTATATACTGTACAGTATGTGAGAAATAAAAGCTTTTAATTATTTTTCTCTGTTAGAGGAATACAATTAAAACATTATAATTAGAAATATTATGCATTTTTATAAAAATGGTTATAAAAGAAATAGTAAATAATAAAGAAAAAAAATATTTATAATAATAATATAAATATAAATATATTTTATATACTAAAATAACAATCTAACAGACATCAGCACATCTTGGAGTATTTTAGTCCTCTTATAAAACAACAATTTGTCAGTAAGTATGTTAAATAAATAAATAAATAACAATGACATCTTAAGCCTATGCTGAAAAGTAGTTAATAAGTTTCTGTGTGACATTATATTGAGTGTCAGCACATTAAGTGACATTACTTTGAGTGACATCATAGTGTGACGCTTTTTTCCAGCATCTGGAGGTTTTTGGAGGTCTAAGTATAAAATTCCCCTTTTCTAAAATTATGTCATAATGATATTGGTACGTCCCCTTTAAACACATGTGCCCAGTGTGCCCACTGTCTTTCTGGTGCACCCATGGCAATGGTGCTGGGTGCTTGGGCCCACTCATCTCGCTTGCGACTATATTTATTATTATTATTATTATTATTATTATTATTATTAATAATAATAATAACCACAAAACAAGTTAGTCTCTTCCTCAGTGGTTATTATTTAAATGTTTAGCTTTATATCTGACTGTTAAACTCACTGACACTGGTTACTTGTTCCAAAAATATATAAATCATATTTGTTAAATAACACATTTTAAATAGTATTATAAACATGCATACACCCGTAGGCAGGGCTTAGAGGACCAAAAACAGGACATAAAGCCTGTATATCTGTATTTTATGTAAAAGACCTGATATTTCAACATGTATGTTAATAATTATACTCTAGTGCAATGAGATTGTGGGCAATTTAGAACCTTTGGCCATAACTGAATATCTGAAGTAGTCAGATATAGTCAGAGCCCATTGTTCCAAAAATAGGCTCCAAATCCAACTTGACTCTGACCAGGATAAAGTGCTCACTGAAGAAGAATGAATTAATGTCATGGCCTGATATGCCAGAGTACCTGGATGCACATGATACACATTTTTACACCACTATAACCTCTTGTCCTAACTTGGGATTTTACTTGTTCATTTCTGCTGCTGATCAGTTAGACCAGGGAAGTTAAAAATCTGGGCAAACGTGGCTTGTGGAGAGACGTTAATGTGCCTCCAGCTTGTACATGCAATGTGCCTAAAATGCAAGAGCTGTTTTTTCTCTGCTAACTAATCTGTAGAATTATATTTATTCATGGTTACAGTAAAAAAAAAATAATAATAAAGTGTCAAATTAACTGTGAGAATTTCAAAAGAGCTGGTTACCACAGAAAACCTTTCATGAATGCTTAAAAGATGCCTTCTCTAATATGGATTTAAAATGTCAATTTAATTCTTATTGTGTTAGTTTGTCCAATTGCCTTCGATCCCTGATATAGGCCTAAACACAGGGATGTGTATATATGGCCCTCAGGTATTTAGATGCGGTCTAATCTGGCTCATTGTAGAAGGAAAACTTGGCAAATTTTAATAAACATTTTACTTCACACTGTCTTGCTGTAAAATCAAACATTCATTGCTAAATATTGAACATGACCCAGACATCGATGACTTGTTTACAATTTACAGTTAATGAAAGTTAATTATTAAGTTAAATATAAATGCAAATAATGTCATATGAGAGGCAAAGTAAAAAATTAAAAAAAGACCCAAAGGCAAAGGCAGCTCTGAGCCAACACAACCAGCACAAAACCTGGGGCCAAAAGAGGACTCGTAGCTATTAAGATTATTGAAAGCAAAGATATGGATATGGATAGGTCTCAAAATAGGTTTAATCTCATCCTCTCTGTTCAAAAAAATCTCTGATAAGTGGTATCATTCATTCCTAAAAAATCCCTTTCAGGTGAAGTTGCATCCATCTATTGTAGTTGTTTGGCTTTGGATGATGTAGTTTTTCATTTTTGATGTCGGACTGAACCTAATACCATATATCACACCAACCACAAAATAACCAGAGAAGAAATCTATTATTTTGAATCATGGCTATATGATATGTATTACAGATGCTGAAATTACATTGCAGAGTCTGATCAAGTCGGATTCCACGATTCACTATATAAAAAAGTTTTATGACATAAAGCAAGGATTATTATTAGTTATTAGTTGTTGCATTTTAATAAGAAAGCTGTCAGCTTGATGGTTTATTTAGGACTGTTGTCTCACACCTCACAGGGATGGGGGTTTAAATCTCATCTTTGTGTTGTTCTGTGCATGGTGGGTTTCATCTACGTGCTCCAGTTTCATTCCACATTCTCCAAACTCTAGAGGATAGAAGACTGAATGTACAGTACAACACTTATTATAAAAAATAAATAAAAAAAACATAATCAATGCTGTCTGGGATTTTTCCTGCAGAACTGCATCAAATAGCTCCTGGCAGCTGAGTCAGACTTTTGTTCCCTCTTGTATTCCATCTCAGATCAGGGACTATAGTACAGCACTTTATGAGACAGAACGCATTAGACCAGACAAAGTGTGGCTTTTTACCGAGAAAGACATAACAACAAATGGACTATATTCTAAAGAGCAACTCTGGTACTGATTTGTGGAAGCAGTTGACCGTTGTACACCATTATTGAAATGCAAAACAAGATAGAAACATTCAATGGAATTCAGGTTACTTGAGTTTCTGACTCTGGATCCTGTCCAATAACCGTCTCATCTTTCTTTTTCCAAACCCAAAGTCCATTCTCCTCTTGGCCCACTTACCTTAATGCTTCCATTTTCTTATTCATTATTTAACAGATAAACCCAAACAATTCAGTCAAGCATTTAATGGAGCATTTCTTTTTGAAACTAAATTGAGATAAACATCCTACATACTGTATTCCGATCAGATCTGGAGACTATAAATTACTAGGGGTGTTTAGGACAAACCAGGATTATGCATGAGGGCATAAAACTGATTGACATGAAATGAACGGTCCAAATCTTTTAAAGAAGGCCGTACATCCGTGAACAGCGATACTGGCCGAGAGATCCATCTGTCTGTGGGAACTGTACACACAATCATTCACTCGCACATTACAGAAACTCAGCTAGGAGTTATTGCCACGTCCTCCATACAGTTCTGAACTCGCTCCAAGCCATTTCCAAATGTTTGGTCCATTAAAGGAGATCCTGGGAGGAAATAAAGGTAGTTTTTACTCTCAGAACTGTGTTCTGTTAAGTCCCGGTTTGACTTGAATCCCCTTCTTATATTTATTTAAATATTTTAAATGATAGTTAAGTGGTTTTATTAGGACAACTGAAAAAGCCTGCCCAGAAAACGTCCTTTAGAGCTAGATAATGTAAAAAGACATACTGTATCACACCAGCTAACCAATATTTTAACACAATTTCAGCATTAAAACATGACACCATTTTGCTCTACTTATTATAGCCCTTATTATTAGCTCACTAGACATTAATTAACAGTAAGAATACAAAAAAACTGAATACACTAGGGGAACAGAACGAATTCGACAAAAGTCTTGTAGCATTTTCTAAGCAAAGTTGCACCAGTAAGCTAATTTTATGATAGTTTATCTGGAAATGTCATATCCTAAAACTTACTGCATCCACTCTTATCCCTAAGGTACACAATTAATCAAGAACATTTTATAGATATCAATTTCATAAAAATATCAAGAGGATTGAATATTAAGCCTCCAGATGCCAAAACAACACCCTGAAGAACATATTTGAGTGGTAGTAGTCAGGAGTAGATGTGTAGAAGAGAAGGCCCATGCCACTCTTAAAAGAATAAGCATATGGTTCCGCACTAGTTTTAAGGTTTGTGAGAACAAATCTGGTTGCTCAACTCTGGTTTATCACACACACTGAAAGCCGGCGCTACAGAAAGCATAACAGAAAAAGATACCGAGACAGAAAGAGACAGAGAGCAAGAAGGAGAGCAAGAGAAGCAACTCAGCACAATACTCCCTGTGGGTGTCAGGTGATGCATTGGCTGTGATAACAACACTAAAGCAAAAGTAAGCCGGGCTTGTAAAATAACAGCAAGTTCAACACTTTTTATAGTGCACACACAACTGCAAGACGGTTGGCATCAACTGGTATGAAGTGTGAAAAACTCACTTGAATTTTTTTTGCTCGGTACATGGGCAGCCATTTTGATTTTAAATTCTTATTCAATCAACCTTGAAAGTAAAAAACTAGTAAAAAAAACTGACACAAGTGGAATAGTGGGTAATGCCTTAAACTGATTAAATTAGGTAAGACATTTGTATTACCTATCCAAAACTTCTATATGCACCTAAACAATTTTAACTCAAACATCATTTAATGTCTGTAAATTTATTGATCACACATGTACGACTAACACCACATAGTTAGCTAATGAATTCTTCAAAAGTCAAATATTCTATAACTAATATATACTATTCTGTACTTAATATTTAACATTGACTTGGTGACTAGCCAGTTATGTTAACTGCTACAGTCAAGGCAGGTCTATCTTAACATTAGCAAAGTAAACAGCTGTAAAAGTAAATACAGCTGATTAACTTTATCAAATTAGCTAGACTTACCTCAACATGCTCTTTATTTGAATCAAGTCTTTGCTTACTCCTGCATATTGAAATATTTTGCTGAGGTTGCTCATGAGGATGCTCATCCTCACGTTCCACACTGCAGGCCAATTACTTATTCACATGGATAGCTAAAACACTAATTACATTGTGTAGAATAGAAGGTCACAGTTTCTGATATACACTGATCATCCATAACATTATAACTACTTGCCTTATATTGAGTAGATATTCAGACCTTTTCATGAATTTGATCTACATTAGCGTTTCTATTGGATCGGACTACACGGGCCAGCCTCTGGTCCCATGCACACCAGTGAGCCTTGACCACCCATGACCCATGGTATGTCCTGACCACTGCAGCCTGGGAACATCCCACAAGACCTGCAGTTTTGGAGTTGCTCTGAACCAGCCCTCTACCCATCACAATTTGGCCCTTGTCAACGTCACTAAAATCCTTATGCTTGCCCATTTTCTTTGCTTCCAACACATCAACTTCAGGAAAAAAGGTTAACTTGCTGCCTAATATATCCCACCCACTTCCAGCCGACATTGTAACAAGATACTGGAAATGTAGTTACTGTGATAAGGGACAAATTGTAATGGCTAGACACCTGGGGCAGAGCAACTCCAAAACTTCAGCTCTTGTGGGAAGGCTCACAGATGCACATGGGGATTGAAGGCTGGCCTGTGTAGTCCGATTCAATAGAAGAGCTACTATAGCTCAAATTAAGGAAAAGGTTAATGCTGGCTCCAACAGAATGGTGTCAAAACACACAGGTTATTACTGGTTTGGTGGCCAAGGGGTTGACCTACTCAATATTAGGCAGGTGGTTACCATTTCACACATACAATTTTTTTGTATTAAAAAGGATAGAAGCAGTAGCAAAATAGTGACTACATTAAAACAAATAAGTTCTGAAATGTGTGATGTAGTTGGGGGGAAAAAAAACTTTCACCAGATCTGTCAATATCAGTTTAGGATTTTTTTTTTTTACATGTTGTTTGCAAACTACCTCTATCTATAATTAACATATCCTCCAGGAAAATATTTGCAAAGTCTTTCTTGCAATGCAAATCTAAAATAACAGGATGCCGGTACCGTATGTACACAAAATCAGACAACAATTAAGATTGTTTACTTAATGGAGAATCATTATGCAAGTGTTCTGCTGCTGCTTCGCCAATTTAGTTACTACTGCTTACATTTCACAAACCAGTTAAGATCCATGGTACTGACCAACTCTCTGGATTGCATATTTATGCTTTACTGTTTGCAAGGTCTCTCGAACCAGGACTTGAATCCTGCCGAGGGAACAAAGGGTCATGTGCTGAACCTCTAAAAAACTTTAAAGCAAGTGTGGGCTTTTTGGAAACTTTTGCACAACTAGAGTATAGTGGAGAGTTCTTCGGTTCTTTTTAAGGTCATGGTAAATATAGCAGGATGGACATTATTACATGTAACATATTGTCCTCAAATCAATGATGTTTGCACTGTTTTCCCCTTGAAAGTATGTTGAGTATGGTTTAGGGTTGCATTGGCATCAGTCCCAAAGAGCCAAGCTGGCGCACAGATTTCAGTAGGTCACAGAATAGGTTAACAGTGCCTTGACATTGCTAGAAGTGCTTGCCACAGGCCCACTAGTCTTTGGATGGTGGAAGTTTGGAAAGGAACTGATGAGGGCACAAAACAGGTCAACAGAAAGAATGGAATATTAATGGACGGAACCCAATACTAATGTTGTGAGTGCAGCTAATGAGGTAGGCAAGATATGAGCAGCACCTCAACACGCTGGTGGTGCTGGTCAGATGGAGGAAGGAATGTGTAGACAATGTAGTCAAGGAAGAATGTGTAGACAAGGAAGATGCCAAGGGTAGGGTGCTAGTAAGTGTTGAGAAGGGAAACCCCATTCCAGTCAAGTTAACGAGTTCAAGAGAGCTGTGGCTTTGCAAGCGAAAGTGCCAAAGGGAGACACAAGGGAAAATGAAAAAACCTCAAAGTATGCATGCTATCTAAGTACAGAATACATTGCAGAATACCACACCCACAGATCATCAAACAGCAGGTCTCCTCAGGACACAAAATGAAAATGTGGACTGAGAGATGAATGCCATACTAAACAACAAGCATGTGCAAACAATGCAAAAAATGATAGCTAACAAACCTAGACCTCTAAACAGAGAACCCAGTGAAAGGGTACCAACCATGTAGTTCCAAATGGACCAAAAATAAATAAAAAAAGAGAGAGAATGAAGAGATGTCAGGAGATTATATCACCTGCTTTAGCAGACAGGGTAGCTGTAGCTCTAACCATAGTTTCAGGCTGTTACACAGATTGCTCTATGATTGCTGCATGGCTGTGTGACACCTGTATTTATAGCAAATATTCCTGTATGTCAATGCCGTTACTTTTTGACTTTTTGGTGCATGTGCAAAAAGTATTCAGGGGAAATTCACTCCCCCTTGCAGGTGGGAAGGTAAACTGGAATGAACATTAATGCTACTGTAGATTTAGCATTTGAGAACAGGTGTTATGAACCCTTTTATGGCTGTGTTAGCTTAAGTGCCAAAGGGAGGTACAAGGGAGATTGTTTGACTGATTTTGGTGTTTTATTCATAATGACCAATCCAATTCACCATGTGAAAAAAGGTCTGATTAACAACAACAAAAAAAAAATCAAACCCCAGCCATGTGCAGAAATGTGCAACATGTGTGAAAGACTCTAATTTAAAAACCCGTTATTTAATCTCAAGTGCATACGAGCACACTTGAGTGGAAAATGAGGGGAGGCCGCTCTCTAGTGGACAAAATTACAAAGTGATGAGACAAAATATTATATTTCATTTCAAAATTATTATTTTTTTCCATTAAAACAGACTTGGATTGAAGGAAGAGAAACGAGAAAATGTATTTAAGTGTGTTATATTTTGCACGACAACAACAAAAAAACTTATTTTAATGTATTGCTAAATAAAACATACCAACAAATACAGTGCCTTGCAAGAGGATTCAACCCCATTAAAGGAGACCCATTATGCAAAATTCAGTGTTTCTTTCACATTTAAACATTCAAATGGATCTCTATTGCACATGCACAAACAAAAAACGTATACTTTTCTGCTTTTTCCATTTTTGAATTGGCCAAGTTCTAAACAAGCACATTAGATTTCCCTTCTAACGTGGCCTTATACACCGATCAGCGGGTTCCCCTTGAGAGTCAACAGGGCGTGGCTCCGCAGGGCCTCTAGGGATGCGCTAATGTACTGTATCTGAGACCAGGATGTTGCCGTCAGATCTGTGGGTTGCAGGATGCATTCCATGGGTGCTTGATCGGATTGGGATCTGGGGAGTTTGGAATTTGAACCCTGTCACCAATTTGCTGGTGTATAATTAGTGATCAATGTTGTTCAGGACACCTGGAATTGGCATTAATGTTATGGCTGATTGGTGTATAAAAACATCCCCACCCCTGGCTTATTGCTCAGCTCTCCTGTTTTCTGCTGGGACATGATTTGGCAGTAGCTCATTTACATAGACACTAAAACTGCTCATTCAGAGGAGGAGTGAAACACAGGGAGTTTGGAGGAGTGAAACACAGGGAGTTTATAAATATATATATAAATCCGATATATGGGACCAGAAAGAACACCTGCAGCCCAGGATGCTGGTAATGTAAACTTTCAAAATCTAAATTCATTATTTATCAGCAGACCTTTTAAAAGATCTTTAACATTGCTGCTTATATAAGTATTTAACCCCTCCAAACTAGTACCTTGTAGAACCACATTTTGCTGCAAAAACAGCCTCAAATGTCTGTTTAGGTACGCTCCTATTACCTTTGCACACATCTCACACATACCTTCTGCTTGCTTTGTTCCAAGCTGTGCAAGTAGTGCATGTTGTTTGTCAAAAAATGCCACAAATTACACATGGGATGCAGATTTGAACATCAATTTGCTCATCATAAAAAAATCACCATTTTAATTTCCACCACTCCGCTGCACCGCTGCAAGGTTAAATTTCACTCACTCACTCATCTTCTATAGCGCTTTATCCTGTATTCAGGGTCACTGGGACCTGGTGCCTATCCCAGAAGGCTTAGGGCACGAGGTAGGGTACACCCTGGACAGGGTGCCAATTGATCGCAGGGCACACACACATACACACACACTACGGACAATTTGGGAACACCACTTAGCCTAACCTGCATATTTTTGGACTGTGGGAGGAAACCGGAGTACCCGGAGGAAACCCACCAAGTACGGGGAGAACATGCAAACTCCATGCACAGAGACGGGAATCGAGCCTGGCAGGGAATCGAACAAGCCGACAGTGTTAACCACTACACCGTGCTGCCTAGGTTAAAGTTCTCCTAACATTGAAGCAGATCTTCTTGTGGCAACTTTTGACAAGGAACCCAATTATTAAGGATGAAATGCATCACACCATATTACACTACAGGGATGGTCTTGATTAATAAAAATATTATTATTAATAAATGAATTTAAATCTACAGTGTGTAGCCTAGAAGGCCACAGTCAGTGATATTTTTCAACCATATCGTTTCACACATGAAGAGGCTACATACAGTAGTAGTGGACTTTCCTGCTTTAACCCACTTGACTCTACTCATATACTGCATATCATGAGGTGAATCAAGTGTAAAAGAGAAAGAGCAAGCTGAACTGAGTCATATGCTGAGCATCTAAACAAATAATATTATCTGTACATCTAGAATATGAAGTGCTCTTCAGTTATGCTGAAGATCATGATAAATATAACAGACTTTGCAAAAAATGGCACAAGAGGTAAGTATTTTAAGTAATATAATATGACACAAACTAATTTATTAACAATATGCCTATTATAAAAAATGAGAAAATGCATCTTAAATTATCAATTAATTCTCACTCACTCACTCATCTTCTATACCGCCTTATCCTGTATTCAGGATCGCGCTGAGCCTGGAGCCTATCCCAGGAGACTTAGAGCATGAGGCAGGGTACATCCTGGACAGGGTGCCAATCCAACACAGGGCACACACACATACACTCTATTAATTAATTATTAAATTAAATTAATTAAATAATTTCAACATATTGCTAAATAAAACATAGCAACAAAAATTGTGTTTTGCAAAAGTATTCAACCTCCTAAATTGTACATCTGGCAGTGATGGCTCAGTATGTTAAGGTTGTAAGTTACTGAGGTTGAAAGGTTGGCAGTTCCAGCCCCAGCTCCACTAGGTTGCTGCTGTTAGTCCCTTGAGCAAGGCCCTTAACTCTGTCTGCTCCAGGGGTTCTGTAACATGACTGACCCTGACAAAAGCTGGGATGTGCAAAGAACAAAAAAGTTCACTGTGCAGTAATGTATACAGTATGTGACGAATAAAGGCTGAACATATAACTTTACAGTATAACTTATAAAGGGGACCCTTTATGCAAAATTAATTTTTAAATAAAATTGAAACACTCAGATTGGTCTCCATTGTGCATGCACAAAGAAATGTGTTTTTCCCATTTTTGTATTGGCAAGGGTTTAAACAAACCAATTAGATTTCCCTGCTAATGTGACCTCATACACTAAACAGCCCTAAAATTAAAACCATTAACATTAAATGTTGTTCAGTTCACCTGGAGTTGGTGTTAATGTTATGGCTGATCAGTGTATAAAGAAGATCCCCTCCCAGGCTTGTTGCTCAGCTCTGCTGTTCTCTGCTGGAACCTGACTTGGCTTTAGCTTATTTACATAGACACTGAAACTGCTCATTCAGAAGAGGAGTGAAACAGAGGGACTTTGATGTATTTAAAAAATCATTATCAGACACTTTTTGCATGACATTCGAGACCCATTTTATCTTCCTACAGAATTAATAAAATGAGACCTTTAAAGGTCTTTACATTTGTCTGGATTTTAAATGACACTTGCAATCCAGGATGCTCTTAATGTAAACTTTCAAAATATAAATTCATTATTTATCAGCAGATCTTAAAAAAAGAACTTTAAAATTGCTGCTTACATAAGTGTTCAACCCTCTAAACTAGTACCTTGTAGAACCATATTTTGCTGCAAATGTTTAGGTACGCTCCTGTCACCTTTCCTATCAAACACATCTCACACATACCTTCTGCTTGTTTTGTTCCTGGCTGTTCAAGTTCAAGTGCATGTTGTTTGACATATATGTCACAGATTCCGAATTGTATGCAGATCTGAACATTGACTTGCTCATCTTAACAACATTCAGCATTTTAATTTTCACCACTCTTGCACTGCTGAAAGGTTAAATTTCTCCCAGTCTTTTTTGTAAGACGATCTTCTTGTGGCAGCCTCCTGTATTTTTCTCAATCTGTCCGCTTTTTAATTTTCACAAGGAGCCCAAGTATTAAGGATGAAATCCATCACACTGTATTTCACTGTAGGAATATGGTTAATTAATAGAAAGAATTCTTACAAATAAAAGAAATTCAATCTATATTGAAACATTTCACAATAGGCTACATACAGTAGCTAAATGCTCCATGCTAAATGAGTTCCAGACTGTGTGATGTAATTGTAAAAAATAATAATGAAAATAATAATCATTTCACCAGATATGTCAAGACAACTTAGGTTTATTTTTTACATGTTGATCACAAACTACCTCTTTCATAATTGACTTATCCTCCAGAAAAATGTCTTCTTTGCAATGCAAATCTAAAATAACAGGATGATGGACAGATAAACTATATGTACACCAAATCAGACAACATTTAAAAATGTTTACTTTATGTAAGGGACCTGATACTGCATAGTCACTACCCAGTTGAGATCCTTGGTATTGACCAACTCTCCGGGTTTCATGTCTTTATTATTTGCCAGGTCTCTTGATGATAAATATAACGGACTTTGCAAAAAAAAAATTAAAAAGCATAGGAGGTAAGCAAGTGTTTTAAGTAACATGATATGACACATGCAAATTTATTAACAAATCGTCTATTGTGAAAAATTTTAATGCGTTTAAAAGTGTCATATTTTGCACAACAAAAACTTTTTTTCAATATATTGGTGAATAGAACATACCAACAAAAACATTGCCTTGTAAAAGGTTGGTGGTTTGCATGATCAGATTGGGATCTGGGGAGTTTGTAAGCCAAGTCGATGTCCTTGGTCTCTTTACCTGTTGCACATCACACTGTGGTGCACTGGGTGTTCTGGTGCCTTTATATCATTGCCAGCATTAACATTTTGGCAATTTGTCCTGTATCAGCTTTTTTGTGGCATCACGCCAAACGGGCCAGCCTTTTGTTTCCAGGTCATGAGGCATGGGTGAGCCCTGGGTGCCTATGGTCCTGTCACCAGTTTCCTGGTGCATAATTGGTAATCAGTGTTGTTCAGTTCACCTGGAGTTATGGCTGATCGGTGTATAAAAACATCCCCTCCCCCGGCTTGTTGCTCGGCACTGCTGTTCTCTGGTGGGACATGACTTGGCAGTAGCTTATTTAAATAGAAACTGAAACTGCTCAGTCAGAAGAGGAGTGAAACAGAGGGAGTTTGAGGTATAAAAAAATTATTATTTGAAGATTATTTCAACTGGACCATTATGAGACACACTTTGTGAGACATCTCAGGCACAGTTTATCTTGTTAAAGAAATAGTAAAATATGGGACCTTTAAAAGTCTTTACATTTGTCTACATTACAAATGACACTTGCAACCTAGTAAGTTCTTAAAGTAAACTTTCAAAATCTGAATTCATTATTTATCAGCAGATCTTTAAAATTGCTGCATGCATACACTAAGTATTCAACCCTCCAGACTACTCTGTGCCTTGTTTGAGTAAGCTACGATCACCTTTGCACACATCTCACACATACCTTCAACTTGGTTTGCTTTAAGTTGTTCAAGTAGTACATGTTGTTTGTCAAAAAATGCCACGGATTCCAAATGGGACGCAGATCTGAATGTTGACCTGCTCACCATAAAACATTCACCATTTTGATTTTAAACACTCCTGCACTACTGAAAAAGCCCAAGTTTTAATGATGAAATGCATCACACAATATTTTATTTTAGGGATGGTGTTAATACACTTATCTACATAATATATCTTTAAACAATTCCATTTGTTAAACGCTTTGTATAAATAAAACAAATGTAATTTCATTTGGTCATGGTCTGCATTAGGTTTGCATCATACACTTTAAACCTTAACCGCCCAAAAAACAGATCTCAGTCTTGGTCAAATCTCACCAAAACCACATCCACACTAAAAATAGTGACAGAAAGAATATGCAGATTTACTATGTGATAAGCAGACTAATCTGATTGGTTCCAGATTTCTCAGATTCTCACTGTAACTATGTACGTGTTGTTTTTTCTTCTCTTTTTTTTTTGCCGTGTCTGCTTTCCTGTGTGGAAAAGATACATAAATTAATATTTAAAAAATGTTGCAGTTCATTTGACTTTTAATTGAATGAAATAATATAATTATAGCAACACATGGCCTTATGGGTGTTCGAGTCTTGACTCCTGTGTGTGTGGAGTTTGCATGTTCTCCCAGTGCCTGGTGGGTTTCTTCCATGTACTCTGGTTTTCTCCCTCAATCCTAAGATATACCGTGTACACTGTACACTGATTGGTGTTTGTAATGGTTGGATGCTTTTTACAAACATTAAACAGTTAAAAACAAATACTTTTAAATTTGACAGCATGAATTTAGAATATCCATATATATTTCAAGGATGCTGATGCATCAGAATGCAATAGTAAATGGGCACTTTACTATAGTGTACCTTAATGCTGTTGTACAGTATAATAATTATTAAGATTCCTGTTGTGTTTTCATATTGTACATGGCTATGGAGTATGACTGTTATGTGTGAAAATCCTGTTTTTTGTTTATGTCCATCTACCGTAGACTTCACTTTGAGGCATACATACAATTTGTGTAACATAAAATTTTTTGGTGTGTAAGAATGACCAGCAGGGAATTTGATAAAAGAGCACACCCATGCTCAGGATTCAACTGGCAAAACCTGCCACACCAGTTTGCATACCTTTTTACACATGTATGAAAACATCTTCACTTTGCCTCTTTTTGTGTTCTATATCAGCTTACACTCTTAGGAGAAAAGGGTTTCTTAAGGATTTATCAGATAGCTAATGGCTTTGTACGTCAACTTAGGGTCAATGGTCTTTTATAAAAGGAAACCCCTGTTGTAGATTTTTGCTTACTTTTTAGGATCCTCTAAAAGGGACAAACTGAGGAACCATTTAGAGTACTAGATTCAATTTATTGTTTCCCAACAGTACATAAAGTTTTTGGTGATGTTAACTATTCAGGGCAATAGTTAGTGTTAGATACTCCTCTGAACTTATTCCGTACAGAAATTTCTGCCTTGTCTCAGTGAAAGCACTTATATATACCACACATTCTGTCATTGACACAGGCATATATAGTATTCCGCTAAACTCTTAAACTAAATAAAATCTTAATCTTAATCTTAAAATAAAAAAAGCCTAATAATCAAACAGTTCAATGAAATTAAAGGACTGGTTGTTTGTTCCAGCTTTTTAGAATATCCTGAGAACACAAATGGGAATACACAATGATGTGACATCTTGCACACACAAACACAAATTCACATGTAATTCTCATGTAAAGTCAATTTGGCATAGCCAGTCAACTTACTTGCATGCTTTTGAGATTATGGAGCAAACCTGACAACATCATGTTATAGTTCTTGGATCATTTTGTTCATAGTTCCGCTCACCAACAAAGAGTAATGGTGCTACACATCTCATTGCAATGAAGGGAATCTGACCCTGTCCTTACAGATCCAGATAGACTGGTTTCCTTCTGTCTCTGGAACACCAACACCCAAGTTTCTACTTGGAGTTCTTTAGCAAATAATACTAGTGTTTACTTGCTGATTGGAACTTTGATTCAGGACTCTCTGATTCTTTTATTCATGATTTTGTAGTCAAAATCCACTGACTAGGACAAAGTCCAGCATTTGTGTAAAAACTTTATTTATTTGGTGACAATTCAGCATATACCTTTATTACTTGGGGACCAATCTGTATGATCTTTTATCACTCATTTTTTTTCTGTTTCAGTATCCATGCAAAGAGTCTAAATCCAAAATTTTTTTGGGGTAAAACAAATTTGCTTATAATATTATGACCATATATAGAAGATTTTAGCTGATAAGCTAAGCTAAATGTGTATGTGTACCTTGCTGATCAGAGAAAGTCTGGACCGGAAATGCTTATCATAGCACAGGTTGTAACGTGATGCTTCAAGGAACCTCAGATGTCTCAGATGACCTCAAGTGCAGATGTCTTGAATGTTTCTTTGTCATATTTTTGTTAAGGTGTTAATTTGTTAAACATCATTAACTCTTTATCTTAAGCCAGGGTCATGCTGGATGTAGAGCAAAACCCTCAATGGGCATGAGGTGGAAATTTACCCTGGATCAAATCAAATTTAAATTCACTTTTATTTGTCATGTACACAACCATAACCAGAATGATATGCAGCGAAATGCTTAATGCATGTGACACCAGTTTGTTGCAGGGTATATGGTATAATATTAAATAGATTTTTTTACATTTTATACAAATAACCTACAATTATTTACACATGTTAGATGATACTGTATTTTTAAAATGAGTAATCTTACATAATAATAAAAGTAATAAATAAAATGAGTAATGATTATTTTTAATGAGTGTTTTTGTGTTGTATGTAAAAAAAAATGAAAAACACTTTTATTTATTTGTCCTTGCCAGAGCTCATGCTGCTGTAATTACAGGGTTTATGTAATTACAGGGGCATTTTACATATTTGGTGGGCCACTATAATGCACAAAGGCTTTCATTAGTCAAACCTAGGTGTTAAATGAGTGAAACCCATCGTACAGAAATAGAACAAGTGGAAAAGAGGTCTAATCCATAGATCAGTTTCATTCTTTTACATGTCAAGCAGTCCACATTTGCCTAATGTTACACCCTCCAGTATCAATTAGTTTGTTCGTTTTTTCTTTATATTTTTGTGCTCTCATGTGAACCCACCTTTCTCTCTCGCCTCTTCAGAACCCCCTGAAGTTTACACATCAGGAATGTTAAAATGCATATATACTAAAAAGTGTTTATTAATATTTTATTTATTCTTGTGATAATTAAATAAGAATGCTTAGCATATAATGTTGTTTTGGTTTATAATGTACATCTTACTGTATATACACCTCTATTCAACAGTTTAACAGCAATAATAATTTCAACAGTTCTAACTAATTAACCTAAGATATACTAATAATTTTCTAAAGTTACAGCTTAGCCAACAGTATGTGACCCAGTCTGTGAAAACCTGATGTTTATTTGTGATTCACTATTTTCTACATAAAAGCACATGTACATTATATATTATACATATATACATACATTATTTAGCTCAGTTTTCAAAGACTGCTTAATCCAAGTGGACACTGCTGATTTATTAAACAATAAATTGAACATGAAAATGAACCCTTTTATTTAAAGTTTTAGAAATCTTTCTTTCTTTGTAAACAAGACATGCTGTAACCCCAAAACTAATGTGCATGGGTGCTATATTTATATTACAATATAGTATGATTATAAAAAAAAATACCCATATATAAATACACATTTTCGATCATTTTTTTTTAACAGCAATTATTAAAAATAAATAAATAAATAAATAAATAAATAAATAAACACCTACAGTCACGGTATCAAAAATATCCTGCAATGCAAAACATGTTCAAGGCACAAAAAGTCTTTAGGTCTTCAAGTTTAATATTAAATCTTCACAAATAAATAGTATAAGCTATACATGAGATTTTGCGTGGAGTGTTTACCTGTACTTTGCTTATCAGTTTACAATATGCAAAGGAAACGTTTATCACAGCCACAATCAATTTCTGAAGAAGACAGATTTAAAAAAGGCACAAAAATGAAAGAAACATAAATGTTTTTAACATTAAATGTTTAAATGTATGAACGCCAGAAGCATTTTTAGCCTTTGAACGAGACAGACGGGGCGGGCTACTGAAGAGAGTTTCGGTCCGAATTCCGGAACTTTCTTTCCTGCTCGCCCCCACCTGATCGTGGGCGGGGCCTCGGAACAGGTGAACTGGTATTTAGCGCAGGTTGTCAGGGCCTGGGATTCAGTAGTCATCTACTTTAGTTAGCAAGAGCAAGAGCAAGGAGGCAGGTTGGATTAAAAGCCACTCGAGATAAAGGGGAAAAAAGAGCATTGAGGTATGTCGTGTGGTTTTCATGTACATGATTTTGTTAAGCTTTATTTACAGCTTTACTGTTGAAGTGTGTTCGATACGCCGTTGAGTTTTGTGAAAAGACCGGTTTAATCATTGCCTCTGTGCTTGGAGACGGTTGTAAAGAACAAACTTGGGAGTGGTTTTAGACGCAAGTTTCTCTCACTCCTTATGAGCGCAACCTGTAGACCCTGTTAACACTAACCCTTTCATCATCTAGCTGGCTGAGCTTGATTTGGAAATGTGGGTGAAAAGAAATCTGCTTTCTAAAATTGTTTGTTAATTCATCAGATCTGATGAACAATAAGCTGATTTTCCAGTTTTTTTAGGTGTGTTTTTTTTTTTTTTTTCCCCCTCTTTCCTTTTCCTTCTTTGTACTGACATAGGTTACTGTTCCAGGACCAAGTAAGACTCTTTAAAGTGGAGGATGGCGTTCAACAAACTGAGCTCAAGTGCTGCCTTGCTTTATGATGAGTTGCTTAAAGAAGCAGGTGAGCAGGTTTTATACAATATTTTCATCTTCTCTAATAAAATCCCAGTTAATCTAAGGAATCTGAAAGCTTAGGTTTTGTCTTGTTTCTTTGTAGATCCAAGAGTTGAGGACTGGCCCCTTATGTCCTCCCCGTTTCCTCAAACCATAGTCATCCTTTCCTACATCTACTTTGTCAAGACACTCGGACCTCGTCTGATGGAGAACCGCAAACCTTTTGACCTCAAGCGGCCTATGATTATCTACAACTTTAGCATAGTCGCGTTTTCCCTTTACATGATTTATGAGGTAGGGAACCGCTTGTGTATTCTGTGACTGTAAAACATTTCAGTACTTAAATGAGGTGTTCATGATATTAGACACAAGCAGGGTTTTTTTTTTTTTTTTTTTGCTTTTTTGCTTTTTTGTCTTTTGGGAGGGGTAAGAATTCTTGAGCTGTCAGTGAAAACCTGATTTTAAAAATGAAGGTGTGGAAGGGTGTGGGTTTGTGTATTCCATAATGTTAATGTAAGCTATGTATCTTATTTTTCTTCCCCCAGTTTCTCATGTCTGGCTGGGCCAATGGGTACTCGTACAGGTGTGACATTGTGGACTACTCCAGCTCACCACAGGCTCTCAGGGTAAAACAAACTTTTTTTGGGGGAGGATTCTGTAAGTCCATCAAAAATCTTTCCTGATGCATGATTATTTGTCTTCCATTTGTTTAGATGGCATGGACTTGCTGGCTGTACTACTTCTCTAAGTTCATAGAGATGTTGGATACTGTAAGTGCTATGTTTTGTCGGCATGTTCTTGCTTTGTAACCCCTTGTTGCTGTGAAGTCCTAGTGGTGTTTTACTAACTTGGCACTCCCTTATTTTGACAGATTTTCTTTGTGCTGAGAAAAAAGAACAGCCAAGTCACTTTCCTCCATGTGTACCATCACTCAATCATGCCATTCACATGGTGGTTTGGAGTCAAGTTTGCTGCAGGTAATTTATTTAGGTGTTCTACTTTTTTGTCAAGAGGAATAACGTGAGTGAATAACAAGGTCTGTAAATTGCTCATTCTCTTTAGGTGGTCTGGGAACCTTTCATGCCCTACTGAACTGTTGTGTCCATGTGATCATGTACACCTACTATGCCTTGTCTGCTATGGGCCCTGCCTATCAGAAGTACCTCTGGTGGAAGAAGTACATGACCACCATTCAGCTTGTAAGTCATGTTTTCCTATTATATTGCATGGTGTGTTCTACATGTGGTTTGCTGTAGAATTTGGGCATTGATCTGTAGTTTTTCCCTGTGTGCTGAAACTAACTTAAGTTTTGTCTTTAGGTTCAGTTTCTGATGGTGACTGTCCACATTGGCCAGTTTTTTTTCATGAAGGATTGCCCTTACCAGTTCCCAGTATTCCTCTACGTCATTGGGTTGTATGGGCTCATATTTCTGGTCCTCTTCCTCAATTTCTACTACCATGCATACACCAAGGGCAAGAGGTTGCCCAAAGCCCTTCAGAATGGAGCAAGCTTCCTGCAACGTGCACACAAGACAGAATAATTTTTGAATGCTGATGCCGCCCATAAGTGATCCTGCAGCTTTTAAATTTGCTTTAGTTTCCTTTAACCATTTCAGAAAAGTCACCCACTGTGTTTTATGTTAAAACTTTGTGGAATGCCACTTTTTCACTGAATGACTAGCCTTTTGCCCAACTAGCACATGTGGTTTTACACTGAAGACGTGGATCGTGGTTTGTATGGTCTTCACTCGGGTTCTGAAATGTTTATGGGGTACAACATGTTTAAATATATATTTTTTTAATCGACCCTTCATTTGTACATTTTAAGCCCAGCTTTAGAATATGACCTACTGCTGGTTTAACTAAATACATGGATTGTGAGAGCGGCGGTACATGTTTTTAATGCTGTTGGCCACTGAAAGGGCAGTGAAGGCTTTGCTTTTTACTTTGGACATTCCTTAAGCAAACCTTAGCTCCTTTCTCCAATGAAGAGCATGACTGATAACTAACGCTTGAGTCCTAGATTGAAATGTGGCAAAAGTGACCGCTGGGGTTCAATTTGAGCTTTTGAAATTTTTAAGTGTTTTTGTAAACTTCTAAAATAACCTTTTGTTTAACTACTTTTAAAAAAAGAAAAAAAGTCTGACTGAGGCATGTGTTCTTCAAAGAACCAAGTATGCCAGTGATCTATGGAGACTCGTGCTTTCTTTTCCTTGTGTATTACATGTTTTGTATTTCTTTACAGCGTTATATTTATACTTTGGTTTTGTTAAATGGAAAAATTGTACTTTTTTTATTCCACAAAATAAATTATTTGTCAATACATTCCTTTGTTTTGTGGATTTGTTGCTAATCCATACCGGAAGTCTTCTATGACCATATTAGGTACAACCGGGTTGGCACGTGACGACGCAGTATCCAATCACGTTGCCCGAACCAGTTTGTCCAGTTTCAAAACCAAGCGTGCCTCCCTACTGTATAGCAATTATTAGGAAGTAGATGCGAGGAAATTTGATGGACATGAAACAGATTTTAAATTACGTCTAGTTTTAATAGGTTTAGTCATAACCGGATTAAAAATGGATGGAAGTATGATCGGCCCCGGTCCGTACAGGGCAACGAAGTTGGTAAGTTTCGGGCGCTCGGACGCACGCGCACGCCGTTTGCGCTGGTACACGAGTGAGTCCGTAAACCCGTACAAAATTACGGTTTTGTCAAATTATACGGTGTTGCGTTTGTTTAAAGTTTAGTACTTTTTTGTCTAATTTTTCAGTTGCCCAAACAACGCCAATGACTTCGCGTTCTAGATAAGAAGTTTGCCAGCATTCGGGGGGGCTTTTGCAAAAAGTTTTACAAAGTTCCCCAAATGCCAAGTTAAAATCAGTCCCGGTGAGCTGTAATAGTCCTTGCAGCTCGTTAGCTCGAAGTATGACTTGGTATGTAGTTCTCCTGCCAATAGCTGCCTGGCGTCTCACTGTATATGAAAGTCATGCAATGAGCTCCCAGTGCAGTGTCTCTCACTTAACGCTTTGTTGTGTTTGTGTCAGCATTTCGGTTGTATTTTCTGTAAGATACACAAGCACTGGTTTCTTCCTGGAGCTTTGTCTTCATTGCATTTGTTCACACTGTAATGTTGTGTCTTGTGGTGCTAATTAGTCGTTTGGTGCTTTATTGTTTTCCCTGTGATTAGTCAAAGTGGGGCATCATCACTAACGCAGGTACAGTGGCTATAAATACTGTAGGAGTTTGCATACAGTCAGGTTTTACTGTTTGTATAAATCTAAAGTCATTCTCCCCCCCCCCCTCTTATTCACAATGTGAAATTTCTTCCTAAGAGATGTTTGTGTACTGGACTCAAGATGGTCCAGATTGCACTACAGCTCCACCGGCAGTAAAGGCTTGGCTTGGTTGGACAGTTTGGACGAAAACAACAAATGCTGGTACAAGTCTTAAAGAAAAATGCAAATTAGTCTGCAGTTCTAAGAGTGTGCTTACAGACTGTAACAAGCTGCTGGACTGAAGGGAAACTTGGCCGTAACAAGAGTGCTGTCAGTTCAAACAATGGAAAGGATTATAAAACTCCCTTAATAAAGAAATCCAACACAGAATGTAGCAAAGGGTGTTGTTTCTACTAAGTGAGCTAAGTCTTAAATTTGTTGCAAGTATAAACAAATTAGGAAGGTTGTAAAAGGAAATAAAGCCGGCACTGTGGCTTATGTGGTTAGCACTGTCACCTTGCACCTCCAGGGTCTGGATTCGATTCGATGCTGGGTTTCCTCCGGGTACACCGGTTTCCTCCCACATTCCAAAGACATGCAGATTAGACTAATTGATGTTCCCAAATTGCCTGTAGTCTGTGTGGGAGTGTGTGTATGTGTGTGCCCTGTGATGGATTGGCACCCTGTTCAAGGTGTACCCGCCTCATGCCCTAAGTCTCCTGGGCTAGGCTCCAGGCTCCCCATGACCCTGAACACAGGATAAAGCGATATACACGATGAGTGAGTGAGGGTGATAAAACGATATATATACGAGTAGGCCAAGGACCCTTTGCCGTTTCATAGTCTGAGCAAAAAATATTATTGGTGGATTAGTGGCTAGCATGCAGTTCCTTTATTTAAGAACAGGTAGAAGTTTCCAGCTAGGACAACACAGACCAAAAACCTGTCCCATCCAATGCTAAAGAAAAGCTAATGTAGCACAAATTGTGGAAATAGGTCAATGCTGGCCACGATAGAAGGCCACGCACTGAGCTCAGCGGCCTCAAGCTCCCCAGATCCCAATCTTTTCGAAGACCCACGGGTTGCGCCTGACAAACAACCGTGGAGGCCCCACCCGCAACCCACAGCACCCAAAGGATATACCAATAACATCCCGGTGCCAGACACCAGAGCACACACCCAGTGGTCTTGTGGAGTCATACCCTGAGGGGCCAGAGTAATGCCAAATCAATATGGCTGTGCACAGCATCAGAAGTAAGCAAATACATGTCTTACATTTAAATGGCTTATGCTGGGCATACAACTATGTGTTGGGCAACATTGAAAATGCATACTAATTATGAAGATGACCAAGTTTGAACATAGCCTACTGTAGTTCTAGGTAATGTCTGGACAATGATTTGTTTGTAACATGGGCTAAAACACATCTCCGGCACGAGCGAAAGAGTTTCAGCAGTTCACTAAAACCACCACAACCATGTCTTGTTTAGTCTGTCTTTATATAAACATTTGCGCCATCAGACCAGTTTTTTTTCCAAAGATAAGCACATGACATATTTATCTGTCAGACTTATCTTTAAGTGGGTTGTTTAGAACCATGTCACAAATCACATACTATCACCTGATACTTGTCTTTAGGGTTTATAGTAACTTTCCTAATAAGTTAAATCAAATGTGTTAGTTTATAACACGAATATATAAACTTAAAGATTGAAAAAGCAAATTCAACATGTTTGGTGTTTTTTGTGCTTTGTTTAGTCAAGAATAACGTAATAGTTTACCATACAGCTTTTTGAATGTCCAAATAGTTGTCAGTGGAAACTTCGCCAGAATCTCAACCAAATATCATTAGGAAATCACTCTTTATCTGTATCATGAACATTAATACTAACTGTACAGTAATTCTATTGTAATGTTGATCTGATTATATGCCTGTCTAAGCACTGATTGTAAGTTAATGAATTTTAAGAAACAGAAACATCCCAGGTTTTACAGTACTCTGTGTTTTAGAGGGGCACTGGACTAGCCTACACCTAGGCACCAAAGGTACGTTATTGTGTTAACCTTACTGTTAGTCTGCTTGCATCCTGTAGCATACCGTGCTAAGTATGATTGACAATACAGATGCACAGATTGCAGCGTTCTGGGTTCTTCTGTGTGCAATAAACGTACGAACTGTGGCATGTTTATATCAGTGGAAGATCACACCTGCAAAGGGTTTTCAGTGCAGTCTCTTTTTTTTGTCTTGTGTTTTTCAGTGGAATGAAACCATCAAGCTTTTCCGTGGAGGGATGCCGCTAAGACGACACTGGGCTCATTTTCGTACTTATGATAACAGCTTTTCCGGATCTGAAGCCGTTGATTATCTCCATGAGCTGCTGAAGCGTAACCAGAACTTCGGGCCTGAGGTGACCCGCTATCAGTCTCTACAGCTGCTAAGGAAGTTCCTTAAGAACCACGTGATTGAAGATGTCAAAGGAAGATATGGGAAAGAAGATTTTGACGACAACGGCCGCTTATACAGGTGCTGAGCTGATGTAAAGTATGAGGGTGTTCAAGGACTTTTGATTGTGCATAATAACACAACAGATCTGAGAGTAAAACTTCTTTTATTTCCCTATATAATTTCCTGCTACACTAGTGTACTTATTCTAGAGTTTCCCTAGGGCTTAGATACCATCAAGGTAGAAAGTTTTCTTAGTATGCTGAAGCCATGATATGACTCTGGCTTCCCTGGAAATCATTTAATGGCCAAAACATGTGGAAATCACTTGAAGCAAGGTCAGGACTGTATGGGGATGTGGCATTAACATCCACATGAGTTCCACTAATCTGAATGATTGTAAGGGTTCCTTATTCTAATAGACTTATCACTTTACTGTGCATGAAATCTTCTGTAAATTTCAAATTTATTTATAGCTTAATTCATGAGTTTCATCATAAGTCCTGGTTTGACTAGACGGCCATTGTATATATTTTATAAAATGAAGTTTTTCCTGGGAGTTTTTCCTTGCCACTCTCGTCCTCGGCTTGCTCATCAGGGACAATCTCGTCACTCTGATTCATACACATTCACATTTCATACAAACTTAAATAATTATTTTGATTGTGTAAAGCTGCTTTGCGACAATGTCAATTGTTAAAAGCGCTATACAAAATTAGCAAAAATTTAATTGAACTGAATTTAGTTTTATGTCTTATGTACTATGAGGTGTCCGGGTAAATAGATTTTGTTTTGTGTCGTATCAGATTTCCTCCAACATCACCCCTCAAGCCGGTCCCTAAGCGTATGCCTTTGGCGCAAAGAGACTTTGTTTCACAGACACTTCGATGGGACGATCGTGAGGACACACAACTGCCCTTGATGATACCCGTGAAGCCACTTGTTTTGGTAAGGAATTTGGGGTCGAATTTGTAAAATGTATTAAAAGTTGTTCGAGAACCTTTGTTCAGAGTTTCTGCTCTTCTGTTATGTTCTAGAATTCTGACACATGGAACAAGAGGCACAGTATCGCCATAGGGGAAGTTCCTGAGTGCAAGCTTGTTCGAAGGAGAGACGTCACACAGAAGCATGTAGACCAGATATGGAAGACGATGACTCTGAACCAGTAAGTATTAAATCTGAAAATGATAATGCATAGACTTTATGCCTGTATATATGTAGTTCTGTTTTTTGTTCAGAGAGTTAAACTTTCTTGTATATTTAATGTATTCTTCAGGAATAGTTCTCCAGCTTCCCCCCCGAAAAAAAATGTTTTTGGTTTGTTTAGCCACTTAGTGAGCTATGAATCATTCAAGAATGATGAAAAATATTTAACTATTTTTAAATATTAAACTATTATTTTACTATTAACTAATTTTAACTAATTTTTAAATTGTATCTTTAGGCATTTTGCCGGCTGTCGCAGCAAAACATTTGTTTCCATTTTGCTTAATTTTATCTTTAATTTAATCTAAATGAAACATTCTTTAGTTTAATTCAACATGTAATTCATAACATATTCTCTAAGAGTAGCTCGGGACAAGCAGATTTCATGTCCAGGCTGTTGGTTTGTTATGCATACTAGCCAATTAAAAATAACGAACATGTTTTTTTCTGCTTTTATAAATAAAAATTCTGAATGATCTAGCAAGTCGTAGAACATCTTTACCATATGAAGTCAGTAGTGTACATGGATGATTCTTTTCTAATTTAGGAATGCAGTGAAACAGTGTGCAAAGCTGGACTCTCATATTTTCTATCTTTTACAGTTAGTAAAACTGTACAGTTACAGTTCTATCTTGTACGTTTTGCTACCCTGCGACTGAGCAAATGTTAACTACATTACTTGCCACGTTGTTGTTTGCTCTGTATCATGATATCTGTCTGTGTAAACAGCTAACTCTCACCCATGTGCTGCGTTTTTCACTTGCATGTCATTCATTTAGTGTTTTTTTAAAATATTAATATTGATGAGTTAGCCCAGGTGTTATTGGTTGCCTTGGTGATCTGCTCCCATGAATTTGACGGGCGAAGCTTCGTTAAACATGAAGCATCTGTCGTAAGACTAATCAGATCTGAGAATTCTCCGGCGCTTGGATATTGGACAAATTTAACATACATACATACCTGCAGGTTGATTACAGATCTATCACATCTCATAGTTGTACCATTGGTCACTTGATGTTTTCTTTGTTGTTGCAAAACACATAGGCAACCTAATCTTCTGACTGGGCATGCTCCCTGGTGCTGTTACTTCCTGGATACCCTAGGGAGCAAAATTTGCTGATTAATGTCTCCACTGATTATTATAAAATCTATTAACGCTGTGGTTGATTAGTTTACAGAGTGTTTTGGGGTTCCAGTCTCTAGACGGTGTCGTCGATGCCAAGCTCTTGAACCCCAAGCACATTGTCCACAACGTGTTCAGCGTCAACAAACAGGGCATCGTTGTTTTGAAGAACAAAGCAGGTGAGGACCGTATTAAAATGAACTCTAATTCGAACGTATTCTTTGTTCGTGCAAATATTTGTTTGATAATAGTGCCATCTGGTGTTTTATAGAGGATCTTCCTCATTGGGTTTTATCTGCAATGAAATGCTTGGCAAATTGTAAGTAAAAAACACTTTCTTGTCATGTTTGATAAAAAAAATACTTCATTAAAAAAAAAGAAAAAGAAAAGAAATTCTATGTTGTTTCAGGGCCTAACGGAAACGAGAGTAATCAGCCCATGTATCCTGGCTTTGAGCGCGATGTTTTTCGAACCGTAGCCGAACACTTCCAAAGATTAAAGGAGCCACTACTGACATTTCATCTATATGAAATTTTTGTCAGCATTCTTGGTAAGATGAACACAAAGTATGGTGAAATCAAACATTTACTGACATGACATCATTTCCCAATAATAGATCTGATCTAATATTGTTGGGCAGATCAGATTACAGTAATCTGTTGTTCTTTGGAGCACATTTGACTTCCACTATAGCTCATAATTGCTTATATATAAAGCACATCCTGTAAATCTTTTAACAATAGGTGGATGAATAGCCTTGATATTATAGAAGACATTCCTCTCTCTATCATCAGGGCTCCTTCCACGGCGGCAGATTGCGGTCGAGGCGATGCAGGTCTGCTGCCTCCTCCTGCCTCCAGCCAACCGACGAAAGCTGCAGCTGTTAATGCGCCTGATGACTAAAGCCTGCAACAATCATCTGCTCCCTCCACTTAACGATACCATAGGAACACGAACCCTGGTTATTTGCATCTTCAATTTTCTCTATGATGAGCTTCTTGTTTACAATGTTTGAGCTGCTAATTGTTGTGAGAGTGTTATACAGATTTTTGTTGGCTGTATTTGCATACAACACTTTTCATTAACCTGGATGACTTGATTCAAATTCATCCAGTTTTCAGTATGACTATGAGCTCTAGAGTTAATAACTCACTTTTCTGCATGTATTATTTTTCAAATAATGCTTAATCGGAGGTGAAAAGTGTGCACTTGTGCACCTCATAACCTTGTCATGACTCTCCACTGAAAACAAATGACTTCCTATTGTCTTTTCTTGGAAGCAGTGGACAGGCAGCGTTTGAGAACTCATTTGCATCTCACTGGCTTCTGTGATATCAGTATTACTGAGGCCAGTATTATTATACTGAATGACGTCATTGTAACAATGAGAAGCCTGGATGGAAGTCATGAAAAAGAGCTTAGCTGAGCAACTCATCAATGTCCGTGTCAGCAAAACTTCCTTCATTTTAGTAGAACACATGCACAGTAGGTTATGAAATCTTTTTAAACCTTTTAAAATGTGCAATTCTTCAACAGATCATTGTCTCTACAATCACTGGCAATCCAATTACACTTCTACAGTTTACAGTAAACATACCGCACATGTAGGTATAGATAATAGATTTTCTTGATGATGTGTTATGTTTGCTTGTCAGCTGTATGAAAAAAGATTTTTGTGCAGTTATATGTGCACTCACATTAATAGAAATGTAAATGAGGCAGCATAGTGGCGTAGTGGTTAGCACTGTGACCTCGCACCTCCAGGGTCGAAGATTCCCGCCCTGTGTCTGTGCATGTCTCATATACAGTGGTAGGGCTGATTTGTGTACAAATAGTCTTTGAACAACTTATTTTTTTAAACTTCCTTCTTCCTAGATGGTCCAGACTTTCTCCCGCTGCATTTTATGTTCATCAGATGAAGTGGACCTGGATGAGCTGCTGGCTACCAAGCTCGTCAACTTCATGCTAGACAACCACGAGAACGTGCTGAAGGTCCCTCCTGAGCTGCAGAGATCTGTCCAGGAGCATCTGTCCCACCTGCGACGAGCTCAGGTTAGTCTCACACTCACATATCCTAGTATACTCTAAGAATATTATACAAAATGAGGCTCTTTTCGCTTTTTGCTACTGATTGACTGACTGATTGACTCATGTGTATGTAACGGAAATTCAAGGAGCTTTATGTTTGCATTTATGTTAAATATAGTTAAAGTGCGTGTATATTTATCAAGAACGGCAGTTTTGATGTATTACTTGTGTGATTGTTACACTATATGGCCAAATGTTTGTGGACAGCTGACCTTTGTACTGTGCTTGATGAGTCTCAAATTCCAGTTATAGTCCTCCCTTTGCTGTTATAATAACCATCAGGCTTTCCACAAGACTTTGTAGCATGGCACTGGGGATTTGTGATCTTTCAGCCATAAGTGCATTAGGACAAGGAGACCTGGGGTGCAGTCGGTGTTCCAGTTTATTTTAGAGGTTTTGAGTGAGGTTGAGGTGACTTCAAAAACGATTTGGCAAATCATGTCTTCATAGTAAAGAGAAATTGCTTTGTGCATAGGGGTATTGTCACGCTGGAATTAGGTATGGGCTTCGTTTCAGTGAAGGGAAGTTCAACTTTGGCCACTGTTTGGAGGATAATCATGTGGATTTGATGATCAGGTGTTCACATCCTTTTGGCCATACAGTGTATTGTTACAGGAAAGGTGTTAAGATTGTCCAATTGTATAAGTGGAAAAATGTAAACGTTCGTCCTTGTTTATCAAGCTGGATAAGAGTGAATTTATTTGTAAATCATTTGTAGGGGCATAGACAAAAGACATTTGGTTTCAGTCTCTTTCACTAAAATAATCCCAATTATCAGCCCAGAGCATTTGTTTTTCCAGTTAAAGATAATAAAAGTAGCCCAGTTACTGGGAAACTTACCAACCTGGCAACACTGCTAGCTCAACTTTGAATGCCCTTACCTAAGATAAACACTGATTGGCTGTTCCTTTTAAAGAATGTCAATACCTTCTTCCTTTCAGCAACAGTGAATGAAAAAAATAGCCTGTGAATTATCTGTTACACCACTGAGGTGTTAAAATATTGCTGTTGTCTTGTTGACCTCAAAACAAAAAAAGCCTCGAGGCTGCTAAAAATACAGCATCACCTGAACTGCAATGCTACTTTTTGTGGTGCACAGAATGATAGATGTGTGAGCTACGGGCAGAGGTGGGTAGAGGAGCCAAAAATTTTACTCAAGTAAGAGTAGCTGTACTTCAAAATAATATTACTCAAGTAGAAGTAAAAAGTAGTCATCCAAGATATTACTTGGGTAAGAGTAAAAAAGTATTTGATGAAAAGTCTACAGATACTATCTGTATCTGTTTCATCGTAATGTCCGATTTATTATTATTATTTTTTTAGAAATTATGTAAGCAGCCAGACAAAATAATGAAATAATGCACAATTCCTGACAAATTTCCAAATAATAAAATGAATGAAATACATTTAATAAAATAAATGAATAAAACTAAATATCTTTACATAATAGCAAATTTAAGAACAAGAAACACAAATTTCCTAATCTCCCTTTTTCACAACATAAAACTTTTGAAGCAAATACTTACTGTATGTAACATATGTATGTTTGAACAGTGTAAACTATTTCCAGTGTAAAATATACAGTAGAACCTTGGATTACGAGCATAATTTGTTCCAGGAGCGGGCTCATATTTCAAAACATCGTAAATCAAAGCACATTTCCCTATAAGAAATAATGCAAACTCAAATTATTTGTTCCACAGCCCAAAAAATAAATACATAAAAATAATTAATACAAGATATAAAGCAAAAATAAAACAAATTAACCTGCACTTTACCTTTAAAAAAAGTAAAAATAAATCCCAAAAAATAAATGTTTCCATTTACGCGCGCTCGGATGTTGATTACACCAGTGAGAGACGCCTACTAAGACCGACCAGTGGAGACGATTACCCACAATTCCGCAGCGTTATGCTGCGTTTTGTAGTGGCGCTCGATTGACTTCTACACTGTCGTTCGTTTGTCTAACGCCAGCCTGCAGCCCAAATTGTAGTTTGTGTGTTAACCTGTGGAGGCAGTGTCGGGAACTGGATATGAA
>JAOVVA010000009.1:11818108-11836175 GCA_028565275.1 Leiocassis micropogon | reverse complement strand
GTCACCAAAGCCCGTGTGAACACTCTCATTGACTCCTATGTGTAGAAAACCCTCGGCGCTTGATCCGCGCTCACCAGACGCTACAAATGCCAGAAAAACGCTCGATTTTAACGCCCTTGTGAACAAGGCCTAAGAGTAGCGTTTCTTCTTCGCAAATCTACTCAAGTAAAAGTAAAAAGTATGGTGCAGTAAAACGTCTCATAGAAGTACATAAAAATAAAAAAAAGTTACTTAAGTAAATGTAACGGAGTAAATATAACTCATTACTACCCACCTCTGGCTACAGGGAATTATAATGCAAAAACCATTTATTTACTTAATGTTTAATGGGTTAAATTCTTAATGACAATTATTTGATTAATAATTATTCCCTTATTTGCCTCCAGATTTCAGCCTTTCAAGTGATCTTTTCCCTCAAAATAAAATTTTGTATTGTTTTTGTGCTTTTGGTCTCAACATAAGTCGAAATAACTATCAATTCTGTCTCTGAGACAGTCTGTTGCAGCTATTTTAACTTTGCCGTCAAACTTCGAATTCAGCTATGCCGTGCATAAATTCATTAACATGCACGTACATGATTGAAATATTCAGTGTGATACACATCTGTGATACAGAAGATATTTAAAGTTTGGTCTGGATTTGCTCTGGACCAGATTTCATCATACTTTTATTAAGTGATTGATGAATGAATGTGTAATGTTTTTGCTGCAGATAATTTAATGTATTATGAGTTTTGACCATTTCCTGAAAGGTGCCAGTAATTCTGCAGTCAACTGTACAACATCCTGATTATTCTGTGTATTTTTAGTGCAGCCTTTATAATAATGAATTGTGTAAATCGTGACCCATTGATGTTTTACAAAATATACAATATATTTTTCTACTTTTTTGATTTTAAATCAGCTACTATTCAATATTACTAAATCAGCGACCATTGCCTTTTTGTTAAAACTTTCAATTTATAAATTCCCATCATCAGTGAATAAGTAACCCTGTAATCCTGTTGCAAGCAGGCCTTTCACCTGAATCAGACCTTATATAAAATGTGTTGGTGTGCATCATAAACAAAATAAAAAAAGGTGTATTCCTAGTAAATGATCATAGCTAGCTAAACCATGTATATGTATCACATGGGAGAATGACGGATCTTAATAAAGCTGCAAGTCATGTCACACTCTCGTCTGTTTATTAGATAAAGTATGCAAGTGCAGACACAGACTCCATGCTGGAATCGCCACAGCACACTTTCTGCAGACAGATCAGCAAACAGGAGTTTGAGGAGCAGAGAGTCACTGGCTCCCAAGGAGCAATAGTGGAGCTGCTAGAAGGGATCATTCATGACAAGGCCATGTCTATAAAGGACAAGAAGAAGAAACTGAAACAGGTTAGAGCTTTCAATGGTTATTGCTAGGAATTGCTAAACAAGCAAGAATGTCTCAGTTTGTAATATTCAGTGAGTAGAAATAAGTATTGAGAACATTCTCTGTTATGGTTTTGTTATTAATCTATTAAATTTAAAATGTATGCATGTGATGTTTTTTGATCAGATAGTTTTTGTAAAAATAAAAAAAGTATGTAGTCATAAGCATTTAAAATATATGACTCGATATCAATAAGTAAAAAAAAAATAGTCAGATGCAATAGATTTCTTAGTTCGTTGCAAAGCTCTCTCTGGAAGTTACAGCTTCAAAACATGTACAGTAAGACATAATTAGCTTTTTAAAGCATTATGCTTCAATTTTGAACCTTCAAGCATCTTCAGTGTCCAAGGTTACAATGGTCTCTCTATTGTGATTGCAATTAAAACATTTCTTTGTATATTTTCAATAGCAGTCAAGACAGGATATTGATTATACATTTGGAGTCGCTGTTTTGTTAAAACATAGATTTTGTGCCCAGTTAATTTTTTAGATGGTGAGATTAAGTATGCATTATATAATACGGTATATTCCTTTATTTATGTTATTTTATTTTTATTCATGTGTAATGCCCTAGTACTATTCACAGAGAAGCAGCCCTCATATCATAAGGGTCCCACGTTCATAGTTCACTGTGGTTATGATGTTCTTCGGCTCATATGTCCAAACATGAGTCATTGACAAAAAGCTCTATATCTGGCCAGAGTACAGTGCCTTGCAAAACGTTACAACCAAAAACATAAATGTATTTTATTGGGATTTTATGTGATAGACCAGCACAAAGTGGTACATAATTGTAAAGTGGAAGAAAATGATAAATGGTTTTCAAAATTCTTTTACAAATAAAAATCTAACTTTCAGTGGAACCAATTGCCTGCAGAAGTCACCTAATTAGTAAAAAGAGTCTACTTGTATGTTATTTAATCTCAGTATAAATACAGCTGTTCTGTGAAGCTCTCAGAGGTTTGTTAGAGTAACATTAGTGAGCAAACAGCATCATGAAACCCAAGGAACACACCAGACGGGTCAGGGATAAGTTTAAAGCAGGGTTAGGTAATATAAAAATCCCAGGCTTTGAACATCTCACAGAGCACTGTTCAATCCATCATCCGAAAATGGAAAACTTAAGGCACAATCGCAAACCTAGCAAGACACGGCTGTCCACCTAAACTGACAGAGAGCGTGAATCAGAGAAGTAGCCAAGAGAATCTGTCAATATGAAAACTATTAGTCGTGCACTCCACAAATCTGGCTTTTATGGAAGAGTGACAAGAAGAAAGCCATTGTTGAAAGAAAGCCATAAGAAGATTTGCAGTTCCACATGGCTTGTCACAATCTGCAAACAGTACTTTTTATGGCTGATCATTAAACTGATCATTGACTAGAATCGATGATTGTCCCATCAATAGCTGACCTCCTTCTTTAGACCAATGTAGTTCAAAATTTCACACGCCTATGCACACTTAAAACAGTAATGTAATGTACAGACAATGGGTGGATATTTAGTCAAATTTTAGTCCATACTGGTATTTTTAAAACCATTTTTTTGCTCTTTGTTTTTAAAAAAAATATATCTAAAAAAAAATCACGAAATGCAAAAACACTCTGTAAAAACAAACCAGCAGGTGATATAACCGCAAAGCCAAGTTGGCCAATCATAAGCCTGGAAACAAGCCTTTACTGAGTACTTCACGCTCCAACATCAAACATATAGCGCATGTGCTGCAAGAGCTTACAAACAAAAACAGTTTTAACCTGGACAGACATATCTAAAAGTCAGTGATCTAAAACAGAGTTTGCATGTGGACGAATTGCCAAAATGCAGAAACAAGTTTTTAAAAATGCCCATGTAGATTTGGACTAGGCCTTAATATTATCACAAATTTCAGAAAACAGTACAAGAGGGCAGAATATAAGTGAGGTATAATAGGTATTAAAAGGTCAATCTAGATGCATAAAAGGCTTGCTTTTTTTTACCGAGGCATATACATTTGGTAGGCAGATAGATTTGCCTCGATGCACTGAGAATGAGACATCCTGAGACACAAGTCTACATTAGATCTATAACATGCAGCCCTGGTACTGAGAGACGAGTGACTAGATACAGCTTCTAACCTGTTGTTACTGAGTATTTTCAACTGCAGCAGTTTGTTGTGTTTGACATTTTGACACGTTGTCTACAAATCTTCTAATATTTAATTTCTCTGCTTCAGTTCCAGAGATCGTATCCTGACATCTACCGCAGACGCTTTCCTACACCTGAGAGCGAAGCTGCAGTTTTCCCAGAGAGGCCTCAGAAAATCAAACCCCAGCTGACATTCTTCACCCTGAAAAAGAAGTCTACACAGCCTTTCCAGAGGAGCTGGAGCTTCCGTGCTTGAACCGAAAATATAGTTAGCTCATCACAAAGCTGCCAAGTACTGTAAAAAAAAAAAAAAAAAAACTGTCTACATACCCATGGTTATCAGGCTGTAGATTCTGGAACGTGTAGTATGGTTAGAACTGGAATTGTTCTGGTTCCTCTTAATGCATGACTGCTATTTACACTGGAAAAATTGTCACTGGATTACGGATCATTATGAATTGAATGCATCTCACATTATCATAACGATATCCACTGATGACTGCTTGAAGTCTTATTTTCAAGACGACATACAGTAGCACTACAGTTTTCTGGTCCAAAACGTGATCTCTTAACATATATTTATGAGCGATGCATGACACTCAGGTGACACAGCAGACTGTAGTGTAGGCGTGTGGGTGATTTTTACGTTTTTACATCTCTTTCATTGGATCAGTGGCATGGTAGTGTAATGGTTAGTGATATGGCTTCACACCTCCAGGTTTAAGGATTCAATTCCTGGCTTGGGTCTGTGTGTGTGGAGTTTGCATGTTTTCCCCATGCTCGATGTGTTTCCTCTGACTGTCCTAAGAAATGCTGGGTAGGCTAATTGTCATTTCGCCGGGGTTCTGATATATATGAGCTGTAATATTTTGTATTTTTTACACCCAAAATGTAAGTTATTACATAGGTTAAACCCTGCAGCGAATAAAATATATCCAGGAGAAATCCACTGCAGGGCAAAAGACACATTTTTTTTTTCTGGTGAACTTTGACCTGTAAATTTACAAGCTTAAAATCTTGAGTGCAAACAGAAAAAAAGATGGGAGGCTGTGGCCTCTTGTGTGGTAAAAATGAAGGAGGTGCTACATATTGAGTAACATCACACAGCCTTGCTGTTTTATTACTGAACATCTGAGGGGGAAAAATATTGATGTCTTGGTGAGTTTTTTACAATAATAACATTTTGTTCTCTTTGGCTGCTAGCTTTTCCTGTTAACAATATTTTGGGTCACTTTTAGGTTCTCACACACACACACATACAGAATGTGTATGGAAATGCTCTCACTTTACCTATTAAACATAGCTATGGTGTTTACTGTTGTTTTTTTTATTATGCAACTTTACCAAGTGATCCTAATTCATGATTTACTTTCTGATTACATTACTTTCACATAGTTGACGGTTCACTACTATTCTTCCAGGTTTTTGTTAATGTGTGTAAGTGTTATTAACCCAGTTGCAGTAATTTATCTTTGTCTTAACAAATACAGTATATCAGTGGTTATATACTTTGTGACAGTTTTTCACTTTTTTTTGATGCTTCATTGTATTTAACATTGTATTTTCATTTTGGTTGTTTTTCTCAATTACAGTATTATTTTTTTTTTTACTTGGCCACAGTATTGATCATTGCCGACTTTGTTTTTGACTGGTTATATGAGATCTGTTTTTGAAGGGTGTGTTTACCATGTATGATATTCTCATTAATTCCAGGATGAAAGTGGAACACCCATAGTGGGAAACCCATGCAGTCCTTTAAATCACTGCTTATTTTTTGTTTGCTAGGACTAAATTAAACATGGGTTAAGCTGTATATTTGTATCCTTTGATATGCTGGAGTTGTTGTTACTGTATAAAAAGTTGCACAGTGATTACTGCTGTAATTAAAAAAAAGTATATGAATAAATCACTTGCATATGGAAGTGAATTTTTTTGTTTTGTTTTTTGAACATCACAAATCAGAAAATTTACATTTCACTCGTGATACAATTTCAGGAAACCCAAGTTCTCCATGACTGATCAGAAATAAGTGTGTAGTGGCTGTTGGTAAAACAGAATATGGTAGAACTAAAACACTCAGATAACCTGATTCAGGGATAGAGCAGGTGCTAGAAGAGGAAGGTGACCAACATAGATAAAAGTTACACATAAACATGTGCCACATTTATCACTTCATTTGGTGGAACATCTATTTTTCATGAGTTTTTTTTTTTTTTTTTATCCATGTGAATTACTGAATTAATCAGAACTAGATAAAACACCCAGATTCATCAGTGTTCCTTCTGCAAAATTGTGAAAACGGCTTATTTATAGGTCACAGGGTGGCTTTAAACTGGCCATTCTCTTTTTTTTGATTGAGTGTGTGTGGTGCGTTTGTCTTAGCAGCATCAGTGCGCTGCATGTGTGAGTCACACACTGAGAATATAACCCGACAAAAAGAATGTGAAAATCTGTTGTTTTTTTGTCAGGTCCTAAGCGGTTTGTCTATTTGTCTCTCCATTTAAAGTTAAAACGAGGCACGAGACCTGGCTCTCCATTTTGATTTAAGTTTTTGAGAAACACTGAGCTTGCATCAGGGAGAGAGACTCAGAGGTAGTTTTAAGCTGAATCAGTTCAATCTAATTTCACAAATTCTATTTTATTTACTTGTATAAAGCGCTTTTAACAGTGGTCATTGTGTGCAAAGCAGCTTTACACAAAATTAAAAAGTAAATTAGGGAAATGAGTATGAAATGTGTGAAAACATCTATATAAATCAAAATGATGTGATTGTTCCTGATGAGCAAGCTGAAAGTGACGATGGCATTAGGAAGAAACCTTGAGGGGAACCAGACTCAACAGGGAACCCATCTTTATTTGGGTGATATCAGATAGCAGGGATAGATCTACAGTCATACTGAGAATTAGGAGACTGGAAGACGTCTCGTTTTCTGATGGGAAAACAAAAGTGAGTGAGCCAAACAGATCCTCGAAACTCAAAAATGTGTATAAGTTGCGTGCAAAATTGAGGCTGCCTGGTCCACAATCAGAAAAGCAGGAATTTGGAGAAAACCATCAGTCAGCTTCTTTTGAAAAGTAATAGCAAGCCATCCCTGGTGGACATCCCTACTAATGAAACCCCACAAGAGTTTTAGCACAAATTATAGAACCAATTTGCATTACAAACTCTCACACCTCATGTTACTTCGTATTTATTCTTTTGCAACTGCAGAATCTGTACATAAGACAATATCTATTCAACAAACAAATGTACAATACTGTCATGTGTGAATATTTCAGTCTTAATTATTTTTTTATTGTTATATTTAAAATGTATAATTTGCCAGATCACAATTCTCACATGTGCAATATTGTTAAGTACAATATCTCAGCTGCCTTTTATGAACCATATGGAGTGACACTTAATTTGGTTGTACTATGTACAATGACAATAAAAACAATCTATGTCTCTATGTACCTATCTATCTATCCATCTATGTACATATAGAGTTATTCTAGAGAAACATGCCTCATGTCATTCAAATGCCTGATCATTTTCTTGCCGTTCATACTTTGGATCCAATGTTGGCAGATGGAAAAACCATTAGGGAAAAAAAGTCTCAAAATGGAAAATTCCTGTAGGCAAATGCTTTCTGCTAAATTAATTTTTTTCCTAGTTTGGAAAAACTAGTTCAGAGCTCCATGCCATTGTACTAATAAAATAAAACATCTAACTCTCAGTGATGAATTCACGAGATCCAAGATTACCTAGACAAAATTAGTGCAGAGTAAAACTGACCACTAAAAAAAGCAAGTACGGCTAAATTCCTTTCCCTTTTAGGAAATTTACATTGGATTTTGGTCTCAGGGTGTCAAACCTCAGGTCATTGTTTATGGCGAAACTGTGTGTCACAATGAGCATCAAAGATAAGACAAGGCGCCTACATGTGTTAATCATACCCATACCAGATATCCTAAATGAGTCAGGTGACCTTTCCTTATCTGAATATTAAGTAAGCCAACTCCAAATGTTTGCTCGCTCTATTGCTTTTCTGCTACTTCAGAGTTCTCCATGGCGTCCTGCTGCAAATGGATGTGAGCCATCATGCACTTGATGCACATGACATTATAGACCTCAGCAGGATGCCTTGTTAGTTCACTGACAGAAAAGGTTTTTCATGTTGAGAAGGAGAATTGCACAGCCACCTCATCATAGTGAGTCATAAAGAATGAAATTTCTTCAGCCTGGTCTCTCAGTACTCTTTTTACTCTTTCATGTATATTGGGTTTCATGACATGATGCAGGATGTGTATGGTTCTGTACCATCCAAACTCTTTGGGATAACTCAAAGACACATTGTGTAGCGAATTACAATACTAATGCTACTAAGAATTTTAAATAAAGGATTATTGATCCTAAATATTCCTGAAGAGTTGAACTTCTTTCTTAATTAATGATATCCTTTAGCATGACCTAATGAAAGTAAATAATCAACCATAAGCTTAAAGGTTAGGAAGATTATAGTTCTTAACTATTTGCATTTAAAGCTGCCATTTTTTTGCTATTTACTAACTTGTTTACCAACCAGAGAACAGCAGAGCTGAGCAACAAGTTGGAGGTTGGGCTCTTCTTATATGAGGTCACAATAGGGGAAAATGTAATTCTCTTATTTAAGCCAAAAAAATGGAAAAAGGATACAAAGCAGTTTTTTATTCATTGTTTTGGTTTGCATATGCACACTGAAGATCGACCTGAATGTCTAAAAATGACTGAAAAGTGAATTTTGCATACTACATCTTACTACTTCAAATTACAGTATATCCCTTCAAGTTCTTGCATTAAAGGTGCATTATATAGGATTAATATATTCTCTAGATTTTTATATGATGACATGACGAGCACCCAAACAAAAAGAAACCTTCAGGACCTGAAAATATTTTTGTAAAATATAAATATATTTTTTCCCTTAAGCGCTTTGATAGACCATGGCTAGAACGCCATTGCTCATTGCTTTATTTAAGGAATTTAAAAATATATAATTACACCTTCAAACCATCTGACTGTGAGTGGCCTTCAATACCAAGAATGCACCATGAGGACACAAATGCATGCTAAATGCATGCTCTGTATTAGTATGCACACATTGTTATTGTTCGGCTGCTCCTGTCAAGGGGTCAACACAGCAGACCATCCAATCCGCATACAATTTGGCACAGGTTTTTAGGTCAGATGCCCTTCCTGATGCAACCCTCCTATTTTATCTGGTCTTGGTACAGGCATTGCCTCCAGCAGCTGGAGTTTGGGCATTGGCGAGGAATCAAACCCAAGCTTTCTGCATGGCAGGCCAATATCGTGAAACTGTGCGGCCAATGTAGTAGCATGTATAGAAGCACAAAAAGCATTGGTACCAGGTTAGGGAAATTCAAGTACTTATCATACCAGATTTTTTCCTGTTTTATTATTTCCTAAAAAAGCCAAGCCAACAAAAAGAGACACCCTAAGTATTTCAAGAAGACCATATGGCACAACATACAGTGGGCATTACTGTATCTGACTGACTTCTGAACTGTCTTTAAAATAAAGTAATTCTGAATTTCCTATAGCAATATCCACTCACTGGACACTTCATTAGGTACACTTTACAAGTATTGGGTTGGATCCCCTTTTCTCTCAGAACTGCATACATTTGTATAGCATAGCAAGATATAGTTGCTGCAGATTCACACACTACGGGCAATTTGGGAATGCCAATTAGCCTGCATGTCTTTGGACTGTGGGAGGTACCCAGAGGAAACCCACCAAGCACAGGGAGAACTCCACACATAGCTGGGAATCGAGTCTGGCCAGGAATTGAACCCGGACCCTGAAGGTGCAAGGCGACAGTACTAACCACTACACCACCGTGAGATTGGTGGCTGCACATCCATAATATGAATCTCCTGTTCTACCACGTTCCCAATGCGGTCTATTATATTTAGATCTGGTGACTGTTGAGGCCATTTGAGTACCCTGAACTCATTTGTCACTGTGGTGCAGGAAACCAGTTTGAGATCATTTTAGCTTTGTGACATGGCACATTATCCTGTGGTCACAAAGGGATGGATATGACCAGCAGCAATACCCGGTGTGGCTTTGGCATTTCGACTGTGCATTTCGGTACTCATGTGCACAAAGTATGCCAAGAAAATATCTTCCACACTATTACACCACCACCACCCAAACCATTTATACACGTCAGGATTAATCCATCCTTTCATGTTGGTTAAATTCTGACCATACTATTGTGCTGCAATGTTGCAGCACAAGTCAAGACATAACAATCAGATCAGGCAAAGTTTTTCCAGCCTTCTATTGTTTTTTTTGGGGGTTTGTTTTTTAAGCTCATGTGAATTGTAGCCTCAGTTTCCTGTTCTTGTTCAGTGGCACCCGGAATGGTCTTCTGCTGCTGTAGCCGATCTGCTTCAATGTTCGACATGTTGTGCATTCAGAGATGGTCTTTAGCATACTTTTGGTTGTAATGAGATGCTATTTAAATTGCCTTCCTGTCAGCTTGAACCAGTCTGGCTATTCTCCACTGACCTCTGGCATCAACAAGGCATTTTCTCCCAGAGAACTGACGCTCACTGGATTTTTGTCTTTTTCAGATCATTCTCTGTAAAACCCCAGAGATGGTTTTTGTGTGAAAATCCGAGTAGATCAGCAGTTTTGGAAATACTCAGACCAGCCCGTCTGGGACCAACAACCATGCTACATTCAAAGTAGCTTAAATCATTTTTATTCTCTATTCTGATGCTCAGTATGAACTTCAGCAGATTGACTTGACCATGTCTACATGCCTAAATGCATTGAGTTGCTGATAAGATATTTTTTACTAACAAACGGTTGGATCGCTGTACCTAATTAGGTAGCCACTGAGTGTATTTTTTATTATTCATAGATATATCTACAGTAGTGTTATTTACAGAATATTAATAAACCACTGTTGTCAGGCCCAAATGTCCTTTGAGACTTTTTTATGTCTTAAATTGGCCACAGTGACCTGCAGTGTTTGCTCAGTAACTGCTATGAACACAAAACTTTTACCCACAGGGAAATTAACTCCGACAGCGAGTGAGAAGAGCAATAGTGACGTTCTAGTTTTAGTTTTAAATTTCAGCCAGAAAGTGACGAAAGCTACCGAGTGGCCAGACCTTTTGGGATACAACTGCTATGACCTTCGTACTGTGAATATACAGATCACAATGCCAGTCTCATGAGATATCATTGTATTTGTCTTTTTCCTGACTGCATTTTTTCATTCTTAGATATTATTCAGCTTCGCAAGCCTTTCAGACAAGTGTTTTATGTCTGCCTCAGGTGGCAAGGGATAAAGAGAAAAGAAAATCGTGTGTTTTTTGGTGCTTATTATTACAGGCACACCTTATACCACAGACAAACATTTTGCAAGGACAGTAAGGCAGGACTACTCTATTTTGGATGTTAACAACTGGAGGGTTTAAGTACTATACAGCTAAGCATTTAAAGCTCAAATGCAACATTTCAACATGAATCAATCCATTTTAAAACACAAGATTAACACAAGGAATGGGTTGGAATAATGTGTTATTCCATGTTTTAAACGTAGAATCACGGTATTAACTGATATTAAATCATTATTTGCTATCAAGGACAAGAACTAAGCGGATAGGATTTATGAGACTATTTTAATGTTATGATCCAAACCAAAGGATTAACAAAGTATTTAAAGACACATCCTGCTGGGTGTGAGGCAGAAGTAACCCGAGATCTAAAATGCAACCTGCTTCGACACTTAGATAGCATAAAGGGTTGGATTTTACACCCTGACAATCAACCTTAACTTCAACTTATGCAACTGGGTGATGGCTGTTAATTTCCCATTCTACAGTCATGAAATGGGTAAAACATGACCTACAAAAATTTTTTGAGGGTGCCATGATTCTGTACAGATAAACTGTGTAATTTTTCCCTCTTCCCAAATCTGTCTATACCTTATGAGCTTGTTACGCCCATGAAAGCAGCTCTTTCGCATTCTTATATTCTGTCTGATGATGTAAATCGAATTATAAACACTCTCAGCAAGAATTGCCTTGCGGTGATATTAGATGGGAGGATTGGAACACAATATCTATAAATAGTTGGAGATAATGCAACAATGGTATTTGAATTATGTTGGGGGAAACAAAATCATTCATATACACATGAAGAAAGAACTAGGCATCTGTTTTCAAATAGGCATCTGTGTTCAGCTGAGAAATCATGAAATCTCACATGACACCACTGCCACTGGCAGTCTGACCTGGATGAAACCTTTATTGACATCTTTTTATCTGTAGAAAACTTAACTCTGCTGGCTTATACAATCCAGATGCCCTGCTGTCCCTAACATACAGTCTAGTAAAGTGAGTTTTTTTTTATATGCTCAGGGTCAGTCTCTTTTCATTAAATTCTGGGTAATAGCACCAGATGAACAGGAGGCTATTCATCACCCTCTGTCCTCAACACAGATCCACAGCAATTTTGAGGTCACAGAGATCTGTGGCCACCTGTCATTCGTTCATGATTTTGGCACATAATAAACGTAGGAGCTTTGTAACTTATGACTTCTATTTAATTTATCCCTATGACACTTTTTCATTAATTTGACCCATATTGTTGTTGTTGTTGTTGTTGTTTTTTTTTATCAGGATGTAAATGTCCACCAGAGAGCAGTGTGTAGTCACTGTTAAATATTAACCAGCTCACGCAAAGGTATGCAAACATCTTTCAGCTTTGCATGCTTCATACTCTGTAACCTGCATGTGTGCATTGGTCACCGTTTATCATTCTGCCCACAATGATTTTTTTTCACAACCTTCAAACCTAAGCAACAAAATGTAAATCCTATTTCTGATTAAACACTAGATCAGATGCCTCGAGAACCATCTGACACTGGAAAAACAGTCCACTTTCACACCTACTGCTCATAGCAAAGTTAGACTATTATTTCCCAGTTCTATTATTAATCATATCTATTATATTTTTGGTCATTATTTTTTTATCAATAATTTGTCTATTATTACTATTTTGATAGAAGAAAAGATTAAGCTTCTGAACAATTTGTTACTCTGCAATTCCATAGCTTTCTTTTTTCCTTGGGCTTTCACCAGATCTGAGATTCGATTCATAAGATCTGGCAGAGGGTTTTACAGTGGATGCCTTTCCTGTCATAACCTACAGTTTCTCCAAGTATGGGACTGAAACTTAAACCGCTGACCCTCCGATCAGCAACCCAGAGTCTCAACTTTTTGAGCCACCATTGCCCCATACAGTTTCATAGCTTTGTTGTAATGAATAAGATTTTTAAGGAGCTTTTAAGATTTTTTTTTTTTTTTTAAGTCTCCTTTATCTTAATTGTCTCGACTGTTACATTTTTTTACATTCATTTACTCATTATACTGGTCAACATTGCGGTAGAGCCACTGGTTACACCCTGGGAATACATCCTGGATGGCATTCTGGTGAAATGTTTAGCACCATACACACACACACGCATATTTACTCACAGTTTAGGGGCACCAATTCAACTGTTAGTATCTTTCTGGGAGGTGGGAAGAAACCCACCTGTACATGCCAACAGCATGTGAAACTCCATTCACAAAGTAACCTGAGCTCAGGAGTGAGGAATTCCCAGCTGGCAACTTTACTCATTTTACTGTCATCCTGTATAAAATATTCATTAGAGACTCTTATATTGTTGAAAAACATTTATGCTCTAGCCCCTTTAATCTACTTAAAGCTATGATACTGTACACTACCACTTTCTCAGTGTTCTTTTTAACTTCAAGAGTTAATGAATCTTTTTTAATTAACATACATTAATTGCTTTCATCTCAGAAACACATTTTTTTTTAATTATATTCTTTTGTTTAATCTAATTGACAGTTTGCAGGAAGTTCTAGAACATACTACGCTACCAAGAACAAGTCAGGCCTGTTACTTAAAAAAAACAAAACAAGTGAAACTCCCTGTGTTTACTCCAATGCAAAACTATTTCAGTCCTCCCTACTGTAATTGTTTTGACCTTTGAAGCAATGCAGTTTCTCCCTTAGGATTGTAAATACTCTAATTATTGGCTTTTTCGTTTAAAAAGACTCAGAGGTTTCAGTTTATTATTTTTTTTAATGGAAATGCCATACTGTATTTGTTGTTTTAGAGAATTATTCATTGAAAAACTATTTCTACAGCAAACGAGGCAGAAGACTGGTGACAGGCAGAGTCTTCAGTTTCTGGACTGCGGTGGAGGTGGTAATGATATTTACCCCAATATTATGAATCACTCATGTTTCTAAATGTGTGTGGGCTATGTGGCCAGAGCTGACTAAATGGACTATTCATCCTGCAGGAAATCACTTAAAATTTCTCCTTCTTTTATTTTACATTTACATATTGAATGTGGTATTTGAGCTTCGTTTTTAATGGATTTTGCGAAATAAAATGAAATAAAATAAAAATCTGGGTATTCACTGCACACTTGTAATGTTAAGTACCTCATCAATAGCTGTTAGAGCTCTAGCCTGTGCCCTTCTGAACTCTAACATTTTTCTATCTTGATCTCTCACTGTGGTTTGCACACACTGTAATAAGCCTGGCAGAAATGACACGGTGCCCATAAAAAAAAAATAAAAGAAAATGTAATCCATCACATTTAAAGGTATGTCAAGCCATTTATTAAACAATGTTAGGTGAAACAACCTTGTACTGTACCTACGCACAGTGCTGCTGTTTTGTCATGTACACCTACAGTATAGCTGCAATTTGAAGATGTACAAGCACACAATGCATCCATGGTGCTGTTTATGTTTTAGTCCCTCCTCTCTTCCCCTTTATTCCCACTGACTTCATAGGAGTGACCTAAATAGAATAAATAGAATGTGATCAGTGGTGGTCCTATGATGGATAGGATAGATGCGGATAAACTGTGTGCATACAAAATAAGGCAAATTTAATCAACTGGGGAGTTACTGTAGCTACAATCTAAACAGCAAATCAATATGGCTGAACTTACAGTAAACAAACTGTAAAAATATAAAAAATAATTAAATATAATATAGAGAAAAGCTCTGCCTTTTCTCTCATATCCAAATACATCGGTGACAACCTTATTGGGAGGATGAAGTGGATCAGCAGAAAGTAGAATCTTTTTTGGACACAAAGGAATTAAAATCACCAAGGGGCTAAACTGCAGGAAAAGCAATTAGGACAGCTTGTGTTGTCTGTTCTTCAAGTTTAATGTCAGCAAGTTAAAGTAAGGTGCAGTGCATCGCTATCTGTCTGTCTTGCTAACCTTGCTAACCTTAGCAGTGCAACTCTTGATCTGTCCATGTCTTGTGTGCTTTCCAACCAATTCTGGAGCTGTGTTCTTTGATAGGAGTGACAAAAGTGAAAGTGAAATGCAACTATTTATTGCACTTGATAACTGCAAACTGGCAACGGTGTCATAAATTTTAATAAATAAATAAAGTTTGGAAAGTGCTACCAAATCTGCCATTTTCTAAGACATTCATCCTTTCCTTTTAAATGCTGACAGTGACAGCAAAAGAAGTCATATTGTAAACATATGTAAATGTTAATTTAAAAAAAAAACTATATATATTTGTATTTGTAAAAGAAGAATTTTCTTTTCTTTAAATGTAGAATATTGTTGTGTAGTTTGGGACCTCAGCAGTAACATTGCCATGCTGTTGTTGTTTATGAGTAATTGCCATAGTACTGAACAATCATAAAAGGACCGTGAAGGGGAAGGAGGCTTAGACTGATCAGATACAGTAATTCTGGTACATATTTCATAAGGGCTGCATCATGCAAACAATGCAACTAAGGAGATTTGAAATTACTGGGACAGGGATAAGCACCCATCAAAACATTATCAGGACCTGCAAGAATTGCACTAAACCATCAACTTTGTGGAAGAAATGCGGTCGGAAAAAAAATCGTGACTGGAGATCACTTAAACAATTGGTGAAGTTGCACAGTAAAAAAAAAAATCAAAAGAAAAAAACATAGCTATGTTTAATAGTATACGTAAGAGCATTCCATACACACACAATGTGATGATAACACACAGCATTGGGACTAAACACCTGTGTGGCCATAAAAAAAATCACTTAGTTAGTGAGACTAATCAGGAAAAAAAGGCACCAATTTGTTAGGAAACATAAAGATTGGACTTTGGAGCAATGGAAAAATGGAAAAAGGTCATGTGATCTGATGAGTAAAGATTCCAGAATGATGGGTGTGTCAGGGTAAGAAGGGAAGTGCATGAAGTGATGCACTTGTCATGCATAATGCCCACTCTACAAGCCTCTGCAGGCAATGCTATGATCTGGGGTTGTTTCAGGTGGTCGGGTCTTGGATCAGTAATGTTATGTGGCAATAAAATTAAATTAGCTGATGACCTGAATGTACTGAATGACAAGGTTATACTATCTATGGTGTTTTTCTTCCCATATTCTGGACTTAAATTGTGAAAATGTAGTTCTGGGATTCCATGAGGAATCATTTTCACATATGAACTGGACACCACATTATGTACAGTAATCAAAGCTTAGGATAATTAAAATTGAAATTAGAGTGTCCCACCTTGTTTTGACCAGGCAGTATACAATGGACTTCACAATATTTTCTTACTAAATTGTTGTTGTTAAATTCTTAAAGAATTTGTTGAAAACTCTTACTATATATTTTCCCCAAATATATATTTCTTCTTTTATATATATAAGTTTAACAGAACAGTGAAGAGATGAGGATTTTGCAATGGATGATATGCTTCAGATGTGGGACTTTCCAAAAATGATCAGCAAGTACCCATACACTGTACAAGTACACTGGTACTCGTACATAGTCTAGCAAAAAGTAGTATCACTGCATCCCTAACATTATATACGTTTTTAGAACCCTTTTTATTTGAAAAGAAGAGGCTAGCAACAAATCTAATGACTTTTCAAGCAGCATTTGCTAAATTAATTGAGATGACAGAGTTACCACCAGAACCTTGCAATTTCATGTGCCTATATTCCATATTGTATATCCTATCACTATTTTGCCAAGACAAGTGATACCATCCAGCTGCATCTTTTCAAACTTTGGGGCAAAGTAACAAACTTGGTGGAAAGAGCTATCCGTTTTTCTGCTTGCGTGAGCTCACAGATGCCTATGTTTAGCAAGTGTCACTATGAATAAATTGAGAGTGCGGGTATGCAATCCCCTCTTAGAGAGCACAGTCAATCAACACACTAGACTCATGGCTACACGTAGCGTGTAGCATCTCCCTGAAATTGAACGAATGACAGGATGAATGTCAATTAGTCAGCGTATGGTTGGTTTGATGCTTTACTGTATGTGAAATAGTGTGTCAATCAGCGTCACTTCCTCAGCCAGACACCCAGTACATAAAAGTAAAAGACAGTTGGAAAAGAGAATTGATCTTACCGAGTTTACCAAACAGGAATAGAAGCAAAGTTTGAATCCACTTTATGTTACCCCCACATTGGGCAAACATATGCTGAAAGAATCTATGTATTCCAACAAGAGAGAAACAATCACATCAAGTGTATACATGCCTAATATTAACTATTATAGGACTATCAAAGGTTTTCACCATCAGTCTCATTCCATTTGAAAATGAATTCATAACAGACCGGAGCAGCTCAAACTGTTCAGAGTGAGGTCCAATGAGGCTATTATGGCTATTATTCAGTTTATTAGTGGAATATCAGGGTCCGTGTAAATGCACCTATTGATCAGTATACTTCCTAACGACCAATCACTGATCACTTTTATTCCTAACAAGTGATGTTCACCAATATTTTTTCTATATATAAATACTTAATAAAAGCAAGGGTGTTCCTTTCATAATTATTTCCTCTACATTTGTTTGCCTACTCCTCAATACCACTGCTTCTCTGTCTGCATTCTTGGTAAAAAATTTGTTCCATTTTGTAACTACATAAATCATTAGTTTGTGGTTCAAAGACTTTCTATTCTATTCTAATCTACATGATTCTCATTTTTTCAAAAACAATATTATATAACTTGCATTCGCTTATATATAAATATAGATTATGCCTTTTGGCCACTCATCATTGGATGTGTTAGTTATCTAATTATTATTTGTTTTTGTTTGTTAGGTAGTTTGTAATTAAGTACATAGATTATAGTATAGAATGTATTGCTGTCAAAAGCTTTATTGCGCAATCTCAACATGCTTAAAGTACTGTATAATACTATGTAAGTTCGCTTTTAATCTTTTTTCAGAGTCTCTGTGAAACAGCTAGAATCAATGCGTCAGGTTCAATTAACTAATACAGTCAGTTATATCCCAATTAAAATTTTACATGCCTATCTACACTCACCTAAAGGATTATTAGGAACACCATACTAATACGGTGTTTGACCCCCTTTCGCCTTTAGAACTGCCTTAATTCTACGTGGCATTGATTCAACAAGGTGCTGAAAGCATTCTTTAGAAATGTTGGCCCATATTGA
>JAOVVA010000009.1:11792256-11814461 GCA_028565275.1 Leiocassis micropogon | reverse complement strand
ATTCTCCCTCCTCTAGCCTCAGACTGGCTGCAGAGAGTTGTGATATTGAGCATGCAGAAAATAGATTCAAAATACAGTTAGAGCGAGTGGAAATAACATTTGAGCACTTGCATGAGGTTTCAATTGAGCAGAAATTAAATCTGCGATCAAAACACAGGTTATGCATAGTTTTTTTGGTACGAAAATAACGACATGCATACTGCTCCAACCTCGTTAAATTAACTGACAAGTCTATTTAGTTCTGCCACCTTGTTACACATCAAGTGAGTGACAGCGGAACGTCGTAATGAGGAAGAGAGATGAGAGAATTGATCAAGTTTTATGACTGAATCATTAGCTAATCTCAGGCCTGATTGGTGAATTAATAATGTTTTGTTTTACACTGCATGAGTGTGACCATTGAGTGTGACTGCTACAGCATCTGGGATTGTTATCAAGTAAATAAGCACATTAATGCAGCGTGATCTGAATGCAGGGAAATGCATGCAGTCGATTCGCCATCATTCAGAAATGAGTTTTTTTTTCCTGATTAATCGTGCAGCCTTATGTGATATACCGATCACTAAATTTGACAGTTCTAACCAGAAACAAATGGTTTTAGGATAAATGAGAATAATTAATATACCAGTAATTTAGTGCTTTTGTCCCTGAGGACAAAACATATCTGAACTGAGACAGAGCCACCAGAGTCCTTTCACATTCATTTACAGGGAAGCAACATGCATATGAAGATTCACTAAAGATTTATTAAAGATTATTATTGGTATTCAAATACAAGGAAATATACAATAATGTTACTAAAAACTGGCAATAAATATTAAAATGCTGCTGAAATTTTAACTGCTTATTCTTTATAGATTTACATACATAATCCTAATCTAAATCCTAACACAAACATAAAATTAGCCATTACATTTTAGTTGACTAACCATGCACTATACTGCTTTATTCAATGCATCCTTAGAGAATCATTCTTAAGGTAGCTTTCTGAGCATGCATTGAACACACTGCATACTTTCCCCTGAGAAGAGCTGTCCACAACGTTATTTTCTTTATGTTCGAAGAGAGCTGGCTAACATTACAACTTACTTCATTAACAATAATCTAATTTCTCAGTTTAAAAAAATGAGAAGATTAGAGATTAATAAAATGTGATATTAGATTATATACAGTATGTGAAACAGAATAGTAATAGAGATGACGTTCCAAATATTGTCTCGTGCTTTTGTTTGAAAACAGAGCGAGCCCTGCACGCGCCACGGCGGTTTGTTCGTTAGTTTCGTTAACTGTTTAGTTGCTGAACAATACAGCGATGAAAAGGTTTGTCCTTATAATAATAATAATAATTCATTAGTACACTGTAGTGTGAACAGAGTAAACGCCACCTTGAGTGAGTCGGAGTAAAAGTTTTTTTTTATCATCTTGTCACGACCTGTTGAAAAATGCCTCAGCCTGCTAGCTAGCGCATTTTCATTTCTTTTAGAAACAAGCTAAAGAAATACCCCACCGAGACGTATTTGGTGAGTGAACAAGTATCCGTTTGTTGGCAAATGGACAAAAAGTTTAAATGACAAATAGCTTTAATATACAGTGAATTGTTGTTCAAAGTTGTTAATTCGTAACAAATCTGTTAAGCAATGTTTTAAATAACTTGACCGCGGGACATTGTAGTGATTCTCGAACGAATCGGCTCACTGAGTCACTTTAAGGTGAATCGACTCAGATGTGAGCCGTTTCAGTGATGTTGGAGGAATCGTTCCTTTGAATCGGCTCCTTTACGCCGAGAACCGAGTTGGATTTTGTTTGTGCTGATTTTCTCCCTGTCACGGTTGCTGAGTTATGTAATCAAAGTTAAGTATATTTTTAGTGAAATACTTAAAAAATGTAAAGTGAAACTGTCTTAACACTAAGGTCTGTGTAGTGTCTGATTCTCAGCTGGAGAGGAGACGCAATTATGCACGGCATTCATTTATATATATATATTTATTTATATACACACTTTTAACAGTGGTCATTGTCGTCAAAGCAGCTTTACACAATAAAAAATAAATAAAAACAATTATGGAAATTAGCTTGAAAAATGTGAGGAAATATGTATAAATCATTTTTATACATATTTCAGATTGTCCCTGATAAGTAACACAAGGGTGATGGTTGCAAGAAAAACTCACTGAGAGGTCAATAGGAAGAAACCTTGACAGGAACCAACCCAACAGGGAACTCATCATCATTTGGGTGATATCAGATATCAGGGATTGATCTGTAGTCATACTGTGTGTTAGGTGGCTGAAAGTTCAGTATAACAGGAGAGGTGTTAATATGTAAGTTAATATGTTGGTTATTGGAGTCTCAAGTACAAAACTGTTTGTGGGAATTTCAGTTTTCAGCCACAAGCCATCAGAGAACAGCTGTCTGCACACGACACACATCCCAAGCAGACCACACAGGATCTCCATGCGACGAGATCTCCAACGAGAAACATGGCACCAGGATGAGTCAGACAGGTCCTGAGGGCAGAGGGGCAGTGAATCACTGGCAGCCCAGGAGCGGCATGTGCAGCTCGACAGAGAGAGACAGACATGAGGGCTCCCTGTGAAGTAAAGCAATCAGTCACTTCACCATTAAAATTCATTCATAAATTCAGGGATGCTTACATGTGAACATTTCAGTGAACATTTACCTGATTTTATAATTTCATTAGCAGATTTTATAACATGCAATAAAAATAAAATGACAAGTAGGACTGCATTAACTGTGTCAACTATAGTTAGACAAAGACAATTAGACAATAATTGATCAAAACCTGGCAGAATGATGTTCGGGAGCAGAAATATTGCTCTTCCTACTATCATTTCATTATTAGTGTAGTGACATGGGAAAATCCTTCACACAGTGAAATTTACACATTATAAACTTTGACCTCATTTCCATATTATCTTGGTTTAAATGATTTGATAAAGTCTAAAGATTTTCCAATGGTCAAATACTCCACATTTGTAATTTAATTTATGTATTTAAAAAAGTATTCGTGACACTATATAAATACAATTACACCGTGCAATAATTACATCGATCATGCATCAGCATGTTAGTCTCTTGAATCTTCTCACCTGGGATAATGTTATTTAAAGGCATACCCAGTACTGATAACTGTTTTAGTTATTGATAACTACAATAAAATAATCGCTGATTAATTCAATGCAGTCTATAATTGTTTTCCCCCAAACATTTCAAACTTTAACTGGGCCACTTATACATTTTAAAATTTCCACCTGCACAGAATGTATAAGCACTTTGCTGCGTGTTATTGGTGACATGACGCGCAGGTGTATCAAAGGCAATTGTACTGTATTGTTACAAACAGAATGGATTACACTTATGCCTTTTTATAGTCTACGGCTTCTTCAAAGTGTGTAATGAAAGTAAGTAGAATAATTTAGCAAGGATTTGGACGGATTGTCTTTAGGCAGACTGACTGTTTTTTATTTATTACAGCACTTGTTAAACTGCCTCCTTAACTGTTTTTTTTTGTGATATTTGCAGACAAACCCCTTAGGTAAGATTAGAGTAATTAAAAATGCTTTGATGTATTTATGGCTTCTTTAACTAATGGCCATAAACTCAAATGTACTATATAAAAAATCTATTTGCAAGAGCCACAGTTGTGCATAACAGTTCCTACATGTGTCTTCTTTCATCTACTGAAAGACAGAAAATGAAAAAATAAACAAAGTTCTTGTTTTACAGCAGGATGAATGAGAAACAGAAGGAGATCGATAAACCCTACATCTGTGGATTTTGATTTTTGGTGATCTTTCACTTTGAGTAAGATAGATGAGCTTGTTTGTAAGGAATAGATCAGCACAGATGTCTTCTGACAGCATCACAATAAAGCCTCACTCCCTGAATGAGCTGACATCATGGTCCTTGACTCCCGCCTAAAATCTAGGATTTTTTAGTCTTTCTGAAAAACAAAGCAAAACAAAAAAGGTGTGAATATAGCATGCAAACTATAAAAATATACAGTGCATCCAGAAAGTATTCACAGCACATCACTTTTTCCACATTTTGTTATGTCACAGCCTTATTCTAAAATGGATAAAAGTAATTTTTTTCCTCAGAATTCTACACACAACACCCCATAATGACAACATGGAAAAAGTTTACTTGAGATTTTTGCAAATGTATTAAAAATAAAAAAATTGAGAAAGCACATGTACATAAGTATTCACAGGCTTTGCAAAATTGAGCTCAGGGGAAGGTTACAGAAAAATTTCTGCTGCTTTGAAGGTCTCACATCTCCCTGCTTCAAATAATTAGTTTTTGGCTACACCTAGCGCTATAGATACAGTTTTTTTCCCCCACACAACATATCTTGTTTCTGTGCTCATAGGCCAGATTTCCTCTATAGTTAATGCTATACAATGTGGATAACCACTAGTAACCATGTTACACACCTTGTAGCCAGGTTTTCGCTAATGCTTGCAGTGTCTGCATCTCTTGGAAAACAAAGACAGGCACTAGCTATGTGCTTTATGGGATTCACCACTTCACTGAGTATGACTTGGACATGGGCCGTGCTGACTACATGGCGATGACGATGTCAACTCAGTGCTCTTGGCTGGCAGTTTTAAATCTGGCAGTTCTGCAGCCTGAACAGCTTGCTTGATCAAGTCACCCAGGTTCAACACAGAAAACAATTCATATCAGGTTGAATTTAATTCTATTTACAATATACTATATAGAGCTTTTAATTGTGAACATTGTCACAATACCTATTTATAATTAGCAAGCCAGATGCAACTGTGGCAAGAAAAATTCCCTGGTTTTGCACAAAAGAGATAAACCAACCTCAGAAGAGAACCAGTTCTCTTTGGGGTGACACTTGATTGTATCTTTTTTAAATATCTTTTTATTTAATAATTGTTTATTAATGAGTCAAGCAGTGCTAAGGGTTTTGAATGAAACTTTAGTATGAGCATTTTTGAACTTTTGAAGTCGTTATATCAAAATGAAGTTACAGACAACAGTTTGAGTTTAATTCTAAATAAATCCATGATTTGGCTGCAAACATGGCTCAGCGAGATCAGTGATTTAGGAGCTGAGACTGTCATTTTGAACCCTCCTTTCAGTTCAGCAGCCAGCCATCCTTCTTCCCTTTATCAGCAGAGTGTGAGAATAGTGTATCTGCAGCTGTCTTTTTCCAGGATGATAATGACCTACCAGATTAACCACCATTTTAAGTCTGTTCTTCTCAGGATCTGAGGAAAGCTCTGGGTCATCTTTTGCCAACTCACAGACACAGATGGCTTTAAACTAGCTTTGACAGCCCATCTAATGATGCTGGCAGACTGAGTATGGTTGGATGGTGTGTGTTGTGGCTAATATGATAAATAACAAGCAGGTGGGGTTTGCCCATATGCTGTCCAAGTGCTTAGTGCAGATGCACTGATGCCTCCATGGTGAGGATTTATCATATTTGCATTGTGTGGTATGCACCTGCATGCTGAAATAATTGGACCAATCCCTTCTACATTGATCATGATTGAAACCTCACTTCACACATGTGCCAGGGTATGGGTGACTTTTTGCTAAATTGGTTTAAATGCATCTTTATAATATTAAGCACAATTGGCATAATTTGATTTGTCTGATGGATACAAACCGACCTTCCAGTCTCTTCCTTACATGCTGGGGTCAATCAAGGGAGCTATGCAAGGCCTCATGGGTTTGGAGCATGTGGTCTCCTGATGTAAGGTGGAATTGAAGGAATTGACAGCAGTACATCAATGTCTTGCTAGTTTGAAGACATTGCCACATGCTGATCTTGTCAGTCAACAGCTTTTCTTTGCCTTGCACACACTGTCTTTAGATAGAACTGTTTACAACTGGCCTCATTAAGAGCAGCTCATCTGCTTCAAAGGCACAGAAGTGTGGTGTCAGGAGCCTGAACTGGGAATGATCTGTTGGATAAGGGACAAGTCGACATTTCTGTCAGAGGCATGTCAACACCTTGCTGGCAGCGCTGGACAACCAGCAGTGACCTAAATCATATATATTTTTACCCCTTCAACTTCTGTCATTTGTGCTACACTGTACACTTTTAAAGAAAATTGAAGGAGCTTACATGTTTAGGCTTAACCATATTTTTTAATTGTGTGGAGTTTGCTTATGCTCATTGGGTTTCCTTAAGGTAATCCCCCCACACTGTAAAGATATGCAGCGTATGCTGCTTGGAATTTCTAAATTGCCCATAGTGTATGATTGGGTGTGGGGATTTGTGTGAACGTGTGTGCCTGTGCCCTGTGATGGGGCAACTGCATCTAGGGTGTACCCTACTTTGTGCCCTGAGTTCCTTTGGATAGCTTCGGGCCTCCTGTGTCCCTACAGTACATAGGATAAGCAGTACTGACACTGGGTGGATGGCTGATTTATTTATTTATTAATTTACCCCAGAGTACTAAATGACCTGTGCTGCTGGCCAAGAAGATTGCCTAAATATGGGACACAAACATACAAAGAAGATGGATAACTCTGGTTGGTACTATGGTAGCATTGACGTAACATATTGGGTAACATAGACAGTCAAATCTAACTTGAATGGTTTTGGTCTCATATGCCTTAGAAATTTCTAAGTGGTCATGATTTTTCAGTATTAACACAAAGAGTTACACAGTGAATTTTAACAGCGGTACAACTGGTGTGTGTGATTCTCTGTGGTCATGCTATTGAAAAAAAATAAGACTGGACGTACAACTTGGGTGGCAACAGCTTCCATGGTTTGTCAAAAATATATACTTTGCAAATGTAAATAAATAAATACAAATTTAAAAAACAAATATAGGTTGAAAACGCATAGGGGTTAAAACAGACAGAGTACACCAAATAATGTGCATGCGATCTCTAACAAATGTTGATTTCACTTTAGTTAAACTCAAATTAAGATTTAATACAAGAGCAGCTCAGACCTCTTAGTCTTAGAACAATTGTTAAGAATTTTGTCAATTTGATTAGTTTGGTTAACTAGCAGTGTCAGGTAAATTTAAATATATATTTTTTCTGAATGGTTTAACATGTTCAAACAAAATTGATTATTTTTTTCTTTTTTGTAAATCTGTTCCCTAAGAAGAGGTCTATGAGCATATACAGAAGTTAATCTAGATTAATAAAGGAAGTAATTAAAAATAAAAACAGGTGGTGTACTATATCTTGCTTCTGCTTTACTCATCTGGAATGTTTCCTGCTTTACGCAACCTTGAATAGCATCATAAAGAATGTTCAGACATGTTTTTATACCACTATTGTGGAATATACTTGTGCCTAAACTAGTCTGTAAACAAGTACTATGGCAAGCCAGACAAGCACGTTTAAACCCAAGTAAGGTGTGGCACTGATGTAATTACGTAAACAATAGCGCGAGTGAGTAGCCTGTAGGATTACAGCCGATTATATCCTGAATGAGCCGTTCAGCATACAGTGTTTGTGTTGCATTGCACAGACTCTGTTAGTCAAAGCCAGCTCAGCTGGTTTGGAGTGGGCGGTTACACCCCATCATCACTTCATGTCTGTGCATACAGCTTTAAGCTATACAAGCAAAGGCCAGGATTTCTTTAGGCATCTCCTCAGTGTTGGAGTAACAGGGCAGATTATTTTGTCCTTTAGAGCTGTTACAAGGTTTAGAAAGAAAGGTGAGTTGTTTTTTCCCTCCTCATATTTTTGGTTTTAACTCCTTCTACCTGTTACACACATTGTTACTATGAAGCAGTTTGTACAGAATGTGTTTTAGTGTTCAGTGAGTTATGCTCTTCTAAAACTTGCTCTATGGCGATACAACAGAAAACTGTTACTTTTTAAACATGTCATGTTAAAGTAAATTCACAGATGGTAAACAACTTTTCAGCTTGTTTAGGCCTTTATTTTTTGTATTATATGCCTCAGAAATATATGTGACACGCTAAATACAGTGTGATAGAACTTTGATTTTATTGAGGTAGAGAATGAACCAGTGGTGTGAAATGAAGAATTGAGTTACAACGCCACCTACAGACTTTCAATACGACTTGTTTTAAAAGGATGCAAACATTTTTAGCTTTTATAGCGTTTGTATTTTAATCAATGATTTATCTATAGTATTTCATGTTTTTTTATTTTGTAGTCTTTCGTGTTCTTTTACGTGTTTTCATGTTTTTGCTCTATGCCATCAATACCTAAATATTCTGTAGATTCACCAAATTACTTTTGCTTTTGTGTCTGGTCTTGCCTTTTTATTCATTCTATCCAATCAAGTATCCAGTGCAAACACAGAACATTAATGTGTCTCTGCCTGTGTAAACTGTTTAATACTAAACATAGAAAATTATTTATGCGCATAGATTTTGTGATGGCCTTTTTTTTCTTTTTAATGAAAAATGTTTTGTAAACCAAAATTTGTCAGGACTGCATGACGTCGTATCACATAAAATGCAAAGGAAAATAGCAGTTCTTTTTGAGAAGACTAATAAGGTCAGATAAGATTAAGAATGTCTCAAGTGTGATAAGAAATTTTCTTTAAAAAAAATAAATAAATAAAAAAAATCTTTGCAGACTAACTGCTAGTTCTGAGTGTGTGTTGGTGTGTTTTATAGAGGACACCAGGTCATAGCTTGAGTTGTTGAGCCTTTACAAAACATCAACCAACATTGCAGTGTCAGCTCTTTAGAAGTTTTCTGGAGCTGGCTCCTTGTTGATCCTTGCTGCTAATAGTGGAGATTATAAGAAAGCCACATATCATAAACACACCGCTTTGAATTCATGTCTTAGTTATTTCATCTAAAATAGTGTCTCACAGTGAAACTTGTCAAGGACATTTTACATCTGGAGTGCTTTATTAATACTGCTGCTTGTTAAAAATCCTTGCTATATAATAGTGTGATACACACATGTAATATCAGGGTCCATAGGCATGAAACTAGTGGTCTGTCTTTCCTTCAGTAGAACTATTGAAACCCTTTCACTTTCTACTACATGCGATTCAACATAAACTAGTTCAGGTCTTCGCAATTTTATTTTATTATTATTATTATTATTATTATTATTAATAATAATAATATTATTATTATTATTTTTAGCCAAGGAACCTTTGAAATGAGAAATAAATTCCACACACCCATCGACACAGATTTTCTTTATGAAGATAATCCAAGTTGTCAAATATTATAAGTATTTACACATGTACGATAATATCCCGGTTATTTTAAGTTGTTATTCCTGAGCTGCCTGTTGACAGTACACATAAGGTCCCAGTAGATAGTTGTTTTTGAGTTATTGGGGATTAAATTAAACATATTCAATTCATGTGTTCAGTCAAACAAGACAATAACTGAATTATAAATATTATAACTATGATAATAATGGGACGTGAATTCCACCATTGTAACAAAATAAAAAATCCCCTGATTATGCTTTACAGACCCCTTTATGCTTTACGTGTGCTTGGACCCGCCTTTGAGAACCACTGATTCAGATGAGTGAAATTCTTCGCAGACAGTGGTGTCTGTTTAACTGAAAGTTTTTTTGCAGCATTTTATATTTACAATAATAAACCAATAGGCTTGGCAATGTGCAGATGGCTTGTAGATTATTTCTCAAATCCCAGCAAAAAAGATGACCTGTGATAATTCTTAACCTTTTAAGACGAATAAAGGCATGGTGAGCCTGGTACTTTTTATTCCAGCTCACCCCATGAAAAAAAATATTGCTTTTCAGCAAACACACATACGCACGTACTTTCTCCTAGCCTGGTGAAATAGTACACTAACACAATGAGACATCAATAAATAAACTGCATAATGAGCCACAGTTAGAAAGCATTATGTGTTACCTGTTGGCTGCACTCGCCTCTCTCTCTGTCTGCAGATGACCCTCATCATGATACCCCTGCTACCGCATCTTGTTCCTGCATATAAAACATAGCTGATTGTAGTATAGTGGTGCTTAGCTAAAGTTGGGTAATTTGTTGTAATTTGTTTTTATTGTTTAATATATCATATAAGTTATTACATGATTATTCACATTGATGTAGAAAACCATAAGCTTCGTTCATTGGAATGAAATGTCTGATCTATTAAAGTGTGCTTTGGCAAGACTCCCATCTCTTTTCCTGAACACATTAAGACTGCAAAGGTAATTTCATTAGGCCCTGCAGGCAGAAGCAAAGAGCACTGCACAAGGTTGGCCAGTCCTGTGATTCTCATGATAGCCTACTGTGATGGCTTGCTTCCTTCCATTCTCATTCATTTATTCCTTCATTCATTGGTTGAAACGCTCATTCATTCATCCATTAATTCATTTATGAGCATACTTTCTTCTTTACCCACACTGTTACTTACTTGCTTTCTTACCAACTTTCTTTTATCCTTGAATACTCACTTGCTTATTTGCACTATTACTTGTTTTCATTATTGCGTACTTGCTTTGTTACCTACTTTCTTGCTTATTTTCTTACTTACATGCTTACTTGCTTGCTCGACAACATCTGAAGCCGTACAACTAGACTAAAGATAATCAATCTCAAATTTTCACAGCTCCACACATATCATGTTACCATACTTTGTTTACGTCAGAGGTGAACAAATTATTTCATTTTAGCTTTCTATGTTAAGGTTTTCACCCCCACATTGAGAGCTGCATGCTGTGGACCTTGGCTCACTACACACTTGACAGCAGGAAGCCCTGGACTTCCGCATTGTTTGTTGACATTTTGCTGTGTTTGTTTTGAACACTGGTTTGGTTCTGTCCGTCTTGGGCTTATGCTAATGTAAAAATGTTGTGCTCACAGTATGTCGTTTAGGAACGTAGCACAAAGTTCCAGGAATGAATAAATTTTGGACTAAAATTTTCAACTGAACCCCAAGGTGTTGGAGGCATCAGGGACCAAAGAATGTACTGCCATTATTGAGTCCTGAATCACTAGGAGAACAGAAGAATCTCCCACTGCAGAACAAAGTGCAGGTGATCACCAGGGCAAAGATCTGCTCTCTTTTGTGGTATCCCTGTGGTTAGATGTTTTGTTATCTAAAGAATGATATCCTGTCTTTGAAGCATCATGTTGTGGAGGTGTTATACTGGAAAAGCCTAAATGTTACTGGACTTTTGCATTTCAGGCAATCATTTGACGGGAGGATTGTGTTGAAATACTGAAGCTAAGTCTGGGTCACTATTAGGTCCACTATTAAGTCTGGGTCACTGGGTCCTTGAGTAAAACAGTGCTAATTATAGAGACTTATAGAAAAATCGTAACTGAACTGACCATGTCTGAGCAAATAATCCTAGAAAATATTGTGAGAACCTAAAAAGGATATGCCCCCAACTATTAACTATTAAGTGTATGTGAATGTTTGACTGACTTGACATCTTGGACGGGGTGCCAGTCCATCGCAGGTCACACATACGCACACACATTTACTTACTATGGGCAATTTGGAAACATCAGTTAGCCAAATGTTCGCATTGTTGGACTGTCCAAAGCACCCAAACTCCACACAAACAGATCTGAAGGCAGGACTCAAACCTTGGACCCTGAAGGTATGAGGCCACTGTGCTAATGACTATGCCACTGTTCCAGCCCTGAAATAGACATGTCTCTGTTATTGTTTAGAAATAAAAATTGACAGGATATGTATGGTGACACAGAATAAATTAAACTTTAGGCTACTTGTTAATAAACATTTGCTTCTTTTTATTACTTGATTACTTACTTCGTTGCTTGAGTATTGGTTTGCTTGCTTACGTGCTTGCTTGATTACTTGCATTATAATTGGATTTCTATTTTAAACAATAATCTACTTTATTATGTGATGTGGCAAATGCTTAGTATTAGATGGGCATATGTAATTTGGCCTATGAAGTAGCTTACTAGTTTACAATGTACTGTACAGTGTAATGACTGCACTTTTAGGTTTACATAAAATTATAAATTAGAATACAACTGGTTTGTTGTAACAAAGGTAGTTGTACCCTGTAGTGGTACACCTTGAGCACCTCAAACAGCCGACATTTGCTTTGTTTGTGAAAGCTGTCTGGATTTGATAATGTCTTTCACCTTTATATGTACACGGTGTGATATCTTATATATATATATTTTTTTAAAAGCATGTGCTTTTATATAGAGTAATCGCAAATGTGTGTGACGCTACAAAATTACCCCTAGCCTAGCAGAGCTCTGGTTTCAAATGCATAACATGATTACTCTCAAGATAAGCCTTTGCAGATTGCTTTACAATGTTGCAGACATCTGCATTCACTGGCCAGATCCAGAGTTTTATCTTTAAATGGCTCAGATCAGCTGACAGCTTTGCTTACTCCTACAAGTACACATAGCCCATTTATCTTGCCTTTAAAGGTCGATAACATTTACGATAATTAAAAATGTACTTCATGTCAGAGTCAAAGACTGAAGAAAGAGAAACTGAAGTCAGTATTGTGTAAAAATTAGCCTAACCCCCATAGCGTCCATAATGCTTGTAATGCTTCCATAATGCTGCAAAGGTTCATAATAATGCTTTATAAATGCTGCAGGAGTACTAGGCATATTTTTATTATTTTAAGCACAAACTTCTTGTTCTATTGGCAAATAATTTTGCTAGTTTTAAGCATTTGTTTTAAGCTAAATTATCTGATAATAGAAGAAGATATTTATTTTTATGTCAATCTTAATTATGTTTGTAATGCACTTAGTTCTATTTAATTAGTTTACCTAAACTTTAACACTAGGGACATTTAAAACTTAGTCGTTTACTCCTTATTCTTATACACCCCTGATGTATTAAGTTGTAAAAGCCAATCACTGGTAACATTTTTTAAACTCAGGAAAATTTTTACCCAAGATAACATCTGCTAATTTAAACTAAACTATTTAATTTATGTTATATTGTATCTGTCTCATGTACTATTTTCTTTTAGCAGAGCAGCATGAAATATTTATTACAAAATTTACAAGGACAGGGTCACGGGCCTAAGTGATAAATGATGATGTCAAGAAGCTCTCTTATGTTGCTTTCTGACATTGTATCATAAAGTGACAAGAAGCTGTGTGCCTACTGTAATTCCTGTTCTCTTTCATTTAACTTAATAAATCAGCCTGAAGTAATATTTTAGATAATCAACATTAACTTATCTGATTTTTTTCTTACCAGTTTTTTTTAAGAGATTGGGATAGACTTTTAAAGTATATACATGTTATGTTTTTGGAGGTTTTCCCAACATGAAAATTCAGTGTCTGAATTGAAAGACACTCCTGAAACTCCATTGCAAAAATCAGATCAAAACGCAGGGACGGGAAACAGCTGGAAAACAGCGGGAAACAGTCATTTCCTATCTGTTTTGATGCTTTTTATCCCAGATTTCATATTAGAAGCATTTATTTAAGTAAAATCCTTTCATTGCATATCTCAAGTAGGAAGCTAGGATTAGAGCACAGGGTCTGCTAGGAAGCTAGGATTGGAGCACATAGGGTTCAGGGCCTTGCTCAAGAGTCGAACAGTGGCAACTTGAACCACTGACCTTCTGATCAGTAAACCATAGCTAAGTAACACTGAGCTACGAGTTTACGTTTTATATAATAATAATAATAATAATAATAATAATAATGCATTTTATATAAAGGCGCCTTTCTGAACACCCAAGGACACCTTACAGCAAACATCCAATAAAATAGTAACAATATAAAAATGACATTATAAAATTTACAGCATAAATACATCCATCACACATCAAAATAAAAAAAAGAAAGCTGCAATTCACACGTAAGCTTAAGTAACTTAACAGGTTAAAAAACAATCATGCTATAACACTCTTATCTCAACACAGAGTGAATTTGTTGCAACAAAAAGCCCATTAAATTGGCTAAAAAAGCTTCACACTGACTGGGTTATTCTTACTATTCTTCAAAATTACTAGACTAAGTATTTATCCTGCTTTAGCATGCAATACAAGCTACAGTTTGTAACATTAGCCTTATAGTGTACCTCAATAAAACAAACAAGTTTAACAAGCTTAACATTCTAAACCTTCAGCTTTAAAACTGTGTCTCATTCAGATAGCAGTCAAAACATTTTACTGTAAATAAATGATAATCACTGTTCCTTCACTCTCTTGTAAAAAGAGAGATTGGAGTTTTTGTTTAAAGCCAACAACAGAGCATGACTTGCTTTTGACATACAGTAGCTCTTTTATGCTCTAGTTCCCAACACAAGTTGTTTGTGTTAGTTTTGGGCAAATAAAATTGCAACTCCTGGGTGGAGTTGAGCCAGAACAGGTTCTTGGAATGACAAATTACCACAGTTTTCATCACGAATAACAAAAACATGCACAGTCATTTTTTTCAGTCTTTATAATGTGGGCATCTACATGAACTGTAAATGAAAAGATTGAATAAATGCAGCACTGAGAAAGCAGTTAGAGCTAAATGACATCATGAGGGTAACTGAGTGAGGCTTTTTAAAAAAAAAAATTTGTTTCAAGATGAATCTTTTTCAATATTCAATATTTTAAGTGAAAACATTCTATTTATGAAAGGCATTCTGGTGAACAGAAAAATGAGTTTTATGAGACTCCACACACCTCTTGTTGCATAGCATAATTTGTGTGTTAGTGAGTGTGAGTTGTCATGGGGATTTATTACTCTGTCAGGTGTCAAGGATACTAGAGGAGAGCATTAGAAATTCTCAGTTAGTATAGTGTATAGGCATCACAGCAGTTCTGACTCTTTTGTCTACTATCCCCGGATTGCGTCTGATGACGCAAGAGTGTTGTTTTTTCAAACTCTATGTTTGGTTCTCTTTATGTCACAAATGAAGCATCTATATATAAAATCATATGTATAATATTTAAAGATTTTCCCACAGGTTAGGTTTTTTTTTCAAACTCAGTATACTTATTTACTTAATTACTTTATTAATATAAAGTGTATAATATAAAGTAATTTGCTTTTTTGACATTTTCCTTTTTTTTTTGTTTCTCTTTCAGTGCTTCACATATTTAAGACATTACAAACTGGATGTGCCCTCATGATGAAAAGAAATGACTTTGGAATGGAGGACAGACAAGAGAGAGTGAGTAAATTTCACTTCCTTTTTTTTTGCGTATATAAAGAATGAGCTTGGTAAAGATATACTGTAGATTAATGGGATCAGGGCTCTGAAATAATGACAGATTTAATAAAATTAATTCTACATTCATTCTTCCAGTTTTGAGCATGGCATGTCATTGTTAAAATTGTACTCTATTCTTAAAATGTATTCTTATTCTAATATTCAAACTAATGAGTACTCTCATTAGTTTTTATATATAAAATTATTAGAACGTGCTGATGTCTGTCTGATTTATGACCTAGTCACAGTCCAGAGTCTGTTCTTTTTTTTAAGATAATAAATGATGTTTTTTTTTTTTTTTACTGTTTTCTGGTAACTAATCTTGCTGAATTTCAGCGCTGCTTTGAATACTGTGAATCACATGATCTTTACTGGGTGCTTAAACACATGGTATGCCTTAAGGGGTAGAATTAGTACGTTTTTAATGTTGGCAACACCTTTTCTTTGAAAGCAGCCAAAACCTGTGCTGTGCCCCAAGGATCAATTCTAAGCCTGGTATACTTCTTATCATAAATGCTTTTATTGGCCAATATCATCACTTTTCCCTGCTATGCTGGTGATACTCAGTTCTACTTCACACTGACACACAATGAATTGTACTCAGTGAATTGCTTGAAGATACCAAAACCCTGATGGCAAGTAGTTCACCTATTAAATGAAAATGAAACAGTTTATTCTGTTTGGCGCACTCAAACCTACAAACAGTTTAATACACACCTTAGGGCCACTGTCACAATATGTTAAATGTCAGGTGAAAAATTTGACGGTAGTCTATCTGGGTTTCATTCATCTTGAATGTCAAATCAGCTCTGTTGTCAACAGTTGTTTTTTCATGACCTGGTGGAAGGTATATTATATTGGGTATGTTGCCTTATATAGGTGTTAAGGCATCTTTAGCATTGTTTCACTTAGCCTTCACAATGGCTGCCCAGAGGGAATAGCCTATCACTGGAAAATATGAGTCTATTCCCATTCTTGGTGTTTTTAAACCTAGTCTGAAAACTGCATTTGTTGTTTTTTATGTCTTAATTGTATGCTCAAGACTTACTTTAATAAATAGTTACTAAATTACTTTCCATTAATAACTGAATATATAAAGTCAGGTCCGGTGTCTCTCTGGAAATAAATTGCATTATTCAGTTTGTTGAAATTTTGGGGGGAAATAATTGCAAGGCGAAATGCAAAATGTAATGCCAATGACATACTATTTATATTTCACAATTGTCATTTCAGTTGCACACATTATGTTATTAATGTTGTCAATTTGGGAAAATTACCTGACAGGAAGTCTATAGTAACTGCTGCGGTCATGTGCCGAGTCCCTTGGGATAGGCTCCAGGCCTTCTGTGACCCTGTACAGGATGTTTTTTTTGTTTTTTTGTTTTTTTGAGCACCCAAACAGTTCATATTTAGCTGTATACTGTATGTGCATAAGGAATAGGAGACTTTCTAAGCAAATTTGTTCCAAATCAATCTTTGTAGAAAATTTGGTTAAATACTACATGTATGTACAGTGTATGCTGTTATTGAAAATCTTTTTTAATTAAGTTTCTGAAATGATCTAATTTCCAAAAAGATGAGGTGATGGGCATGTTTCAGACTGTTCATTGTGAGGGCAAAAGTTTGTGTCAAGGAGCAAGAATTGCGAATCATTAGCAAGCCTGATGCTCTTGTGTCTGTTTGCTTGATTGTTTTCATCTCACTCATTTTGTGCTTAATGTTTGCTTTGTTGAAAGCATCAAGCATTGGAGCACCTCTGCATTATTTATTTCTCTCACATCTCTCTTAAAAGCCTTTTTGCCATTCCACTGTGTTTCGATTAAATGAAAAGGCCAAAGCCTGACGTTTCAGGTGCAGCGTGAATGCTTTGACAGTGTATGCAATGACGAATCTCATCAGAGGGATGTTTTACTGCAGCTGTCTGTTAGCCTTTCTCATGCGTATACTCCATTGTAGAACTGTAGAATTGATGATGAAGTTGTCACACCATTGTATGCTATTTGAATGGCTGTCTGTGGATTAAAGAACTACCTTAGTAAATGCTACCTGAAAACAAAGATAGCTTTTAGAAGCTAGGATAAACAATAGAACATTATCCCCAGAGAACCATTGCTGACCAGATTTCATTTGAGTTGAAGTTGGCTGTGACACACTTGGCAACTGGACACAATATAAGTCCAAGGAATTGTACTATAAGAAAATTCTATCTGTTTGTTGTAATGCTGTTGCATTGCCAAATAAGATCTGCTTATTTGTCATATCATTGAACTTTCCATAAACAGAGCACACTTTGTCAAGGCCGAAATTGTTGAGAGGACTACATGTTTACTAAAGTTTGGTTTGAGCCCATTTAAAGAAGTGTCCAGTCAAAAAAGATGTAACAAATGATAAATTAAAAGACATCTGGCCATGCTTTATGAACCACTGAGGGTCTCTGGGCAAACTTTGCAAATTAAAAAAAAAAATCTGTATAATGTTCCTGAGATTTGGGTGGAATGATCATTTCTATTCACAGTTTCAACCTCTTGAATTTCAACTACAGATGCTATTAAATGATGCCAAAAGTAAATGTACTGGTGATAATCATCCACCAATTATTATTTAAAGATACTGTACTGTGGCCAGTACAAGTTTTTTATAGATACTGTACTGTGGCAAGTTTTCTTTATGCTCATATAATGCCTTACCTCAGGCTTCATGGTTAGTTAGCTGTAGGGTGTTTATTAAGTCATGGCAAGTATCCTCTCTGTGGTTGTTAAATGTGTTACAGCACACCAGAGGGTATCCTTTATAGTAGAGCATGCCCTGGGCATTTGGAGGATGTGCTTTTGATGATTACACATGTTTGTGAATGTGGCATACAATTTCATCTGAACACAAATGTACTTGCTGGATGTTGCCATCATGTTCTATAGACAAGCTGAATACCCAACCCTACCATTATATGCCACTCTAACAGGACCATCTCCTCATCATGTTCATGAGGTGTGGCACTTCGGGAAGTTACTCTCTTGCTACTTGGGCTTTACTAGGCATTTTCCCCAGGTTAGCTGTCCACTCTCCCTAAAGGGCTCTTGTTTAAGATTAAGTCCACTATCAACTCTTTTGTCTTACTGATGTTTAGGAAGAGATTGTTTCTCCTGCACCAGTTCTCCAGGTTTCTAATCTCCTCCAGATAGGCAGTCTTATTATTGTCACTGATCAGGCCCACCACCACTTGATGATGGTTGTGGAGTTGGAAGTGGCCACGCAGTCATATGTGTACAGTCAGTACAGCTGAGACATGTCTGCTCATCCTTACTGCCTGTGGTCTGCCAGTCAGGAAATTGGAGATCCACTGACACAGTAGTGGGCTGAGTCCCAGGTCCTCCAGCTTGGTGATGAGTGAGGAGGGAATTATAATGTAATAAAAGTATTAAATGCTGAACTGACTGCTATAGAGAGAACAGTCCAGGATGGCTGAGATCTTTAACTATCTTCCTGCAATGAATAGCATTTTAACATAATTCGCCTTACAATTGTCCAGGTGGGTTAGTGTTGTGTAAAGAAGGTGTGAAATGCATCATCTGTTCATCAAATCATCGATTTGAATGGTATGCAAACTGTAATGGATCCAGTGTGACAGGAGATGAAGCGATGACCAGTCTTTCCATCACAACTGAGGTCAGGGCTACAGGGTGATGGTTTTTTTTTGGGACAGGAATTGTAATGGACTCTTTGAACCATGCGGGGATTACTGATTGAGACAGGGAAAGGTAGAATATTACTGTGAACACAGGTGCTACATAGCTGCTTTGCGCAGGCTCTGCGGACTCGACCTGAGATGCCTTCTCGTCCTGCTGGTCCTGGTGTTTACCCTTCCTGAAGGGTCTCCTCATGTCATGTTCAGAGATGATGATTGTGTTTTACATGCTGGCATTCTTTTCCTGTCTGAAGCTATTAGAATCTTACATTGTTACCATTGTTAGCATTGCTAGTGCTATTAGCATTGTTAGCCACAGCCTCATCTGCCAGAGACACGTTCGCGTTCGTCATACCGGACTTTGGTGCTTTATAGTCTCCTATAGCAACAGGCTCCTATAGTCACTCTTACTGGAGCTGTGACTCTAGGTTCCTCCCGTAGCACTGCTTCGTCTCCTTCACTGCTTTGTGAATATTGTATAATGCAGCCTTGTACGAGTCCATATTATATAAGTTACATTACATACTGTAGTTACACAGGTACATTAGTAACTGTGATCTGTTATTCTCCACAATCCAGATTCCAGGTTTGACTTGAACATCCCTTGTATTATTACCAGAGTATCCATTAACAAACAAGAATTGAGTTAACAAAATTTATTGATGATGGTAAACATTAAGATTATGATTAAGCTTATGATTCTGTTCTGTATTGAGGATATGCACTGGTGTAGACATGAGAATCTTTAAATGCTAGTGGCATTAAGCAATATTCAGATGAGGGAAACATTGACACCACTAGATTTGCCCAGTAGACCACTAGTTTAGCACAGGAGGTAGCCAAAGTGTTAACAAAATACTATTTAATAAAAGAATGGGGCTCTTGACCTTATTTCAAATATGTGTGTGCAATCACGTCCTTTACCTCGGTGCTACCTGAAGCAATCAAACAGATGGTAACCTGCCAGCTGGCCATCATATAAACATTCAGTAGTACCAATTGGACAAAGGGCTATGCGGAGTATTTCCTCATCTGAAAATATCTTTTATAGTTTTTTTAGTATGCAGTGGCACCCACATTGGGGTTTGGCCGCAGTCTGGCCCCAATGTAGGTATGTCTGTTACCCACCAACGGCACATGCACTTCATAGCGGTGGCATGCAAAAAAAAAAAAGCTGTCAAAGGCTGCTTTATATCTAAATCAAGCTGTACAAACAAAATGCAACTGTGGTGTTGTTAGTCTACACCAGTATATACAGAAAGAACACTTACAGGTCCCCAAAAATGCACAGTTTTTTTATGTTAATATTCTATTGTTAAGTCTCATTTTCCACCTTCTTTTCATGCTTACGTATGTTTTTGCTAGAAGGCATTTGAGGTTTACTTTTTACGCTTATTTGAAAGAACACCCAATGGCATGACTAAAAGAAAGCTTTAAGTGCCATGACTAACAGATGATGAGCATTCCCATCATCTGAGGTGCAACATTCCCAGTTGACATAAAAAGTTTGTATTTTAGCAGGGTGTGGCCCCACAGATTTTCCTGACTACATACAGAGAAGAGCCTCATGTCAATTAACTGCACAGTCTGCAGAGACAGGTGAAATAATTTAATTAAATACTTGTTTATTATTGCCAGCACTATTTTCAGATGTGATGCCTGGATGCATTGGACCTTTGGTAATTCATGCAGTACAAACATGGTCATTGTCTTGTCTGGGATGATTTAAGTTTTTCTTCCTACAGTGCTCAGCAGCCATGTCTGATATTTGCTTCATTTCCTGCCTCAACTGTGCAGCATCAGAGAAAGGGAACAAATAGTTAATAGTATTCCCATAACATGAGCTGCACCTCATCTATCCCTGTCAGCCTATGCTGCGTTTAGGGACAATAAGTGTCTGTGGTCACTGATGGGTTTGCTATTGGAAAAAGGCACAAGGTAATATTCCAATAATGGGCCTCAGCAGTCCAGAACATAAGGAAGGTTTTTTTTAAAGGTAGTAATTCTGCATTGCATTTTATTGCCCTTTATCAGGTTTCAACATTTCATCATCATTTTCTCATTTTCTCTGTCACTAGATTATTTTAGTATTAATATTGCAACACAGTGACATCATTAAATGTAAAAATAGAACTGACAAAATAGCAACATTTATCCTTGCAGCAACTGCATGTAATGCAAGCAGCATTGTGCTGCCTGTTCAGTCAGAGCAAGCATGCAATTTTCATATTAGTACACAGATGGTAAAACTGTAATCAGTTTATTTTCATGTCTGTTTTTGTGTGCCACTGTGTATGAGGAATGGTACTGCCAAATCTGAAACATCTAGGGGTTTAGACTGTTTAATGGAATACAGAATAGAATGAGGGAGTATTCTGTGTAGAATATTGACATATTTCTCTACTCCATTGGCCCTTGCTTATGATCAGTATGACATATTGTGTGAACACTTCAAACTGCTCTTACTAGCCCTACATTATATTGAAGGGTATGTTGCCTTATTAGCTAACTATTAGTTCTATTATGCATTTTAAAAACTGACCTGTGATTACTGATACAGAAAATCTGTAGAGCCGTGTACTGACAGTCTTTACTTTGGCCAGATTTCTAGCCAGCACCATAAGGATCTAAATCTTTTAATTTTGTATCTCTTTGTGCAGATACATACAGCATGATAAAACAAAACCAAAATAAAACACTGCAAAACAAAATAAATCCCTGTGGGCGGTTTTGAGGAAAATAATAATAATAATAATAACAATGTAGAAAATATTAATTGATTAATTGGTAATAATAATAATAATAATAATAATAATAATAATAATAAAAATAAATAAATTACTTAATTATTTTTGCAAAAGATATCTGATACAATATTTTGCATGCACTGTATATGTTTTCTTTTAATCATAAGGATTTTAAAGGTACAGTACTTGTACTTGTTTTGCTCATATCAGAGTGATTTTTTAAAAATTATTTTGCAAATCTACAAATCCACCTGCAATAGGTTTGTCATTCTGGAGTTGTAATTGTGGCAATGTATTTTTCAACTGTCAAAACTGTCAAAACTCTAAGTAAAGTGTTTTTGTAGTATGTTATGTTGGGAAAATTTTTTTATTAAAACCGGTTTCTAGTTCATCATCAGCCTCTTTCTATATCAGTTTCAATTTTACTTCTGTACTTCTTCTGCACCATATGACGGTACTCCAAGATTGCTAGGGTACCTGTGACACCAATATCAGTATCAGATTCTAAATTTTTTTTTTTCTTGGCTTCAACATTCTCCAGAAGTCCATCAAATGAATTTTGTTATTTCACAACAGCTGATTATTTAGTTTCACTTTACTAATCACATGTGATCACATAGTGATGCAGTTGTGAGCTGTGATCCTATG
>JAOVVA010000009.1:11765915-11792156 GCA_028565275.1 Leiocassis micropogon | reverse complement strand
ATTTTGGACAATTTTAGCCACCAGTTGAAGATGTTAAGCCTGCAAAGGGTGGAAGCGTAGGCAAAGGGTGGGCTTTAAGAATTGGATGTTACTCAAGTTCAATATATATACAGTATGTGCACAGTATAAATGTATGCATGTGAAGGCAGGTGAGCGAATACTTTTGACAGTATATATACTGTTTATATATTTGAATATCAATTCATTCATTTATTATGTATACCGCTTATCCTAAGGGTTGTGGGTGTCAGGTGTCTATTCCAGGAAGCTTACAGCACAAGGCAGAGTATACCCAACCCATTTCAGGGCACAAACCCACACACAAACACAGTCATACACTATGTGTAATTTGGAAATGCCAGTTAGCCTACACTGTATGTCTTTGGAATGTAGGAGAAAATGTGAGTACATGGCGGTATTCACCAAGTTTTGGGAGAACATACAACCTGCACACACACCGAGCAGAGCCAGAATTTGACCCCAAGTCCTTGGTGCAAGTACACTGTGCCACCATATTTTTGAATACATTAATTAAAAATATATTAAAATAAATTAATATATATAAATATATAAATAAATATATTTAAAGATTAGTAATTTTTGATGATAATAGTAATGATAACAGACAGGAGGGAAAGCACAAATGGCTCAGCACAAAACAAAAAAAATAGAAACCCCTGACACATCACAAACACGCACTGGTCAGGTCACACAACTTGGATTAAACAGGCTTCCCAGCATCGGTGCAACCCAGCCTGCTGCTTGGCATTACTAATGAAGACATTAAGTCTTGGGTGGACGCTGATAACTAGCTTGGGAACCCCGGCATTAAAATGGGTCAGAGGTTTAATTCAGTGGAAGCAATGTAGGACTTTCACACCCTAAAACAGCGATCTTACTTTGAATGCAGGGCACAGATTAGGCTCTCTGTAGGTATTAGGACCGTTAATTTTTTTGTCTGCCTGTTTTTTGTGTTCCAATTGGGTGTTATCAGTAATCTACTGCAATAAATTTTTCTTCCTAGCAGCAAAGGTTATAGATAGTTCTATATAAAGGTTATATGTTAGAGAGCCATCTCTTACAGAGTGAAATTCTACTTTTATCTTTTTATCCTTTAAATTTGTGCTCACAGATAGATGAGATACCATATGAACTAAATTGCTTCATTCCAATTATACACATATAGATCTGGCATATTTCCATATGTCATCCAATTCCTCATTGCTTGTGGTCACAGATAATTCCTTCTTGTATACATTTCTCACTTCTTGTGTGATCCCAAATGAACTGATTTACCATATGTTATGAAATAAATAACACATAGATAATTTCCCAGAGCTCTGGAAGAGCACTCTTTTTCTGGGTTATTTTGAAATGTAGTAGAATTTGTAGGTAGGAAATGTGAGGAAATTAGGGTTGTTTACAATTGGGCTAAAAATAGAGGTCCACCTAGACCTTCTGTCTACAGTAAATAGCAAACATCTCTCCATGCTCTGAGTTTATTCAGTGTCATAGGGTTATCACAACTCTCCGTTATTAGTTTTATTCATTTTAATTAGAGGTTATCAAGAGGGGACTGTGGTAGACTACTCAATAATAATAATAATAATAATAATAATAATAATAATAAAAATCTAAATAACATTAATAACCACATAGAGGTTTATTTTTTTACCTAGGTATAGGCATATGTTAAATGGGGCACTAGTGGCTCAGTGGTAGGTGTTTCGCCTGCCATGCAGAAGGCCCGGGTTTGATTCCCAGCCAGTACCCAAACCCCAGCCACTGGATGCAGTGCCGGTCCCAAGCCCGGATAAAAATGGGACGGTTGTGTCAGGAAGGGCATCCGGCATAAAACCTGTGCCAAGTTGTAGTGCGGACTGGAAAGTCCGCTGTGGCGACCCCTTGTCGGGAGCAGCCGAAAGACCAACAACAACAGGCATATGTTAAATAAGCTGACCACTGGTTAAAAAAAACTCCCATTAAAATCAGTTATTGTAACATAGCAGACATGAGTCTTGGCTTATGCTTGCTCCATATAAAAGAGCCAAGACAACTATTAAACTATTTATTTAACTATTATGAAATCATTAATTACCTTTTTAGAATATACGACAGGAATCATTTGCATTTGGTACAGCAGTTAGGCAAAATGAACTATTTGTCTCAACCAAGATATTGGTAAGGGGTTCCAGTGTTCCAAGTCCTGCTTTACTTTGCCAAGTAGTGGAATGAAATTACTTTTTATAGGCACTTAGACATATGGATCTATCTAGTGAGCATTTAAAATTAAATACAGGAATGGTTTCTGGCTTTGCCTTTAAGCTAACAATAGGCATGGCATCAGAATGAGAGTCAGACTGAAACTGGAATGCCAGGACTTGAGATAAATATCAATACATCATCTGTATAAAGTGCTATTTTATGATGTCTATCAGCAATATGTGATCACTCAAAAATAGGCCCTGTCCTAATGGGCTCGGCGGTCTCAGCCATAGTCTCAATAGGAAGTGCAAAAAACATTGGTCATAGGCAACATCCCTATCTTTGTAAAGGGTATGACTCTGAGGCCATTGGTGAGCACTGAAGCCCTGCAATCTTCAGATTGAAGCATCAGCCTTTTAATGAAATTGCCTCAAAGATACATTCCTCCAATACAAAGAATAAATATGACCATTCCATTTGGTCAAATGCTTTCATCGAGTCCAGCAATAGCACAAGACTGTCAAAGCCATGCTGCCTGAAGATAACATAACAGTAAGAAGGTATTATTCCATGATCTACAAACCTTTATTAAAAAAATCACCTATTTTTCAGCTAATTTTAATCACCTATGAGAGTTCAGTATCTTTAACAAAACAGTGTTTAACTGCACTCTGTACTGCACCTGAACATCTCACACACACATAGTGCTGCTGATGCTACTGACATGCTGCTCAACACACTGCGAGCTACTGTGGTATCTAAAGCTGCAGTAAAAGCTGCTCTTTGTGGAGTCGTGAAAGACTACACTAGTTAAACTCAGTGATATGTAACATTTGCTAAATGGGATTCATATTCCCTTCACTGCCATATTGGGAATATATCAACCATAATGAGATATATCTAAAGGTCACTTGGAAAGAAAGATGGACACATGCGGTTTTGATGTGAGTCAAAGTTTATCCACTTGCTTTTGGGAATACTCTTTACTGCTTTTTAGCATGTATATCTCTCTTTCCCTCTTTCCTACACACACACACACACACACACCTGACTCTCTTGGCCACTCACTCTCCCTCTGTCTAACTGCAATAGACTCTAATTAAATATAATGTATTCTCATCACGTAGGTGTTCCATGCCACTCACTTGACTTTTAATCTAATAGTTTTGTTGTAATTTGTAAACCACATTTCCCCACAGTGTATGTTAATGATATATGTGGATTATAACCATGAGACCCTTTCATTTCTTCACTGCTGTAAGTCACAGTAGTAAAAAAGGGAACAAAGGAATGAAAAGGAAGTAGAAATATGGTCTAACACTTTGGCAACTTTTTTTTCAGCCAGAAAAGGCTGCAGTCTCGGCATTTGGAAGATATGAGTTGGACCTCATGTTCTAATTTTAGTCTATGTTACACCTTCAGTCTAGGAGTCTGGAGTACACCTAAGGCTTGAGATTTGACAAACATATTCATTCTCTTTGTCACCTAGTTTTCTTTCTAGTACCATTTAGTTACAATATGACATGACCAGTTTTCTTACTTCCATTTTTTCTATAAAAGTGAAAAATTGTCCATGGACTGTGAATTAATTTTGATAGAACACTCTAATAAAATAATAATAATAATAATAATAATAATAATAATAATAATAAAAATCTAAATAACATTAATAGTCATCAGCAATTGTATTACTCACTCTTCATGTACAGGTTGTAAATCAAGTGTCCTGATAGTCAGAATTGACTACATTTTTGATACTGCTAGATGCAGCAGGGTCTTCAGAATGAAAAAAATAATCAATCCTGGTATTCCCAGAGGAATAGAGAGCTCTCCAAACATATACTAAGCCCAGATCTAGACAAATACCAGTAATTGTTTTTGCTTATACTGATGGTGAAACTGTCCTATGGGGAATCAATCAATGATAGGATTCAGTATACAGTTAAAGTCTTCAGCCACAATTATTGTGTCTGCTCACAGATTAGTCATTCTGCAAATCCTTTGGTATAAAAACTGAGTTGGTGGAAAGGGAGAGAGTATATATTTATTATGGAAATGGTTTCATTGTTTTTTTTTTTATCTTGTATGTACTTTTCAGTTGCTCTGAAAAGAATTTTTTTTGCACTTTTTTCACTGACCTGCAGTTTGAAAAACAAACTAATTCTTGTGCAGCCCCAAGGAGAAATACTGAAAGACTGTTACATAGCTGAGGGGAGACAATGAACACGACCTACTTAAGAGCGCCCATAAATTCAACTTAGCTGAGTCTGCCTGTTTGAATGACCTATATCAAAATATCAATAATCACTACTAGGGCAGCAGGCACAGCATTACTTTGATTCTGCTCTTTAATTACGTCGTATTGCTTTTTTTTATATGCCCATGTGTGGTTTGTGATTCAAAACCAAATTATGTCTTTGATTTTGTACATGAAAATAATTCCAGATACGTGTTGATTACCAGAAATTGGACATTAAAACATTTATCAGGTGATTTCTAAATGGTTCTTGTGAAATTATAACAACTTCCAGAAGTTAGTTGTAAGCTATAGGGTTCAGGAGTATGCATGCTGTGAATGAAAAATTACTGGACAGTGGATTTCAAGGTGTTTTGTAAAAGAAACTGATTTCCTTTAACAAACTATATTGGGCACAAACAAGCTTCCTGTAGCAGGTAAATGGCTGCAAAATCAATAGGAAGCGAAGGCATTAGTCAGTGTCTGTCAGTTATACATTGTACAACAGGTACGTTATAACATTCACCCACAGAGAGTTTTAGTAATGGATAGGGTAGTCAAGTACAAATGGTCAAAGCAGGAGATAAAGTAAACACAAGGGAGTCAATTAAAAAAAGGATTTAGTAGATGGGTCTCCAAGCCTTTCTTGCCTTCCTTGTAGGAGAATGCACATGGAAGCACAATAGCAACTTGGGCTCTTGGGATGAAAAGAATCGATGTAAACCACCTATGACTGAACCTTGTTTCACAGTTTCGTTCTCTTATAGACTCTGTAAAAAAAATCTAAACCAGTTATAATAAATAATTCAAATCTTTAGATAGTAGGATCACAAGGGATGAATTAACAAAGTAAAATACTGTAGCTTAACGCATGAACTAACCAACCCAATCTTTTTGCTTGCGAATCAATGATGGCAGGATAAACTGCCATCATAAATATATTTATAATAATAAATAGTGATGTTACTACATTTATATAGTTTTTCATTTTAATGGTTATTTATGAGAATATTTATATTACCGGCTTTAAACAGTCTGACAGCAATGCTTTTCACATTGGCCAAAAAAGGAAGAAATAGAAAGAAGCATGGCAATAGCGTCAAAGAAGAACCAGAAATACCAGTGAACAAAATATAATGCTCATCCTTTCGGTGTGTCTCTATACTTAATTGTGTGAAAGAATGCAAACATTCTTCAAAGGTTCTTGGTCTTGTTTTGTGAGCTACACATGCTAGTCAAAGAAAAACATGTAAAATCTGTTATACATTTAAAAAATGAGCTGTTATTATGGACGCTACTTCAATTTTCAATGTTTTTTTTAAATGCTGTACAAATATTTTTGCTTCTAACATTTGCATACTTCTCCTAATATTGTTCCTAGTGTTCACAACTGGTACACTAATCAATGACACAAATCTGACTCATCTGATGTTCAAAATTTTCACCAAGGTTGAGCCTGCAGGATGAAATTAACAGCCCTTGAACTTGTGTGAGGACTAGAATTTCCAAGTTAAACATCAAGGGGAGGAAAACAGAATCCCATGTAGTTATGTAGTTATACAGTATACACATACACGGAAATGGAGACAATATATAAGAGTTGTTTCTTCATTATAGACAAATTTACTTCATACTATATAACCAAGTATAAGGACACCTGTATGGTGTGGAAGATCTTGAGTGGCCTGCACAGATCTCAGTCCTAGGGTTAGTAATTTTGTTGTCATCTCCATTGAACAATGCTGTGATTAACTGGAATGTTACCTATGAGCCAGGCCTTCGTCCTTGACATCAATGCCTCACCTCACTAATTTTTTGACTAGATGATTGAATCCTTACAGCTACACTGTAAAACCTGCAAAGGCTTCCTAACAGCAAAGGGCAAATTATACATGCAAGTAATACATGCATTTGAAAGAAACCACAGTTAAAAAAAAAAATATTAATAAATAGGGTCTACTGCAGTGACGCTTAAAGTGTGGCCCAGAAACCCTCAGGGGGTTGTGAAGCAGTGCCAGGAGGTATCAAAACATTGATAAGTCAAACCAAGTCAATATCAAATTGTGCTCTGTTGTTTTGAAATACAGTATATGTACAAAAGTATTTGGCCAAACCAGCAAAATGTATTTGGACATTATATCCAAATACATTTACGTCAATATGGAGTTGGTCCCCCTTTTGCTTCTATAACAGCGTCCACTCTTCTTGAAAGACTGTCCACAAGATTTGGGAGTTTCTGAAGGAATCAGTCCCCATTCATTCTGTGAGATCAGACACTGATGTTGGACAAGAAAGCCTGACTTGCAATCTTTTCCAGTTAATTCCAAAGGTGCTCAATGGGGTTGAGGTCAGGGCTCTGTGTGGGCCAGTCAAGTTCCACATCGAACTTATCAAACCATGTCTTTATAGTCCTTGCTTTGTGCACTGGGGCACAGTCATGTTGGAATAGAAAAGAGTCTTCCCCAAACTGTTGCCACAAAGTTGGAAGCATAGCATTGTCCAAGATGTCTTGGTATGCTTAAGCATTAAGATTGCTCTTCACTCGGGATAAGGGACCTGATTGAAACACCTAAATTCAAAAATTAACAGGTTTGGCCAAATACTTTTGTCCATATAGTGAACATGAATAAAAAGCTCCAAGGCTTAAAAAAAGGCAAATAGACACTTGTCAAGGTGGCACGGTGGTGTAGTGGTTAGCATTGTTGCCTTGCACCTCCAGGGTCCAGGCTCGATTCCCGTCTCTGTGTGCATGGGGTTTGCATGTTCTCCCCGTGCTTGGTGGGTTTCCTCCGGGTAATTCGGTTTCCTCCCACAGTCCAAGGACATGTAAGTTAGGCTAACTATCATTCCCAAATTACCCGTAGAGTGTGAATGAGCGTGTGAGTGTATGTATGTGTGCATGGCCTGCGATGGATTGGCACCCTGTCCAGGGTGTACCCCTCCTCGTGCCCTAAGCCTCCTGGGATAGGCTCCAGGTCCCCGCGACCCTGAATACAGGATAGAGCGGTATAGAAGATGAGTGAGTGAGTGAGACACTTGTCATACAAAGGCATATTCATGCAAAAACTCTGTGTTTCATGTGTTTCATAAAATGCATTTTGTTTGGAAATATTGAACACTCTTGAAGTACCTTCTTTTATAAAGGGTCTGAGGATGGACAAGTGGCATGGTCTGATATTGCCTGGTACACTGCAGGATTAAGAAATAAGGACGCTAAATGTTTTTTTTTAAATCATAATTTATTGGGAGGAATTTTAATAGTTATTATTATTTTATTTATTGTAGGCTACAATTATTTCTGTCATTATTAGAGTTCTTCATAAACAGTGTTTTATTTCTGTTTTCATTAGACTGTTCTATAACATATTCAAATAAAAGAACTGCAAGAAAAAACATCAGTGAAATACTAAATACTTCATGCAAAAATATGCAAATGATGTGTAGTCAATTCATTATATTGCAAGGTTTATATTTTTGATGGGTATTTCTGATCTAAAGCGCGTTGCTTTACCTACAGTATATGTATTACATTATTACATTAGATGTACCTGTATTACATCTATTATTTCTATAGTAGAAGCATACATGGTAGAAGAATGCTGAGGTTGGAACTGCCAGGCAGGAGGACATGAAGTTAGTTGGTGTGAGAGAAGAGGGTGCAGAGGATAGGGTTAGATGGAGACAAATGATTCACTGTGGCGACCCCTGAAAGGGAACAGCCGAAAGACAAAGAGGAAGAAGAAGAGAAGCATACACAGGCAGTTGTATGCCAGAAATATTGCATTAACTGATAATGGATTATAAGAAACATGCTATTTAACAAAGCAAAATGTCTAATTGGTATTACAATTAAACTTTTTTAATATAAGGAGATATCTGATTAGCATATATGAAAAGGCTCTCCAGTGTCACTTCTTTGTACTAATGAGTGGTAAGACTCTTCCACTACAGAAAAGACTTACTGTAAGAAAACAGAGTTTGAAGTTTTTCTAACCTGGTGCTTTTTTGTCATTTACTTGTGAGTGAATGATAGCACTACTAACTACTATCTACTACTTTTAGAATGATGTTAGGGTTTCCCAACAAGTTGCTTTGATTGCGTGAACTTTCCCAAGCTTCTCTTTTCTTTCCCTGAATTTCTTTATAACATGCACAAGGCGTATGCTTTTTTGATGTATAACATATGAATGTGATACATACTGTATGTAGTGCTCAGGAAATTACTGAGGATTTAAAACCTCTTCTTCTCTGAATAAACTAGAGAACATTCGAAACTCCTTCATGTACATATGTGCGTGCGTTTTTCTCTCCCGGTCGGCTGGTGTGTCAGAGCCAAGCGGTAAGCATTAGGTAAACATAACAGATGTTCCACAACATTCAATAAATTAGATAGTTAAATAGATGATGTGTCATTCTTTAATAAACAAAAATCCCAAATTGCTGTCATATAATTAAGTATTGCACTATAATTGCACTTTTTGACACACTGAGATACAAAAGCAATCAACTTTAAGATAATAATGGCATTATGTGCTGTATTTTATTTTATAGCTCTAACACCCTGTTATGTTAAAATTACATAATATGTGTGTGTATATCCGGACAGTATTTAATTAACTGACCGATGGATTGCTCATGTTTCATATACTACAATTTGAAACTATTTAGCAAGTATTATTTTCTGTGAATTTCTTTCACCTCTTCAGAATTATTTCAAGCTATAATATTATACAGTACCTGTCAAACGTTTGTACACATTTTCTAATTCAGTGGTCTTTATTAATTTTTATTTCTTTTTTACATTTTAAAACAATGCTAAAGGAATCCAAAATATGCCATAATCTCCTTTAAACAGTTGATGTAGCAGACTGTTGATATCTGCAGCAGAAATAAATTTTAATCTTTCTTTCCTGAAATGGTCTTCATGACAGCCAGTTTCATCATGGTGCTTGATAGGTTTTGCAAATGCACTTTAAAATCCTGTTCTTACAAGAACTGTTCCAGAAGGGCCTTCATGTTTTAAAATAATGATTGATTGTTGTTTTTAAATTAATTAAATAATTCCATGTATGTTATTTCATAGATTTGAAATCTCCAGTATTGTTCTAAAATGGAGAAAACTAAAAACATTAAAGTAAAACCATTGAATTAGAAGGTGAGCTGGTACTGTATGTCTAAAGATAAACCATTAGATAGCTAAAACACTGAAAGTACAAGCACTTTAGCCCATGTACTCTGCTACATGAAGTGTTTTAGGGCATCTCTGACAGATTTCAGTGTTCTGACAGACACTGTGTTCTACAGATTGTATTCAAGGCCAGATAAACTAGAATTAAGTGTCTTTTCTGAGATCTGCGCCTTACAGGTTCCAAACTGAGTGTTTTTCTGCATGGTGGAGTGGTGCAGATTATTATGAGATTCATACAATCTCCACTGATGGTATTACTATCGCTGGGGGATTTCTGATCATTAAGTGGAATTAATCACTAAAACACAGTGCACTGCAGCTTTTTCAAAAAATTCTGAGTCATTAAGATCGTGTAAGGATTAGCTTCCAAAAATGTAAGCTTGTATTACCCTTTGTTAATAAAACATTGAATTTGTTAATCTTTAGTATTATCTATGTGTTATATTGTATCATATCATATTGTTCTTATGAGCTAGTCAGCTGACTGTGTCCCCTCATTTTTTTTCCTGTGGTCACATGGCCACATTTTATGTTCCCTGGGTGTGAGAGTGTGCGCTGACTACAAATGACCCCCTTAGTGCATTATGTCCCTAAGCTTTCAAAGCATGACTCAGTCTCATCATATAAATAATGAATTGCACATTAGAGACCCTTTGCAAAATGGAAAACAAGATGATACAATTGCAAAGTTATGAGCATTTTTGTAAAATTTATTTGAAGTTTATACATACTGATTGTGAAAACTAGATAACTAACTAGACAAAGCATAAGCACAATATTATTATATGAGGTTACACATGGACAGGAAGGAATTATTCTTTTACCAGAAATATGTTTACATGTACTTTTAAAGATTTCATTCATACATATTATTCATGTATAGTTTTCTATTTGACTGTTTACAGTTTAGGAGATGAATTTGTAACCCTGCTCATTTCAAGCAGCTTTACTACTTCTCTCTGCAACATAAAACTAGTCCTGGGGGAGCCAGTTAAAGAGGTGTGCTGCACAAACACCAGTGTCCCTCATGGCACATGATCTAGAAAAGTAAACAGAAAGTAGGCCTACTAAATCCTCAAATTATGTGCCAGTCATTCACTTGAGAGGCTGAATAAAATTGCATTTCAGTGCACATCACTGTCCTAGTTCTTTTCCGCCCCTGAGTTTCTAATATGATCTAGATTTGATGTGGAGTATCTGCAGCTATTTAAGTGCTCTGTGCATAATGAAATAGCCAATATCGGATTCATGTCAGCATTGGCTTGTTAGTCCCATTGGATCCCTTGAGACTCTGACTTTTCAGTAAAGCTAAATGAATGCAGGCTTTCTGTTGAAAATGTTGCTGCTGTAGCCAGTGAGAGGCTGCAATGCAAAAGATGCTGATGAGTAGGTTTTTACTGAGGACACTAATCCCCTATTTGATTTACGTGGACCTGGTTTGAACCTTACATTGTGAGGGAGAAGTAAAAACTAGATGTGGTATTTTTTTTAATAGCTATGGTGTCTTCTTTCTGGCATAGATCAAAGAAGCTTGTTATACTAGTGCAATTTGATCATACTGTATATATAGTACTGTGAAAAGTCTTGAGGCAATTAAATTAATGAATTAATTAATGAATGTCACACACAAACAATTTATTTCCACCCAGAGTTGCATTAATTTCTCTCCAAGATCTTGTATTGATAATGGGAGAGTCAGATTGTTGCATAAAGCTGGACAGACCTGAGGAGGAAATCGATTGACCCTGGAGCTGCAAGGCCACAGTGCTAACCACTACGCCACCGTGGCACCAATAACTATCTTGATATTAATTCTTGTGCCTATATTCTTAAATCCTCCCTTTTTAAATCATCCATATTTTAAATGACACTTAAAGCAATCCCAATGTGTGTGTTTTTTACCAGGTAAGCGATAACTCTCCGGAATATTCGGAAGCAGAGGACATCCCAGTCCCAGATTGCTTTCAGGTTCGCAGGCTATCCAGTAGAACCTTGCAGCTACCTCCTCTGGCCTTCAGGCTAGCTGAGCAGATGGACTGGAAGGAGACTGAGCAAATATCTCGACCCACCACGCTGCCCTTTCTCGAGCCTCCTCTGATTGCCATTACATTGGCTGACTCCAAGAGGTAAGCAAACAGATCACATGGCAGAGCTGAAATATATTTTCACTGTGTTAATTAATATTGCATTTTTGTTCTTCTTTGTCACATTTTGTTTATGCATACCAAGCATATAAATTAAATATATACATTTCTTTCTTTCTCCTTCAACATATCAATTACATTGCTCATTTTTGGTACAATAAGAAAACGAAACCCACCCTATTTAACTTGCTCCATTTAAAAATAATGTGGTTTTACAATGTAGAGACAGTGAATAAACAAAAACTACACCTATCTCTAACTGCGGGTTTGCACAAATTTTTGCACAATCCCTCACAAATCCTATATCAAAACATTCATCAGGTCTCCTCTCTGACACAATTTAAAGAATTAAGATCTTACACAAAGGAATTCCAAGATATCTGGCTCAGAATCAGAGGACTGACTTCCCTATTCAAGATCATATTACGCTGTCTGTGTGAGTCTGCGTGTTATGACGACTGGGTCAACCCAAACCCCCACCAGTCAAAAATGCTGTCTGGAATAAATTTATACACTGCCAATATAAATGCTTATATGGCATTGGTGGCTCAGTGGCAGGTTTCTCACCTGCCATGAGGAAGGCCCGCGTTCGATTCCTAGCCAATGCCCAAACCCCTGCCACTGGATGCAGTGTTGGTCCCAAGCCCGGTTAAAATGGGAGGGTTGCATCAGGAAGGGCATCCGGCGTAAAACCCGTCCCAAGCTTGTGTGCGGCTTGGATGGTCTGCTGTGCCGACCCCTTGCTGGAAGCAGCCATAAGACCAACAACAGTATAAATGCTTACTGTATATCTCCACAATTTCCCAGAAATTGTTTCCATTTCAAATTATATTTACCCTGAGAAACAAATATTCCTCATTCTAAATCACTGGTTACTAAATGATCACTTTTGGTAAAAATCATTTTGAAGGAAAATTGAAAGGTGTAATTATACCGACCCATCTAAATCTAAAATATATAAAGGTACAGTTTCCACGCTCATCACATCTTTGTAGATAACGATTTCAAATAAGGCAGACAGTGTTGTATATAGTAAATGGTTGGTCTTTTCAAAGACAACACTGAATATTTTTATTTAGCTTTGTTAGCTATGTTTCTTTTTAAATTGTGTCAAATAATGTCATAAAGTGTCACATTAGTTTTACTGCTTAGGAGCATTTAAAGTTATACAGCAATGTCTGATATGTGGTGTTTTTTTTAAAATAATTTAAACTATGACATGACGAGTGCGTTAAGGTACAGGTTTGTCAGCATATCCTGGGAATTACTCATGCCTTAAAACCTCAAAGACAGCCCATCTCATTTAAATTGGATAAAATGAATCTAGCAGCCTTGATCAATCTACCTCTTTTGAGCGTTCACCTTGAATACTCGTTTTAACAATTGATCTTTGAACTGGGTCACCGTGGCTTGATTAGGCTGTAATGTCTTTGAAAACTCGATTTTTTTTTTATTTTTGTGATCTCATTTAAGCATAAGCATACTAAGTCCCAAACTCTATCTCTCTCTCTCTCTCTCTCTCTCTTATACACACACACACACACACACACACACACACACACACACACACAAACCTACACATTAAGACACTCTGACTGCTTTTTCTGATCATTTTAGCTCTCTCTGCTGGAAGCTCTTACCGTTCCTCATGTTGAATATGCATTTTTTCGTAGAATACATGAAAATGAAACCAGGTGAAACCCTACTGCTTACAAGGAGTGTCCTCCTGCAGCTATTTGCTCAAAAGCTATTGTTTTCCCATCCTAACATATTTTGAAGGCAGTATTTACATTTGTACTCTGCCTGAGCCGTGATGTCTTGTTTTAACAGTTTATAAGAATGTATGAATCTGCACAGACCAAGCTCAACTGGGTCACGGGCCTCATGTTAGTCAAATGATACATTTATATTTCTCTCTGGAACATCTTTTGCATGTGTGAAACATGATAATGTGAGCATGCATCAATCCTGATTACTGATAAATGGACCTATTGTTCTGAAAAATTAAGCCAGTGAGGAAGTGCCAAAACATGCAGTTCCACAAATCTTCACTGGGAGCTGGCTCGAAAAGTGAGTCAATCCTCATAGATCCTCATGTTAAAATGCTCAACTTTACAACAGAAATAAACATGTTTACAGCCTGGTACAAAAACTATTTTGGGCCTCATAGCTAATTTTCCTATTCATGACAACTGTACAAGGGGTGAACTGTTTATGTAACTCATCAGTTGAAATGATATTAAACCAGAAATTTATTCTTAATTAAGGGCATAGCCAATTTCAGTGATAGTTGCATTGCAGGTGTCAAACTGCTGTCTGCTGTGTATCACTTTAGCTAATCAGCTAACTGGAATCATTGTAGTGGATTCTTGGGTCACAAACGCCCCCGAGCTTGAACAAATCAGAACATGACCCAGAAAGCTTTCGCTATTAGCTTTTGAGTGTGTTGCCCAGCATTAGTTTTGCTCAGCTCACGTGATAAAAGTATTTTTTGCAAAGTGGAATGACGTCCAAGCCTTTGCCGAGAAGTATCATCTGAACAAAACTGTGGCGAACAAAGTGCTACACTTTATCAACGATAATGCAGTGTCAGTTGCGCAAGTGTGCAGCACAGATGAAACAAAGGTCTATAGATTTATTTATTTTTTTTAATGGCGGTAGATTTTTATTGAAATTGGCTGCCACGTACGAACCAGAGACCAAGAAACAAAAAAAGAGAGAAAAGCCCTGAGGGAGAATTACCCAGTGTTGTTATGAAAGGGGACTCTCCTTCCAAACACAAACCTTCTCCCCACCCATCTTCTCCTCCTCCATTCCTTCACATCAACGAGTCTCCCTTTAGAAAGGTGCACGGACAGTACATGTAAAAAAGAAATATTCGCTCTCTCCAGTACAGTTTATATTTATATTTATTGCTCTATTATTTGTGCATAATTTAAGCTTTTTCATACTTTGTTTTATATTTTGTAATATAAGCAAAATACATCAAAAGATAAATATAGTTCATAATAACTTGGTTATGAATAGATTAATTCTATTTACATGTATTCTCTATGAAAAAACTGAATTGGTGTACAACCAAATTGGAACGAATTATGTTCCACTGTAATTAACTTATCACAAGAAATATATGGGTTAACATAGGACAAAAGTTATAAATTACCGTTAGCCACTATGATATTTTAGCTAAGCTAAAACTAAACTTGCAGGTTTGTGGGAGGTAACTTAGTTACTGTAGGTAGGCTGGTTCCAAACGACAGCCAAGCTGCTGTAGGCAGAGACAGCTCCTGCCAAGATGGTGACAACCAAAGCGCCAATATTTGAGCTTCAAAACTGCGCTTGAGAAAACCTATGGGTAACTTTACAGAGGTTTTGTCCTTTTTTTTTTTATACAGTCTATGGCACAGATACATGATTAGATGCACGCTCTGCACTGTACTGCACTGCACAATCTCTGTCGTACATCATAACAACTTGAATCACAAGGTGCGCCTCAGCTTGCGTTTTGGGTTAAACTACAGTATGTTGCTTTGACATTGTGGATTGAAATATGAAACTTGTTAAAACTTGAATTTGAGATTTTACTGGCGCATAGCAGATCAATGCTGATACATGCCCCATTAAAAGAGGTCTTGCGACACCCATGAGTATACATATGCTATACTGAGCCATCTGTTGCACTGTTCTGCTAGATTATTCATTTTAAATCCTGCATGAGTGTATTTTAAACCACACCACGTTTCATGATTGTAAGAGCTTTATGGTTAATATTCCCAAACTTTAGCACTCTGTAGTTGGTCAGTATAGACTGATGCGTTTATGCTGTCATGCTTGCAAATTTGTACGTGACATTTGGATGAATAGCTGCAGTTAAATATCAATGGTTTTTGTTTTGTTTGGCTCCAAACAACTTTCTGTAATATGTTACATACAGACAGATGACAAATTAAAGGAAAAAACACTGTATAATGTTCACAATGAACCACCAGTACAGCTTCAGTGTGATTTGATACAAATTCTGCAAGTACTCGAGGGAAGAAAGAATTTCTACAAAAAGATATTCTCTCAGCTTTTCTTTAATTTGTAAGACATCTAAATATTATCTTGAATTCATTATGTTTTCTTACTTCAGTTCAGCTATGCTGAGTTGACATGGGGGATTTGGTATCTTTCCCAACATACTTTATCTCGCTCCTAAATGTGCTTAATTTAGTATTCATTCAGCAGAAGGGCCAAATTCTTACTGAATTATTTAAGTGTGATGACACATATGCTTGTGCCAAATTGCTGATTTCATTAATTTTTTCGGCTCATTCCGGTTTGTTGCTCTTTCAGCTGATGGAAAATATAGCACTTTTGGATTCTCTCATCATCAGTACTGCTGGTAGCACATATTGGCATGACGTTATGTAATCATTCATACCTAAATTGCTGTCATTATAGTTGCACTTTGGTGGCTGCTTTATTCTGTTTCTTCTGGTTTGACAAAAGCAAGAATCAATCCATACACTGCATGAAGGCAGATGGACAAATTGAAGTGCAGGTTTTAGCAACCAGAAAAATAAGTGTGCATCAGGGACCTGGGTGCTGCAGGAACTCAACAAACAACTCACTCTGTTTTTTTACTTTCCTGCAAGTGGGAGTGGCTGTTCAGACATACTGTAAAGCTCATAGGACAAATTAAGACATTCATTTGGGAGTGTGTTGGGTGCTTGCACCTCACCGTCCGAGACATTTACCACATTCATTCATCCATCTTCAGTAACTGCTTTGCCATGGCGAAGATTATAGTTGTTTAAATCATTGAATTGTTTAATGTTGTGGGAAAAAGAATCAAATGGGATTGGTTGAAAATATTGTATTCAGGTACATACAAAAAATAGTAATTGTAGGAGTGGATGGGATTGGTACTGTAAGTTTTCTGCAGCAATGGGTGAACAAATCAAAAAGGGCTAGACCAAAATCTTGCAGTAAACAAATATTTAGGGAATTGGCAAACAGGCGGAAACATATTAAATTGGACATTTCTCATTTATCATCCATTTTTGACTATTAACCAACAGCTGTCAGTCAAAGCTAACAAATTGCTTCCTTTAAGACCTGCCAACCCAGCCATAATTTCAAGCCTGTCTTCTTCCACATACATGAACTCAGAGTCACCCAGGATTGACTAGTGTTTCTATGGTTGACAGCCCAGTTACCTGGAGTCAATTGTTTGATTGAGAACATATATGTCTACAGATGTAGAATATGGACAATATGATCTTGTGATAGTGTCATGTGACATTTTGCTGGCTGGGGATTATGGGAGTTGCAGACTGACATTTCTCTTCATCTTACCCCAAACCTCCCTGATTATGTGCTTCTGCTTGAAGCTTTTTCGACTTGTGACTCACTCACTTACTGCTGCCCTGGATGGTCCATCATAAAAAACTTACAGCATTAAAAAAACAAAAAAAAACACAAAACTGTCCAATATTTGCTAATTCTTCAATAGGAACTCCACTTGGATACCATAGACTTGTACTCCAAAGCTTTTAATGTGATTATAAAATCCTTGATACATATAATCCACATTCTTTTTGCTGTTGTGCTACACAGTTATACTGATTTATATTCACAGAAGCAGATGGGTTCTCTTTTAAGTCTGGTCAATATAATTGAAAGAAAATGTAACACTGAGAATCTTGAAGACAATTCCTTAAAATACGAACAAACATTTCATTTATTTTCAGCTCATAAAAAATAAAGCATGTGGGCTTGATGAATTTAATTAAGCACATGAGCTTGCTTAACTCAGTTTAACTGATCGTGATTGAGTGACAGTATAAAATGAGACAGAGTGTGATTTCAATTACCAGTAAAAGTCTGTAGATATTTCTCTATATGTGCTGGATATTACACTGGTACATAAAATATAAACATAGGCACATACAATAACTTGCAGAATTTCCCAAGTGTTTCACATTGTTGTACACAGGTATACCCTGTGTCGCATACACCCCCAAGGGTTATGCTCATTTCCAGCACATATTAAACTAAGATACAGATATGTTTTACAGATTTTGTGCTACTACTTTGCTTTTATAAAATCCTCTGGTCTTATAGGAAGGCTTTCATTAAATTTTGGATTATATCTGTGGGGATTTGTGCTAATTTTTCCTCAAGAGCTGTAGTGACGTCGAGCATAGATGTCAGGAAAGAAGGCCTGGCACATAGTTGGAATTCCAGTTCATCACAAAGTGGTTTTAGTGGCATTGCAGTCAGGGCGCTTTGGAAGCCACTTAATTTTTTCCAAGCCAGCTTTGGTGAATCATATCTTTTTGGAGCTTGCATTGTATACAGACAGGGGCATTGTCATGCTAGAACATGTTTGGGTCTTTTAGTCTCACTCACTCACTCACTCACTTATCGTCTATACCGCTTTATCCTGTATTCAGGATCGCTAGAGGCCTGGAGCCTATGCCAGAAGACTTAGGGCAGGAGGCAGGGTACACCCTGGGCACACACTCATTCACAAACTATGGGCAATTTGGGAACGCCAATTAGCCTGATCTGCAGGTCTTTGGACTGTGGAAGGAAGCCGGAGGAAACCCATCAAGCACGGGAGAACATGCAAACTCCATGCACACAGAGATGGCAATCAAACCTGGCCGGGAATCGGACACGGACCCTTAATGCGCAAGGCGACAGTGCTAACCACTACACCACCTTTTTTACGCACTACGCCTCTTTTAGTTCCAGTGAACTGAAAAAGTAATGGTCTAGCAAATAAAGGCATCTTATACAACTGGGTGCTAAATAATTGTGACAGCAATTTGGAGAAAAATCCCATGTGGATGAGATGGTCAGGTGTCCACAAACATTTGGTCATTTACAATAGTTGCATTTTATTACGAGCTTTAATGGTGATCTAGTTATGTATGATTAGATAATAGATTCGGTGGTCTTTTTCTGTTAATCTGCTAAGGACATTTTGAGACCACGAGGCAGTGGTGGCTCACGAGGTTGAGTCTCTGAGCAGCAAACTGGAGGATCAGGAGTTTGAGCCCCACCACTGCAAGTGCACCAGTGTTGGGTACTTAAAGGGCAAAACCCTGGACCCAGTAAATTCCAGCCACTGCATGGAGAAAATTAGAGGGTTGTGGAAGGAAGAGCATCCAGCAAAAAACCCTGTGCCATATCTTGTGGATAGTGATCTGATGTGGATCATATAATTAAAAAATATTAAAATATTACAACTTCTCTCTGTCCATATACAAGTAATTCTCATGAATACCAAAGTTCTAAAAGTTGCATGCTGACACCCGGAACACACACACACACACAGACCCACGCGCACACACACACACACACACACACACACACACTTTTGACAGAGAATTAAATCTGCTATAAACGCTGGCAGGATTTTGTACGTTGAACGCCGGGTGCCGTCGTGGACTCGTTCGTTATTGAACTCATAAGGAAGCTCGGCGAGCCTGTGTGTGAAATGCGAGTGGAAATGCGAGCCGTGCTGAGCGTTAGTGGAGGCAGCAGCAGCAGCAATAGCAGCATCAGCAGCAGCCAGTTCAATGCGCGCAGAGCGAGAGACACAGCGCAGAGAGAACGCGAGGCCGATCCGATACCGAGGACAAAGTGAAACCGGACCGACGCGGAAATGGACCGAAGCTACGCGGTGGACACGGGCCACCGACCGGGGCTTAAAAAATCACGGATGTCCTGGCCGTCTTCTTTTCAGGGATTTCGACGGTAAGGAGCCCCGGTAATGTGTGTTTGTAGAGGAGAGGAGAGGGATGGGTGTGTGTAGGGCTTCGAGCGGGCTTTGTCAGGCGCACTTTGTTTGCTCGGAGGATAGTGGGAAAGGGGAAAAAGAGATGTTTAAAAAGGAAATATATGAAGTGGAATTAATAGCTTTAGACGGCTGTTAGATAATACTACTTTATCTTTATGATCTCGTTGAAAATTTGCCGGGATGTTCGGCTCTAACGTGCATCACTCCAATGAATATTTATCACGATATCTGACACACTATCAGTGCCGTTTCTTTTTCATTTCTTTTTTTATTTTTATTTTTTATTGAAAACAGATCCTCACATAAAGTTGCATTTATTCCTGAATGATTAGAAGCCCATTTTCAGTTCTGGTTCCACTGGAGGTACTTTTCATAGATACATTAGATTAGTATTTAATGCTTAAATGAGTTCAGCACACGTTAGTGATCAGTGGTGTGTCAGTGTTACAGTATGCACCGCACACGGTGGGATTGCATTGGGGCAGTGCTGTCCGACTTGCCGCAGTTTACATAGGGTTTAACAGCAGTGCACTCAGCGCTTCCTGTGAGCAACGTGGTTACAAGTAGATATACAGTACACCTGATTTAAAGATGCAAAAAAAAAAAGGGCATATCTGTATAGCATGGTTTGGTTGGCGCATTGCTCGTTAGGATGAAATGTGTCCTCACCTCAATTAATGAATCTGTCTCTGTAAAGAAAATTATACACCTGCCACTGAATTAATTAATTCAGTGCCTCAGGTAATAATTAAATAATCTAATAGACTAGATTTATGACAAATAGCTCTTAAGTGAATGTATGGATTTATGTGAACTCATAAAGAGAAGAGCAGACTGGCTTATCAACAACAAATTTGTCCTAAGATAAAGATAAATCACATTCAGCCCCCTTTATCAGATATAGTATTTTTTTTTTCTTTTTAGCTATGATACACTGAGTACATTGGAGTTGCCATTTTAGACCCAATAATGCCTCAATTTTTTTTTCAGCAAACAGCTTTTGATGATTGCACTTTATTGGTAGTTAGGGCTGATCCCTAATTTATTGCTTTAAAGTCAATGTCAATTTATATTTTATCAAAGCTGGCATAAATTCTTTATTTGCTGATTATAAATCAGGGTTGTTTTTTCACCTTGAATCGTCCTCACTGAGACTAAGCTTGACGCTTGGACACATAATTAATGCGCCAAGGTGTCTTGGCTGTGCTTTCATTCATTTCATGCAAAGATTGTATTCTGGTGAAATGTTTTTCTTAATAATTTATCTCAAATAACGACTCCTGTGTAGATGAGTACTCAATTGTCCTCAAGCTTGCTGTTGAGTCACATGTTTATTTGATGACACAGCATGTCTACAAGCCTAAATAGGTTGATTAGGATGTTCTCCAATTTGCTTTTTTTTGGGCAATGTTCCACATTATCTTTTGAGAATAATACTCAGAAGCATTTCCGAACTCTGTGTAAAGAATTCATTCTTTTATTAAACTAGTTACATCACTTCTCATTTTGGAAAATTGTCTGTGGTCATTTCATCCATCTTGCTGTTTTTATTCAAGAGGTCTCATGTTCTTGCTTTATCTGTCTTTTTAAAATAGATAACATTATCTGTTTCTAATTATTGTGTGCCTCTAGAGGTCCAATGTTCTTTCCTAGGTGTAGAGATTTCTATTACAGATAGTATGCACATGGACGAGCCATTATCATTGCACAGTGAGATTTGTAGTCAATTAAATATAAGTAGTTTAGAGTGATTGTAATTATTGGTGATTAGCTTTAAAGCACTTTAAAGGTTGCAGTTGTTAGGAATTTTTCCAAAGAGCCAGGAGTGAAGCTTTTCCATAGCCGGAAAGATTATAAATTTACTAAAACGAATGCATCATATAAACTACAAAAAACAGCCTGGTTGATAACTTTCATTTAATTTCATAAATAGTTACATAACTAACATGAATACTAATTTAAGTGTTAATCCATCTTAATCAGATTTTTTCCCCCTTATGGAACACTCTGAAGCAATGTTGATATTAGGACATTGGTGGTGGAACAGCATCCTCAGGGAAATAAGGTGGAACTCTCAGTTACACTAGTGATTCAGCAGTACTCTCTGGAAAAGGATGTGTACAGATAGAGATGAGAAGGTTGGTTCAGAAATGAAACAGAAGACAGATTGGATCTGGAATGCAAGAAAATGGGAACAGGGTTAAGGTAACAGATTTGCTTTATCAAGAATGCCAGGTGTCACTTCTGTTGTGGCCGCATGTTATGGTGATACAGACACAAAAATTGCTGAGGATTTAATATTACATATTAAATGAATATTGATACAAGATGCATATATGCATATTTTCTACAAAGTGGACCAACTTTTCAGTTGTAAGTTAAAGTCACGTAAGAGGTCACAAGCACTTAATTAAATTAATTAAAACAGACTAGGACCAAAATAAAACGCAAAGGACAGGGTTTCATTAATTGCTTGAAACACGGAAATAATTAAATTAAAAAAATAATAATAAACAGCCTACAATATATAACATTAAAATAGGCAGAGAATGCTCCTTCAGTTGTTCTCAACAACATTAATAAAGAACATGCCTACTAGCAATTTTCTACTAAGGCAGACTGCTGAGAGAAAATGTCATAGAGAAAAATAAATACATGTTAAGGGCATAGTGAAACTTTCTTTCGGGAAGAAGACAGGCAGAAGACTTTTCGGGTTAAGACTTTTTGGGAAAAAGTATAACACACTCTTTGTGCTGCAGTTTACATCGCTGATGATGCCAATGCACAGTATCTGTGCATGCTAGCACTATAGCGTATTTCAACAAGGAAGTACAAGTCAAGTAAAATCAAGGTTTGTGGGAGAGTGGGGGCAGGGCTGTAAGAGAGTGTGGGATAGGAGAGTTGCAAACACTGGAACGGATTCAGAGAGGAAACGGGTCATGCAAGATAAGAAACTGTGTTGTTTCATATCTTAAAAGAACGGTATACCACCCCAGCCCTGCATGACGTGCACTTAAAGTCATGGGTAAGAATGTCATTAAATATTACATCATGAGGTAATTTATGAACCTTACCCCAAAGACATGCATTATTTTGGCAAAAGTGTGCAGATACCTGATTATCATCATGCCCATATGTTCTTCTTGAACATCTTCCAGTTTTACTCAGTATTTAGTAGGATTGAGGTCAGGCTTTTTACAGGCCACTTAGTTTTTTTAAACAGTATTTTTTACTATTTTTGGTGAACCATATCTTTCTGGAGTTTGCTTTGTGCTTGGGCCACTTAGTTTCAGTAAAAGGAAGGTGTAGTGCAATAGCATACAAATGCACTCCAATTGTATACAGTACCTACCACTTTGTGGCAGCAGTTTGGGGAAGACTCATATATGAATGTGATGGTCAAATGCTATCTTTTGGTGGAGCCATGAGTGACAGATTTGATTTGATATACTGTAGACTGCACTTATAATTTCTCAATCAAACTGGGCATATATGTAAGTCCTAATTAGCAACAGATGTGAGTATTAATGAGGTGGTGCAAGGAGTAGGAGAAAAAAGCTAAACTGCTGTCGATTGTCCTGCGGTGGAGACAATGGTGAATTAAATTAAAACCTGGTTACATGTCCAAGAAGAGCAACTGGATCATGTATATGAGAGATATATTTTCAAATTATATATACTAGAAATTAATTATTTATAGTTAACAGCCTCAGAAATCACCAATTAACAGCACCTCAGATTAGAGTCGTTATGAAGGCTTTACAGAGTATATTGTACTGTAAGTAGCAGACACATCTCAATATCAACTGTTCAGAGGAGATTATTGTATATTTAAAAAAATGAGTAATTTGAACGTGTTTCCAAACATTCGACTGGTCGTGTATACATATAGCTTTCTTTATTTCTATCTCGACTAGGTAAAAATCATATACAAAGTAATTTTAATGTTTTCATCTTGTTCATTACTTTTAATGAGATTTTGTAATGATTTGTGCTGAGTTGAGTTTCAATCATATTACATCAGCCATGGTCTGAATTAGGTGTAATTTCCCTGTAGAGTAAGAAGGCAATAAGGCAATAAATATTTCTGTGATTATTGCATGGAAGTTGACACTTTTTTTTGTAATAAACATTTGTCATTTCTTATAGCTTTAGATTTGTTGTTTAATTGAGGGTCCATGCATTTTGTACTGTAGGTTGTGCTCCTGAGATTGTTTTTGCTCTTGGTGAAATAGAGAACCATTTTTGGTGTGGGAAAATGTTGACTGTCATTGCTACAACGTGATTCATTATTAATACTTACAGTATATTATACCACTGTAGCTTGCTATATGTTTCTAATCTGTTTCCATAGTATGTATGGCAGATGCATCATGTAACCAAAGACAATATACAGCTTAAAAATGTGCTACTTTAATAATAAAAATGCATACTTATTGATTACCATTACGCATTTCTGTAACAGTTATGGAAGTCTCAGATGTTGACCCTTTGTAATGTAAAATGTTCTCCCACTGGCAAGACAAGGTGAGTAAAAAAAAAAAAAAATTATTCAAAGAGCTGAAAAAGGAAAAATTGGTTTTAGGCAGTATTACACAGTTGGTGATAATGGTAACCAACTTGTGTCACAAATGTTTTACAATTTTATTCTAAAAAATAAATCTGATAGACAGTTCTTTAATTAACAAAACCCTCATAATTGGCAGATTGCTGTGGTGTAAGAGAAATAAAACAGTGTGATCTACTTTAGTACGAAAATAATAAACGTTAGGATTGTACCACATCACGCTGTCATTTATTATTTCCTGTAGCAGCACACCCTGTGGCATTTTATTCCTTACATGCTTGCTCTGTCAGTATTCTCTAGTCGTATATGATTGTGTTAAAGTCGCTACGGAAATGTAGCCCCAAGCACGTTGCACTAGCTCTGTGCTTGGGGAGTGATGCCTCAAGACTCAGATAGAAACAGGAAGAGCAGGATTGCTTTGTGGATTTCATTGCATAGATCAGTTTATTTAGGTCTGAGTCAATCACCTTGAAAGTTAATACAAAAAAAAAATCTGAGTGAAACTTTAAAAATAAAGGCACTTTTTTTTTATTATTGTTATTATTTTTTTTAAGGTTTTTTTTTTTTCACTTGTTTAATCTTGAGGTGTCTGTCCCATGCTCCAAATAACACCCAGAAGCTTTTGTCAAAATGGGAGTCACTTGATGCTTCACAGTCTTCAGTCTTCTTCACTTTGAGTGCTACTCCCCTCTGAAGTGTTAATTGTAATACTGAGCATGCTTGAATGAGACCCACTCAGAATGCAAATCTTCAGGAGAGTGCTTTTATTCTTCAGTGAACTTAATTGAGACTTTCCTGCTTCAATACTCTTTATTTAATTTGTTAATATTGCTTTGTGTCTTTCTTTAAGAAAGTACATATTTGGGAAGGATGTGTTATAGTCATCCTTCTACTATTTATTTTCTGTATTATATGTTTACTTTACTTTTCTTATCTTTTTCAATCACTTACAGACAGAGAGCTTCTGAACAAAAAAAATCTATACTGTTGGTATGTTTACAAATGGCAAATAAAATCTTGTATTTTCCAATATCCCATTATAATTGCATCCCTGTCCCGATACAGGGAGGGAAATGTCCCAGTGCAGAAAAAAATGTACTCTTGGGACAATAATCAAATTAGTAAACTTGAAATAGTAACTACTGTAAAAGTTATAATGAAGTACAATTTTTAAAGAATATTCCACACTAGTTACCTAACCTAGTTAGCAGAGGTGGACAAAGAACATAAATCATGTACTTGATTAAAAGTAGGGATTCCCTAGGGAAAATATTACTTCCTTAAGTATTAATATTCCTATTAAGTCCTCCATTTACCAGTCTACTCGAGTAAAAGTAGAGAAGTACTCCTGTTGAAATTTATTTAAGTATAAAATGTACGGGGCTTGTATTAGCTCACAGTATCCTTTTTCATAAAATCTGTCTCTCTCTCAGCTCCAATTCTGATTTCAAACACTTTTTGCATGATTAGGTGTGTCTCGAAGGAAGAGCACGTCATGCAAATACACAAAATCGTCAGCAGGTAGTGAAATTCCTGCTTCACATACAGTACTACGTACAGTACCAGTTTATCAGGTATATCAGTATAACACAACGGCAACACAATAGCATGCAGAAATGTAAGTAAGTAGAAGTACAGATGTAGTAGTGTGTAGTGAAATGAAAGTAAATAGTATCCTCTAACAAAATCGCTCAAGTAAAGTACAGACACATGAAATATGTACTTAAGTAAAGTAACAAAGTAAATGTATTCAGTTACCTTTCACCTCTGTTAGTTAATATTGTTAATGTGTTATTATTAGTTCTTTTAGTATTTTTTTTTTGTGTGTGTGTGTGTATGTGTGTGTGTTTTATTTATTTAGAGATATCTTGAAGCCAAGAAAAACAGTTTTAGCCTCTGGCACTGACAGGTTCTCTAATATCCCAAAATAATTAATTAAATAAACAAATTAGAAATCTTTCATGTTATCTGTTATCATCGTTTCCACAAGGCAAAGCCCATTTTATGAGAATATATACTGTACTATACTATACATACAGTGGTGTGAAAAACTATTTGCCCCCTTCCTGATTTCTTATTCTTTTGCATGTTTGTCACACTTAAATG
>JAOVVA010000009.1:11752568-11763995 GCA_028565275.1 Leiocassis micropogon | reverse complement strand
AAACGTTTGACCTCTGTCATTGCCAACAAAGGGTATATAACAAAGTATTGAGATGAAATTTTGTTACTGACCAAATACTTATTTTCCACCATAATTTGCAACTAAATTCTTTAAAAATCCTACAATGTGATGGAATTTATGGATTTTTTTTCCTTATTTTGTCTCTCATAGTTGAGGTATACCTATGATGAAAATTACTTTTTGCCCCACTATATTTTCTATTAATTATTTTATATGCAAAATTTTGTTTTGTGGAACAAATCATCTGAGTTTTCATTATTTCTTATGGGGAAATTTGCTATGATATATGAATGCTTTGGATTACAAGCATGTTTCCGGAATTAGTTATTTCTCGCAATCTAAGGTTTTACTGTATTGTATTATATTATATTATATTATATTATATTATATTATATTATATTATATTATATTATATTATATTATATTGTAAATATTTAATCATACCATTTAGTTGAAGTCAGTCTTTTTTTTAACTAAATATCAAGTAAATCATACTATTTACTTTTACGAAGTAATTTTTTGTTTCCTTTGACAGACTGCAAAGTGCCTGAAGATAAAAAAAAAATAAATTGTAAAAAAGAAAAAAAGTTTTTGTAACAACCTCAGCAACAACCTCATTTCCACTCTCATCTGTTCGAACCACTCAGCATTCAGCATCACCAGTATAAATAATCACCGGCCTGATCATCTGTCATCATCTGCACGGTGTTTCTCACCGGTTCATGTCTTAAGTTAGATGATTTTTTTTTATGCTTAAATGATTAATAGGTCACTGACTTAACAAACAATAACATTCCTCTGAAACTAGTCAGGTACAGGGACTAGACTGAAAATGAGAGCCAAAAACTTGCCAAAGCCTATAGAACTGTTTCTCAAGACTGGATTAAAATTTTACGAGAGTCTACCTCTTTGGAAGCAAAATATGATAAATTTGGAGTGGCTCAAGTCTTTCGCACAGAACTGTATATAACTGACTATATTGTAATTATTTAAATGCTGCTAATCTTCTGGTAATTTCATGTTACATAATAAATGTTAAATGTTTCTAGTACACCTTAATTACAAAAACAATGCAGTTTTTTTTTATATTAAACACCAGTAAATCATTCCCCTTCAAATGATCAGATAAAGTAAAACCTCTGATCATTTGGAACAGTTGTGTCCTCGGGAGCTAGAGCCCTTATTTTAAACAAATGAAATCTCAGCAGCCATAAATGTAAAAGTTTCATGACTACTATTAATCAACATCCACCACTGGCATTCTTTGCTCTATTCTGCTCTGCTTCTCGATGTCGTTTTCTTTGTTTAAGGGATTTTCAATAATAAGCATGCTTGGATCCAGTGGAATATGTCTTCTGTTCATTTCCCTTTGTTGTGTTGATGACAAGCTTTTTTGTGGAACTGCAGCTCATATGCTATTCCCTGGGGGTCAAGTGCTTTTGCCCATTAGTTTAGAATTACATTTTTTGAGTGCTTTGGAAATGATTCTATTTCCCGTTTGGTTTTCCGTAATTGTTCTGTGTTTCGTGCCTCTTGTACGCTTGTAATACAACTTCATAAAATACAACTGGCTGCATGTACTTTTTCTTTTTTCTTTTTTCTTTTTACCGAGTACAGTATGTCAAGCTAGAAGAATTGATTCTTCATGACAAAATGATCTTGGTTCTTTTATGCTCTAACTATTTATCCTCGCACTCTTTCCCTAGTAATGGAAATAATGACACTGTTGTGCTTTGGGGGGTTTTGCAGAGAAGGATACTTGCTGTATTTACATTTAAACAACTCATGTTGACTAACGTGCATTGAAAAAAGGATACAGGAAATAAAGAAATCTGATGAATAAAACAATCATATAATAACTTAAACACCTAAAACAGGCCGAAATGGGAGTTCAAGGGGCATTCAAGTCAAACTGGGACTTGTAATGAAACTTCTTGTGAATGAAGGTGTAAAACCGATTGACATTTACATTTGCTGCTTGCACATTACAGGCTGGGATTTATTGACATATCCACCTTACAATCCTGACCTCGCTCCAATCCATTTCCACATGTTTGGATCATTAAAGGAGTTCCTGGGAGGCCAGCATTTCAGACGTGAAGCAGGCTCTTAGATCCTGTGTTACTGAGAAACTTTTTTACTTCGATGGTATCCCAGCACTAGTGAAACGCGAGAATAAATGAATTAGTGTAGCCGAGGATTATATAGGGTTTATATATAGGAATAAAGGTAGTTTATACTCTCATTACTTTGTCCTGGTTTAACTTGTACACATTTTGTATGAGGATTAACTGAAAGAGAATAATTGAAACATCATCCACTCTATTCAAATGAAGGTAGGTTAAATTTATATCTTTTAAATATGCAACTACTGGAGAAACAATTTCCTTCGGAATTAATAAAGATTTATCTTATCTTAAATAGGTATATGATTTTAAGAAATTTTTTTTGCATTTTAAAAACTGCCATATTGTTACTTTTTAAAGTAATAGTGATTTTTAAAAAACTCTCATTGGTAGCCTAAAGCATACAGCAGAACTGTTTTTAGCACTTTGATGACATCTGTAATTTTCCCACCAGAATGATTTCTAACAGAAATGCCATATTACATATTAGTGTAAATAGCTACTCAGTTATGGATGCTTTGGGACGCCAATGTTTTTCCTGCGTGTCTCATTAGTCTTAATTGGACGTACTCCTCAAAGACCTATTAGCTAAGAGTTGGGGATGTCTGGGTTTATGGATTGTGTTGTTGTCAGTGATCAGATTCATGAAGCAGCACATGCTCTCTTAATATTCATTATCTCCGCTCCTCCCCCGTAGGACATGCGCTTAGTCATGGCCCCAGAACTGTTCTGGAAAGCTGTCGTTTGACATTGACTAAGGAAACGGTTTAGCAGATTTGTGACCTCCTGAGCCACTCTGTCTTGATGCTCAAGCTTCTGATTCCACTCAGAGCCCTGGGGTAGCATGTTTTAGAGAGCTGTCACATTAGATTGAATGCTTTGCTATTCCTTAAGCCTCAGAGCTCATCAAAGATTAAAAAGACAGTCTATCGGCTACAGGAGTATGGGATGCGTAGAAAGCAAATCTGACTACTCAGCTACTACTCATAGTAGTACAGTATAAGTCCTCAAGAAATTGGTGTCTTAATTCTTTTTGTAGACTTCGCTGTAGAATTGATTTAGCAGAAAACGAGATAGCTAGCACCAGGCACGTAAAAGCATTAAACGTGAGGCTCAGCCTCATGTTTTAGTTGCCTGGTTACCTACTGTAATAACTAGTCTAGTGATAGCTACAATAATGTAATGATGTATGGCAAGCTCATTAGCTGAGCAAAGTGCATTAACAAAGATTAACGCAGGGGTTACCAAACTAACGGCTGCCTTGTAAGGTCACGTAGGGTCGCTAGATTTATAAATGGGATTGCGAAAGAAACGTAGTCTCTTTTTCTTTGAATATATCGCTTTATTTTGTAATTAACTGGCAGTCGAAGTTATACAAACCATATGCGCTAGTTGTATGAATTCAGCAGTAAAACTTTATATAAATGTCCCATGTTTTATTCCCCATAATCAAGCTAGCACTGTGTCTCCAAACGCATTATTACGTACTATTACTTACGATCAGGGCTTACTAACACAAACCCTCCATGTTGTCTTTAAACCTGCTAAGGTCTCTTTTGAGTACCAGTCCCACATATGACTGGAAGTTTACAGTAAATGTGATTAATGATTTACGGGTCGACTAGGAATCCAGACTGACAGGGGTTTTGTGAAAATCGCATATAATCTTCCAGATTTACATAAAGATATACATAAGATAAGCAGGCAAGTCTGTGAACGAACAAGCACATGCTTCTTATCCTCTTCATGAGCTGCGATGTGATTTGTCCTTGTCTTGCACATAGGACATATTTTTTGAGTCTGGCTAGTGTCTTCTCTCAGTCCATTTATCTGCGAGGTCAGTGTTACAGTACTTATTGCAGGAGAGTTAGCCAATGTGACAGCTTCAGGCTGGATTTTTCCCCACTCATATTTCCTCATACCTAATTCTGAAGATACTACCTGTCATTCTGACAGTTACAGGCAACTAGGAATACCTTGGACACTAGATCTGCTTGTCCTGAATGTGGAATTTCGACGTGAACTACTTTCCAACAAAAATTACACCTGACGTTAGAATGTGGGTTTTTTAAGAAATGCACAAATGATTTTTCTAGAAGCACAGATTACTGTACCTCTGGCTAATTTTCTGCCTAATTAGGCAGGGAAAGATCTGATACTATGTTTATGATTTTTAATTAGGCATGATAATCTAGACTGAAATGCTGTTTTTTTCTGTATTCTTATTTAAATTACAAATATGTTCGAATTTAGGTATTGAGTTTCCAATACATTAACTGATGCTGTTGCTGCTGCATCATGTACTGTAGCTTTATGTAACGATGCCCATGAAGCAAGACTTTCAAGATGAGAAAGTTGTGCATCCTTAGGCATTGGTTTATTAGGTATTACTTTTCATTCATAAACTGTTTTTATAGAGTTCTAAAATGGACTAATGGAAATCTCTATGGACTTTTAATATATGCACACAATAATAGTCACAATACATTTAATATGTAAACAGAATCAAGAATTTGAATATTGCAAATATTCTAATATTCAACCTTCTGGTTAGATTTCAGCTTCAGGTCTGTACTCCAGTTTCTTCCCACAGTCCAAAAACATGCAGATTAGGTTACTGCTTTTCCACATTGTGTTTGTGTCCTGCCATGAATTGGCACCCTGTCCAGGGGTACCCCACCTCATGTCCTAAGTCTTCTGGAATAGGCTATGCTTCAGGCCGTCTGTGGCCCTGAATACAGGATAAAGTGGTATAGAAGAAAAAAAAACAAGCTCGAAAACTCATATGATATTCTCTAGTGGCTCAAAAGGTTTTCCTTTTACTTAACAATGATTTTTTTTGCATGAATCAGAAAACAAATTTATTTCCATTTCACTTCCCCTTGAGTATTATTTCCATTGTATCGTCTTACTTTTTACTCAATTTTTTTACTGCTTTTTTGTGTGCATCAGTCAGTGTACAAGATTTAGGACGCTTGAATAAGCGTGCCCTGTGAAATAAGGCACAGATTTGGTCACATCTTTTTTTCTTCGCCCACTGCCCCAGTGTTTGCCCTTCCAGACATTACAGTTAATTTAATCTCACATCATTATCTTCCTAATGGCTTTGCCACTTATGCTTGGAGAGGTACAGCACATGTTGACTTTCTCCTCCCCCTCCTGTTCTCTCCTGTTTAATCAAATTACAGTGACACTCAAGATGGCATTTGAATCATTCAAATTATTTCAGGAATAAGAGTAATTGTAATACAATTACAGGGAGCTGCTGTATTTGCGATCACGATAAACATTGGGTTCTGGATAAAGTTTATGCACATGTCTAGGTTATAATTTTGAGCAGGGAGGTCATGGAAAGGTTTGTGCCATGGTGCTGTTAAATTGTTCAATCTGATTATTCAAATGATACTCATTAATGGGCTGGTTGTGGTTTTAGATTAGTGTGTACATCAAATACCTAATCGTTTCCATAGTAACAACAGGGACTTTGGTGGTAATAATAAATTTTTTTTTTTTTTTTTTACATCTTCAACTGAATCTTTCCAGCTCAAAGCTCTCTTGCATTAGCATCCAACCTCATAGCTTGAATATCCTCTTCTATGATTAAAGGTGATGACGAATGGTTCAGTTCACAGCACTCACTCGTGATTACGTTTTGTTGGATTTGTGAGAGCAGGGAAATACGAACTGCTTATGCCATAAGCTTCACAATCTCTAGGGACCCGCTCCAGAACTCGTGCAGAAAATCTACACTTTATCTAGGAACAGTCAAAATGTAAGAATATTAGATGCAACCTCAGGCGTAATTCACAAAATATTATTACTTCCTGCCGGTGCAATACTGGGTAATCGAAGTAAATGTATGCCATTCAACGACAACCCTTTTTTAATATTATACTTGTATTTTCATGTCTATAAAGCTCGTCCTTTTTGCCTTTTAAAGCTCTGCATTACAAAAAAAAACAAGGCTGTATCACCTTCAACAAGCTCAATCAACAGCATCTTTTTGAAATTCCCTTCCAGCATGACAGCTGAAACCAGAATATCTTCATTTTATGAAGGACAGGTTTGAGGTTTGAATCAATCCTGTAGAAAACTCAATCCTCATGCAATTGAACCCTATTGGATATTGTAGTGAAGATCTACGAAGCAAGATTTCTATCTTCCTCCTGTGTACAAGAGAGCCGTTATTCTGTTTTTCCTGGGTTTTTTCCCCCAAAATCTTTCTGCCTTTGTATTGTGTTTATATAAATAAATATGAAGACCAAATGAATTTCTAAGAAATAAGTATGAACGTACTTATTATACAAAAATTCAAATTTTTGTAAATCCAGAGCATAAATCTACTATAAGCGTGTGTGCTTATAGGCCAGTGAAGACCAGTAAAGGATATTGAATTCAAAAATCAGCAGCTCAGTGTTAATGTAATAAAACCACTATGGTTTTTTCTGCTCTAAGCTTTATATCACAGGTGTTCATCGTGTAGACAAAAAAAAAACCACTTTAAATGCACAGATTCATGTTTTTTTTTTAACTGCATCATGTTCATAATCATGCCACCACCTTTTTTTTTTTCCTCTCTATAATACTTCAACATTAGTAAAAATCAACTCAACATCAGTAGTAGTGTCTGGCATGTGGCTCTAAAAAGCAGCTAATCTTTTAAGTAGCTAGATAAATTTCACTCAAACAGCTAGTCAGCTTGCTAGATAGACCTGCACATAATGAAAAAAGGACATAAATATTAAAGCATGGCTTTATATTGATTAATTTATTTGTAGTATTTAACTATTTCCAAAGATAAAATAACAACCTGTACTAGTTGCGTACAGTAAAACTGTATAGTACTGAATAGCATATGCATCTACAGTATATAGGAATATAAATCTGATAGCTTTGAGAGATCTTCCAGGTAAAATATGGAGAAGCTATACATCCGTGCAGCACAAGTGAGCACTTTACTGTCTAGTAAATGTTTTATAGTTTTTATTTTCTATGACCGCAGACCACCGAAGCACTCATCGGCTCCCAGTTAAGCCGTACATGACGTATGAAGCCCTGTTGCCGTAAGCTTTGCTCTCATTAAAAACATAGGATCTCAGTGAATCCGTGATATCTTTATATCCGCAGGCTTCAAAGAAAAGCTGCTCTGTCCATAGACAATACTAAACAGTGAGATAATTAATTTTTAGTGAGATCATTCTTTGAGTCTTTGCACCTGCTACTGTACTTCATGTGCACTTTCTTAAACACTACTGATGAGGTGCCTTTAGGAGACTTTACATTTTAAAAAAATTACAATATCTAAGAGTATGTCAATCATCTCAGCAGGTCATCATTCAACAAGCCTGAGGTAGGTACAGTAGGTAGTTAGTTAGGTAGGTGGGTAGGTAGGTTTATCAATCCCAAAAATAAATTATAACATTACAGTAGCCAGTCCATAGACTATACAACAACATACAAGTAACAAGGTATAGAAAAATATTAAAGCTAGGTTAAAATTGAAAAAGAAAAACATTAAGAAAGAGGGTAAAGTTATTAAAAACTATAAAACACTGTTTACAGTAGTACAGTCAGGTGGTAATCTGTAAACGTTGCAAAATAATACAAATATACTGTTTCTATGTCTTTTTCTTTGTCTTTCGGCTGTTCCCTTTCAGGGGTCGCCACAGCGAATCATCTGCCTCCATCTAACCCTGTCCTCTGCATCCTCTTCTCTCACACCAACTAACTAATGATTATATACAGGTGGGGACATTACTGACAGTAAATAAGGTGCTCCAACAAGTTGTAATATTAATAAAAAGAGGGATGTATATAAAGCGACGTATAGTGAAGTCATAGAAGAAGCTCTTTCTCCTGACACAGAGCAAAGTTATTGTAAAGTCTAACTGCAGTTGACTGAAAAGACATCGTGTAGTGTTCTTCGTCACATCCATTATGTATGACCACTGGTGCTGGTGTTTTGCTTGGTTCCACAAAATAAATAAATAATAATTCACTTTCAACTACTTTCTTAACAACAGATAAAGTTGTAATGTGGGACGGATAAGACCTGCTAGCCCTAGTAAGGCTACGTTACATTACCAGCCTGAAGGGACTCAGTTCAGATTTTTACCCTAATGTGACACTTTTTTTTTTTTTTTGGGGTGCTATTTGAACACACAAATCAGATTTTTTTTTCAAATCGGACCTGAGTGACTTTCATATGTGGTACTACTGTAGATCATATCCGTCATGCGACTTGAATGGAGGCGTGCAGATCAGAGTTCATGCAAATTTATTGTGCACACGGAGGCTGCACTGGTAGCACAGAGATTTTATAGCAATGCTAACAATAGCCGCTAAAACAGCTAAATCAAGGCATCTGCCTTTTTTCCTCCTTCTGGATCTTAACAAATACAGCTGACTAACTACTTGAGCTCCTCTAGAGCGTATTTCTAAGCATATATTTTGCTAAAATTGCATCGCTTGTTAGAAATGAATGAATGGTCAGACAAAGTCCTGACGTGTTTTAAACCAGATGGTGCAAGCAAAGACATATCGATGTGTGCACGCATGCCATTTCAGAGGACCGAGGCGTCCACATTAGAGTCAGATAAAGGTCACCTGTAATTATGAATGTAAACTGTCATGATATGCAAATTCAATCTGACCAAAAAAAATTGGATTTGAACAACATGGCTTGTAATGTGAACGTAGCTAAGGCAGCACTAGAACATAGTTTAGTTCACTTGGCCTTGGAATTTTATTTTATTTTTTTTTCTTTTGCAGGCGAAAATGTTGTTGCATAGCCTTTGCTGCAAAATACAACACTCACACTAACACTTATATAACACTCCAGGCTTTGCTGCACCTAACTTCACTCAGATGTACAGTAGGCAGCACCTGTGCTGTGATATTGCAGTATGGCATGGACCACTTGTCTTGGTGTTTCCAGTCCCAAGATTAAACACTAATTATGTGTATTCAAAAGGATCAGCTCCTTAAAACCTTTTTTCATGATAGGCTTTGTGACTTAAAATATACCCCCTTTTTTTTGTGGCTAGTGTGTGTTTTCAAGAGAATTTATCTCAAGAATCTAGTAAAACCTTAATTTATTGACTTATCACCCAATCCTTACAGGTTTAGTTACTTCGCATTTTAGTCATTTATCTTCACAATGAGGCATTAAAGCAAGTAACCGAACTAATTTGAGGATTAGGTCACATGTTTGATGTTTACTCTTCGCATCTCAATAAGGAATTAACCTCAGCTGACAGTGAGTGATTGCTGCTTGGTTTTAGAGCTGATATTAATCACATTAGCAGAGAAGTCCATTAAGTCTGGTCTTGATAAAAACTCCTCTCTGCTAGTAGAGCTCTCTGTGTGGGAAGTAGGATTATCCATTAGGCTCAAATCAGTGCTCTCGAGAGCCGTAGGTGTTTGCAGCGATGATGCGGTATGCAGTTTTATGGATGGTTTGCTGGATTTTCTATTTTGCAAAACCTCATTCGTGCTTGTTTTACACAAAAGTAGAGAATGAAGAGCACTGCAGATTCATCTTGAATTTTCATTACCACTCAATCCTGACCTGGTGTATACCCTTAAGTACTACATGTGCTGTATGGTAACTGAAAATGTTTTCACGGCTCTAATCACTAATGCTGTTTAGGCATGGAATTTTAAACTGCGTTTATTTCTCATTCATTCTCATTTTTTTCACAAAGAGTACAGATAAATTAAAGGATACAGATAAATCTGACAATGAGGCAGAAACATATTATCGCAAATTGTGCCTTTCAAAGATGGGTTTTGTGTAATTATGAATTTTAAACCATCTTGTTCAGAAAAGTGATATTGTAAGTGATATGCCAAGCAATGCTACTTTTTAATTTATCCTTAATAGGTATGTAAACGTTGTCAAAGTGGCAAGTAATACACAGTGTAATCTCGGATCACGAGTAATGCAGTTTGCGTGTGTTCCGCAAGACGAGCAAAGATTTTGAATGAATATTGACTTGAAAAACCAGCAACTCTTGGAGTACCGAGTATCATGTAGCATGCGCTTCTTGTTTTGACGCCGAGCGTCACGTGATCACAACTGCTTTTTCTCTCTCTTGCGCTGCGGAATTGTGTGTTATATGAAATTTTAAATCAAGCACCTAAAACATTTATCTAGTGCCACGACTGGGGAAAAACTGCTGCATATATTGTATACAGAAGCTCTTTCAATTGTTGTGTTTTTTTTAAGCATTGAAAGATTGAGGCTGGGGTCACTGATCAGGCAGATGAAGTTATAATGTAAAATCCATATCCGCAATCAGACGTGCATGGCAGTAGAGGGACCTGAAAATACCATGCATGGAAGCACAGAAAAAAACTGAAGCTAATTGCAAACAAACTTAGATAACAAGAATTGCACATTATTGCACAATATAAAATGCAAAATAATTTGTGTAATGACCAAATGAGTAATAACTACGGTTAATGTCAAAGAGCTTATTTATTTAATTTGATCTTTGTGCAAGCCTGGTTAAGCTGTTTGCGCTCTCTTCTCTTTACCTTTAACATTTTTTTACCTTTTCAGGGCTCGCAAAATCGCTAGCTCGACGTCCCGGGGCTATTGGGTCTTCCAGTCGGGCTACCAAAATCTATCTCAGCCCTGCCCGTCGGGCTATCATGGGAAGGAAACATATATGTCAATGCTTTTGCATTCTTTCGCAAATGTAGCTGGGTAATTGTCATTTTCGGGCATCGATGAAATATATGAAATTGCTTTGAATTCGCGCTTGTTTGATCGCGCAAACTGTGTATATAGAGAGCGGCAGTACTGATTGGTCAGTGACGGATTAATTGCGCACCAATTCCTCTGACATCGTCTTATCACTCATTAGCTTACTATTCAAGCGTGACAAGTGAAATATCCTGCAGCAAGCTGAAACATGTGATAGAGGTTGATTGCGCAGAGAACTTTAAAAAATCGCTGACCGTTGTGTGTGTGCGTGTGTAAAAATTTACGCAGATATTTTAGTTCTGCTGAGCCAAATAAGACAGGTCAGGGTGAAGAAGGGACAGCCAAAGAAAAGCCTTCCACAAAGCCGAAATTTATGACAAATCAGACATGAGGCAAAAAAAAAGCACAGCTTTTCTGTGGCTGGAATATGACAAGCTAAGTAACATAATGTTCTGTATGGTGTGTCGTGAGTGTCCCTCGATTTCTGACACGACAAGCGCCTTTGTTACTGGGACCAATAATTTTAGGAAAGACCCCATCAGAACCCATGAGAAATCTCTGCATCAC
>JAOVVA010000009.1:11739894-11752468 GCA_028565275.1 Leiocassis micropogon | reverse complement strand
AACAGCGTACTATGTTGCAAAGAGTAAACTACCATTGGCAAAATTTAGCAGTCTTTGCAAACTTCAAAAAGCAATGTAGAGTGGCATTTACTCATCTGTAACTTCAGTGGAAATTTCAGATTCAGAATCTGCCACAGACTGATTCATGTTCTATACAGTTCTTACAAGTTCATAGAAATTTCGGTTCAATTAGAACCAAATATTTGAGTTAATGATTAAAATTTTTATAAGGTTGTTGTAATTTGTGTTTTAACAATTTTTTGATTGATGCTTTGTTTCCTTTAGAATATTATACATTAAAAATAGTCTCTTTTTTATTTGGGCTACTTACTGTACATTCATTTTGGGCTACCAAAAACTGAAGAGTGACTGCCCGAAGGGCTACTAGGGATTTTGAAATTTTGCGAGCCCTGCTTTTTAATTTTTAAAAACCAGTTTGAAGTCTATATATCGACTCACAGGATGATGTGCTCTGAGATTGAGTGATTAATTATAACAAGGTGTTTATATCCTGCTGTCTGCATTTGGAACGACAGAAGCTCCTTAATCATAAAAATAGCTAGATTGTAATTTAAAATATCTTCCATAAAAAAGTAAGCATAAATTTAACTTAAGAAAACAGAAGCAGATGTTGTTTACAGTTGAAATATACAAATTAGGTTTTTTTTGTGTCTGTATGTTATCATCTAAGAGTATCAAATTTTGATCCTTGCATGTTAGGATCATGATCCCCGCTTTCAGGAAATCTCATTCCTCCCTGCTGACAAGTAAGATTAGATTGTATGTTCTTGTTCACTGAGCTGCACTGGCTGACTCGGCTCAGCAGACACAATATTCTCTTTGACTAGAGCTATTCCTGTCCCCAGCTACATCTCTGGACTGACTGTTAATGAGTCACACAGACTTAACATTCGATGGAAACACATTCTACTCTGTGTGTGAAAACGGGAAACGTGGAAATAAAGGACCAAATCAAGAATGAGTCCAGCATGTTGTTTAAGGAAAATGAGTGTGGTATGCGGCTACTAAGACGTGACTGTTCTGTCCTATGCATTGCTCGTGTTAATGTGTGCCCTGACAGCACGTAAGTGATTTATGGAATAAAATGAACCGCTGTGAAGTCTTACAGTTCTCAGAAGCGACTGTGCGACCTTTTGAATTCACTCGGGTTCCTGCTAAATGTCCTCTAAGGTCACAGCATTTGATGAATCATGGCTCTAATTTGACAAAGAGCTTTGTTCTTCTTGGCGGCATATTGTGGATGATTCATTTTGCGTCATTTAAGTGGAAAAGCAATTTAAAAAAACAAATATGAATTTTTTGCATGTGAAGAGCAGTTTTCTGTTTAAGATTTGAGTATGTATGATATGTAGGATGTCACCTGGCTTCAAAATTGAAGAGTTTTCCAAAAACTGCTGATCTTCTGGGATTTTCACACACCACAGACTGTACAGTTTACACAGAGTGGTGTGAAAACAAGACATTGAGTTCTGCCTTGAAATTCTTTGTTGATGAGAGCGGTCAGAGGAGAATGACCAGACTGGAGGAGCAGAATGGATGTTCACACTAATTGTGTTTACATGTAAAATGTTTCTTCTATTCCATTCAATTCAATTCAATTCGTATATATTTCTTTATAACGTTTTTTAACAATGGTCATTCTCTCAAAGCAGCTTTACAAAATTAGAAGAACATTATGGAAATGTGTATGAGATATGAGAAAATTATGTATTAATCATAAATCATCCGATAAAAAAACATTTTAATTAGAGATTCCAACTTAACTGTTTACATTGGGGCTGATCCGATAAGATGCGTATTTACATGCTCAAAGTATTTAATCAGAATATTACTGCCTGCTGTGAAGTGTCCAATCTGCTGGAAATAGAAGAAGAAGGGATTTTTTCTACTTTTTTCGCTTCTGTTTTATGATTGCTCACAAGAATTCTGTCTCATCCATGATTATGGTTCTTTGCGAATGAAATATGAGCCAATTGGTACCTGAAGTAAAGACTGGTGGGAGATAGCCCCATACTGTATGGGGCAAATTCATGCTGAAAGAATGTATTCATTTAAACAAGAGATTATTTTATTCCAACTGTGCTATTATTCCAATTATAAGTGCAATATTAGTGCCCATGTAAATGGATCTACGTAAATAACCACACTTTGCAACCATGCCGAACAGTAAAGCATTTTATATCTCTCATTTCACACAGTAATAAATTGGTTGGCTTATGGCTTTGTAAATGGTCAGTTAAGACCTGACCTGTGATTTTGCAGTTATTACTATTTCTATTACTATGATTTGATTTTGCTCCACATTTTTTCTACAATTTTCTCCGCATTTCATATTCAAATTTACGTATTAAATAAAAATACATATTTTTTGGCATAGTTTTTTCGATCCAAGTAACCAAAATTTTTCTATCCTACCAAATTCTCCCCATTAACCTAAAGCACTTCAGAGAGCAAAGGCTTCAATGAAAACATGTGAAATCACCACATAATTCTAGACTGCTGCAAATGCAATGTCACAGGGCAGCTGAACACACTTGAATGAAAACGCTAACGGGCCTCTTCTGTATTCATGAGCTTGTAGATGACAGGGATCGGCTAGTGTCACTCAAATTGACAGGGGAGCCAGCAAGGCCATCTTTCCCACCAAGCTATGCTGTATTGGAGACAGCTACAAATAGTTGTGGGATCATGCCAGCCTGCGGTTAACAGAGCTAGAGGTTTCAGACAGAGTAAGATGGGCTTAATATTCAATTTAATTATGAATAAATAATAAACTATTGAAATATATCACTAATATTTCATCTAAAAAATAGGACGGTTGGACTATATACATATAATTTTAAACATAGAAATCAATTTTGTTTGCAAAGTAAAAAACCCCACCAAATTTGTGATTTCATAAGTATCCATTCCTGATGAGACCCTAAATTAGTTCTTTTGAAAATTGACATGGTTGTAGCTCCATAGTATGTTTCAAATCTTTCAATTCAATTGTACTCCATACGATTATTTTTTAATTTATGGCATTGTGTTAAAACATAGTGCAATTATACCTTTATTATTTCATAGACCTTGGCAATAAAAGCTTTTCATTTGAAAAACTAGATGTATAAATGAAAAATTATTTCCTTTACTATAGGAATATTTTAATAGAAACAATGGCATCTAACTAACTCAAGTTAAATGTGTTTTAGATCAGTGGCCTCCAGCCTTTTTTGCACCAGGGACCAATTTTAACAAAGCATCATAATGTTCATAACCAATGCCACATACCAAAATGCAGAATCAGTGTGAGCCCTGGACCTGTTTCTCTGAGATAAGACAGTCCCATCTAGGAGTGATGGGAGACAATGACACCTGGGGTGTATTCCTTGAGCCCAGTTCCCCGTAATTTTGTTTTCATTGCTGTCACTGAAGACAACCCCGCTTCACAAAGACATGTTGTTGGAAATGGAAGCAGGGTTTTCAGTGCATTAGTGGTGATCTCAGAATATTTTATAGCCTTGCTTTTAATTCAGAACGTTGGCAGTGCTTACATTGTCTCAAACCTACTTATAAGGCCAGATCTATTATACAGAGCAGACTTGGAGCATGTGAATCACATGTGAACCCGTAATTTAGGTAGCACTCTGGGCACTTTCTTTTAAATGCATTTTTTTTTGTTGGCAGTCTCAGAGTCTCATCTGCTGTCTCACCATTTGTTTTTTTTCCCTTTTTCAGAGGAGCTCTCCAGAGTTGTTTGTTTTTTACTTATTTTACCTAGAGTTAGCTGTAACATTAGCTTAATTTTATCGGTCATCAAAACCGATACAGAAAAAAGTTTGTTACAGAGGTACAGATGGAAGTGAGTAAGAGATCAGATTGTTTTTTAAGATAGAAGAGTCTGCAAACTCTGATAGTGAATAAAATGAAAAATATATTTTAAATTTAAATATTTCTGTATGGCCCAGTACTGGTCCATGGCTCGGTGGTTGGGGACCACTGTTTTAGATAATATAGACTTGGACCGTGTACAGTAGATAAGGCATTAGAAATGACACCAGATTTTAAACAGAGTATGTAACAGTGTATCTCTAAACTTATATTTTGAGCTGACATTATCTTCACATGTATGGCTTATCTAATGCAGACGTTATTAAGCACAGCATCAATCCTCTTATGGATCAAAGAGTTTAATATAAGGAACCCATTGTATATAGGTCATACTGTGTAGGAATCAAGATAAAGACATAGTATGTGATAGAGCATGCCAGTGGGAATCTAGAGAAAAAAAGTCTGTATAAATGCCGCAGATGATTAAGATGGATAGGGGCATGGATCTCAGGTATGGTAAAGAGAAGTTTTACTATCATCACATAATCTCTGGCTGTGGGAGATGAAAAGTGGGTGAAAGGTTTTGCATTAAATTGAATTTGGTGACAGAAGAGTGATGGGGAGCCATTTAAGCGATGCAAGCCTTCCATCAGACAGACAAGGGAACAGAGGATGACAAAACATCAGACGCTGGAATTGCGCTTAAATTATGTTATTAAATGCGCCTTTTTCCTTCAGCCTTCCATACATCCTCTTAAACATTTGTGGGGTCACAGATTCTTTGGTTTGCACTTTATTCTAGTCCTGCGGGATTCCCGGAATGCCAGCACAGTCTCAGAGACGCCATTGAGGATTTTGATACCAAGCTCAATGTACTATTTTAAATCATTGTGTTTGTCCTTACTATTCTTGTTTTCGTTTTGACCTCTGAGAATCTCTGAAGGAGTTCCTAGGTAAATAATTGACCTTTTTAGTGCAAGTGCAGCATATTTGCTTTGTGATTATGTCATCGTAGCATCAGGTTTGTCATATGTATGTGTAAGTCTTAGTTTAGTCATACCTGCAGTGGTGGACAAAAGTATTAAATCAGCATATGTCATGTATTAGAGTCTTCTGTGCACAAAACAGGTAATGTCACTAATTAGTTCTCGCCTATCTGGCTGTTGTGCTAATTACTGTAGAATCAGCCTTAGACTTTTATTAAGGTGCAAGCCTGTGCACAGAAAAATGGCTAAAATTAAGTAATTCTTTAGTTGATTTCAAACTTCAGTGCATGATTTTCAGTAAGCAGCAGCCATGGATTGAATAAGTGACACCAAAAGGACTGCAGACATATTTTTGACTCTATGCCCAGCCGGATCCAGCAAGTTTTGAAGAATAAAATACTTCATATTAAACATTTCTTGTTATATAGCAATTTCATTGCATAAAATAACAAATTTATAATCTTGTCATTATAATCTTGTCATTACTTTAAAAAAGTTGAGAATGTCATTAAACTAATGACTTTCACTTTTGTCTCAATAATTTTGGCCACAATATAGACAATAGAGGCCATTCTTTTTTTATACTTCTGTGGCCACAAGCTTCAGACTCCTTGTAGACTTGCAGGGAGGGAGGAGAAGTGTAGGGTTACTGAACATGTATAAGTACTTTATTAACATTTGTATACCATCTTTAAATGTTGTTAAAATGTTTTGTCTGAAGAATTTGTTCAGCAGCAAAGAAGATCAATCATCTGCTATGTCAGTCAAATACACTTAAAGTAGTCTGATTTCACCTGCATATATTTTCTATATATAAGCCCACCTATTTAAATACAATGATCATTATTTTTAAAATATTAGTTAATCATCCCTATAAAATGTTTATTCCTGAAATTTCTACAAACTCACCTACTTGTGGATTTTAAATGTAATGAAAAATAAAATCAACCGAAATATAGTTGCAAGCAACGATGAGTGGGCCCAAGCACCCTGCGCCATCGCAACCCGAGTGCACCAGAAAGACAATGTGCACAGTGGACACATGCAAGGGGACATATTAATACCATTATGACATAACTTTTGAAAAGGAGTAATTTTTATGTTTAGACTTCCAAAAACCTCCTGATGTGGTGGAAAAAAGCAATCACACTATGATGTCACTAAATGTGAGGTCACTCAATGGGATGTCTTTAAATATAATGTCAAATAGAAATATATTTACCACTTTTCAGGATAAGTTTAAGGTGTGGTCAGGGCTGTCTTGAGATAAGATAGGCCAGGTTTGGTGGCAATTGTATAAATTCCCTAGGAAGAGTGTATCAAATTCTATTGGGTATATTTTGCAAATTACCAAAAATAACTGACTTCCTGTTGAGTAGAGCCCATGACATGCATTGCAAAAGTTGTTCAGCTTAATGAGCTCTAAATCTGTACATAGTGCTTGGGCCCTAATAATTAATATATTGATTTTCATTTCTATAATAAAATAAAATCACAGATCATCTGTGTATATAGACTCTGTAAATTTTGGTTAAATTGCCACAAATTTTACACGTGTGAATTCTCTACAGATCCAGATTACTTTGGGACTGGATCTTGAAGTCATGATTTAATTGGTAAAAAATTATTATTATAATTTATAATATTTATTTATTATAAAATTATAAGAAAATAATTGTTAATGGGAAAACGTGCTTTGGCTCATTTAGTAGAATTTCCATCTCTTTGTGGTCTATTGAACAGAGTGTAGATGTTTGTTTTTTTGTAACAAGTTATGTATGTACAGTATTTGTAAAACCACTAGTAAAATCTTCTAGTAAACCGGTGAATGAAGAACATGAAAAACCTTGATAAAAAGCTTATGGAATTAGGAATACTTTTTTTTGAACATTCTCCGCAAGCACTCATGATTGTGCATTTTTCTCCATATCTTTTTCTTCAATTGATTTCAGGCTACGTTGACCCTTTTGTGCATTCCATAAACTATCCTATGGAAAAATCTGGCCCTTGTCTCGTCTAATGTATGCATTAGACGGTAGACTTTGAGCAAAGAGATCATGGTCACTTACACTGACGCAATGCTAATTTGGAAACGTAAAAAAATTAAGTCGTTCTTGTGAAGGTTTTCTATGACTGTTGAACAGGCCTGTGACTGTAAATCCTGGTTAGAATAAATGGTTGTACCAAAGGCAGAAAAATTAAGGCAGAGTATTTTTTATTTATTTATTTTTTTATGGAATGAAGATTGATTAAGCCCAATGCTGTGTTATGAATGCAATGTTTCACTGTGCAGTCCAGAAATCCACATCCCCCAGCAATATTCCTCCCTCAGCACAGATTGTGTGGGTAGGCTATATAATTTTTTTTATCTCTGAGTAAGTGCAGTTGCCAGCACGCGGTGTTACCTCATCCAAATGTCGTGGCAATCTTATCACCATAAATCGCTCATCTACACTTGGTAAGCAATCATTCTTTAGTTTAATACCAAACTCACTCGTTTTGTTTTTATGAAGAATCAAGCTTTCTTCATGTGTGTGAAGTCAGGAATCTTTTCCAATAAATATTTCAATAGTTTTGTGGATGATTTTTTTTTTAAACAATTATATTAATTCAGCAAAATCTGGCATATCCTGTACTTTTAGCTTGTTCAGCAGGAAAACTCCATAGGCTTTATGTAAATTGATCACTATACACACAGAGCTTCACTATACTTTAGATTCAGCTCTGCACACAGACATTCATATCACAGCTTGAGTGGCTCTAATGTTCACCATTACCGCACAGGAGTTTGTTTTATCATGGTCTCCACTGAGTTCTGTTCAACCACAGTACATTAGGCTTCAGCAAAAGCATTTAGAGAATGAGGAGTAGAAGAAAAATACACCAATTAAAGCCTCTTTCTGCATTAGAAACTCATGGCCTTATCAAGATTTACCAACTCATTTAAAAAGTATAAACTTAATGTAATGGAAAGTTGTATTATCTTAACAACATGATGTTTATTTACAGTTTATTTAATATTAGAAAACCGTGTTACTTGCTTTTTGGAACCTTTATTTTGCACTTTTTGTTTGCTGTACAAAAAGGGAAAAACAAGGTTAATGACAGAATCTTAGCTATAAAAAAATCTATATTCCTAGATTAAACAGTGCAACAACAGAAACTATAATAATAATGGTGAGTAGCTTTGCTTCCTCATAGCACCTGGTTTCATCTTAAGCTCAGGTTACTGTCTTTGTAGAGTTTCACATGTTCTCCCTGTGCTTGTGTGGGTTCCCTGTAAGTTCCCTGATTTCCTCCCACCTCCCCAAAAGGTAGGTTTAATCTTGGCTTTAGATTAAACCACATAACCTTGACTAGAATAAAAACAGGTTACTGAGGATTAATGAATAAGGCACATTCTTTAAATTAAAAATCCAGCTTATTAAAATAATATGTGAATTACAGAATTAACAAATAATAATCTTTCACCTTCACTTACTTAAGCTTGTTCCTGACTGCATTGTGGGTTGTTAGAGTTCTGGATAAAATGTCGTCCCTGTACTAATCACAGACTTTTCGGCTGGCAAGTTTTATTCTGGAGTTCATGAAATTATAGCAGGATATAATCGTAGGGAGTTATTATTATTATAATGAATTTGACCTACTTTTTAATAGGTGTATACTCGTTTCATTATAAAAGTTCAGGATCTGCATAATTATTTAAAACACAGACTACTGGAACTTAACTGGCTTGGTCCCAAGTGCTCGAAAATGTAAATGGGAAAATAATGTTATGATGAAGTGGACCAGAAGTACAAAAACTATCAGGTCCATAATCATTCTATAGCTTTCCACTTTGTAATATTAAGACCTATTGATAGCCATGTGTGCCTAGGCCATTGTTTAGCAATGATGCCTGTCATCATTAATGACTTTCCAGAAATGCAATTGTTGTTTTGTTAGAGGTTTTGTTAGAGTTAGTCAAACATGCATTCTATGGTCAAAGGTTTATGGACACCAAACTGTGTCCTTCCTTTGCTTTCCTCCAATATTCTGGGAAGGTTTTCTATTAGATTTTGGATTGTAGCTGTGGGGATTTGTGCTCGTTCATGACAAGAGCATTAGTGAGGTCAGGCATGTGGATGCAGACTGCTTCCACTCCAATATCGGCAAACCATGCCTTTATGGAAATAACCCTGCAGTATTAAAAAATAAATAAATTAATTAATTAAATTGTGGATGATCTTAATAATACTTGCATGCTTATCTAGTGATGTATTTTAAAAATTCTACTCACTTGTGTGTAAGCCGCATATTAAACACTCACAATAATTGGGAAAAAATTGTCATTAATTTAAAAATGATTAAAATAATAACAATAATGATAAATTTTATTTATAATGCACTTTATATGCAAAATTGTGTCAAAGGCGTATAAGACACACTTTGTTGGAGTTAAGAACAAATTGGACTTACGAACATGCTCTTGGAAACAGAACTCGTTCATAAATCAGGGATTATTTGGTGTACTTGTGGAGTTTTTAACTAAACAACCCTGTCATTGTTTTAGTGGGTGATTTTAATATGACATGACATTTCAAAACAAAATAGACAAATTTGTAATGTGAAATGGATGTCATTTTAATACAGGTCCCTGACTTATGAACGAGTTCTGTTCTGAGAGCACGTTCATAAATCCAATTTGTTCTTAAGTCCGACAAAGTGTGTCTTATATGTCTTAGACACAATTTTACAATGTAAAGCATACCCCTCCACTTGACTAAATCTGTCACCTCTTCCCACACTCCCATCATGTGGCCAAAAACTGTAACTACGCTTAAGGAAATTAATCTTACAGTGAAATGTTGGCTCTATGCCTTAAAGGGGGAATTCTGGAGGCCGTTTTATCTCAGAGCTGTTTTGGACTATGAACTCTTTTTTGTTGAGGATTTTCTGAAATTAGGATTATTCACCATCAGGGCAACTTTACAGAACATTTTCTGTCATTGTGCTTCCGGACTGATTCATTAAAAACAGTGAGGCCGATTCATTTCTACCGCTCCCCCACACGCACACACATACAATATACCGGACGTCAAATTTTAGACATTCACTTACACACTGTAAATATTGTATATAATTGTAAATATTGGTATCTGGTGCACTGCAGCACCAATTTTTTTGTACAACACACGTGAGCTATTTCCATGATTGAACCAAAAGAAGAGCCACAGTCCATTCTTATCTGCGGAAATTAGTAACTCACATGTTTGTAGGTCGGGGACTACTGTACCTGTACTATAAATATGTAAAAAAAATAATTTACCATTTATATATATTACTGTTTGGTAATTCCATATTGATAATATACTACTCCGTGTTGCTGCTGTGCTATAACTTTCAACACTGGTAAACTCTAGATGTGAGATATTGTCGAAAAAGTTTTACTGAGTGATTTTGATTGACATTGCTTTCTTTTGTCGACTCAAACCTCCCACATAAACTTGCAGTCTGCAGTGTCTAAGAATGTTCTGGAGGATCAAGGATCAGAGCCCTGGCAGCTTCGGAAAAGTACAAGTGCTGGAGGCACAGAGGTCTGCCAAACAAATGCTGTAGGCCAAAAGTATAAGTGCTTTCTTTACAAATAATAAATAAATAAATCCTCGAGTATACAGTTACTATTATAGAAACTAAACATGAATTGTAAGCTTGGTAAGAATTGCAAGAGCATCTGATGGATAGGAACATCATATGATATTAATGCTTAGTGGTCAACGGAGCTTCCAAAATATGAGTTATCACTTCAATCATATACAATCAGACTAACAGATATGAAAAATAAATAAAAGGCAAAGAAAAATTGGTCAGTGTCTCAGCCTAACATTGTGTCAACAACCATTTCATCAGCGGTGGCATGTACAACTACAGAGTTACTGTACCTGAGTATTTTCTGTATTTTCCGTATTTTTGTTCTTCTACTCATTGCATTTTTGATTTAAAAAACTGTACTTTTACTATGTTACTATGTAAAAGTACTATGTACTTTTTAATGTTAAACAGAGAGGTGTTACTTTCCAGGCGACGATCACACAAAAGTGCCCTGATTTTCTATTTTAAACATAAGGCGTTCACTCTGTCACTCACACCAGAGTATGACTGAGCTACACCCCACATGGGAAGAGAACATTCCACCAGTCCAAGTTTACAGAAATGACAGGCGGGTCATTATGAATGCATAAATTGGTTAGCGCACTAAAGTGATTGACAGTTACCTGGGCAACAGATCCTGCCCATTTGGTCTCTGGGCTGTGGACTCTTATGACTCAGTTTTCAAGCGTCTCTAACTAACATACTGAGCAACAGAGAGATGTGAATTCTTATGCATTTGGTTTGTGTTTCATGTCATACCAATGTAATTTTCATAACAAACGTATAATTATAATGTCCATGTTGGATAGACTACTTGCATTATACAGGGTAGCAATGGTAGCAACTAGATGGCTATGCTACAGGAATAATGACAGCGGCTAGCCGCCATTATTAATGACATTAATACTAATGTCAACTCTTTGTCATTATTACTCTCTACTAGACTTACATGTTCATATTATTAACAGCATCAACTTCAATTATGTTTAAAATACTTCAAAATGCCGTTTATCAGTCAGATAGATATCTAGAAAAATTTCTTTGTTGGGTACTTGTACTTTTGTAAGTACATTTTAGAGCATGTACTTAATACGTCAACTAAGGAAAAAAGTGTGAAAAAAGTACTTCAACCTGTTTTGGAGTAAATTCTAGTACTTCTACTTGTGTATTGGATTTGTGTACTTCTGCCACCTCTGTGTTTCATATTAATTAACAAAAACAAAAATTGTTTGCTATCTACAGACTCTTACATGACTGCCTTACTAATGATGGGTCAGTACTTTTTATTTAAGATGAAAGGCACACATCATCTCACTGCTGGTCAATAAACAGTAAACAGCACAACTCATTGTTAAGACTCGTGTATAAAACTAAGCTATTACCCCCACAAACCAGTAGGAAAAAGGTACAATGTGAGCCACATGGATTCAGGTCTGTCGTAACACAACCGATAGGAGTTTTTAAAGCAGCCGTTGCCAAGAGGAATCATACATTAAGGTTAAGTTAGGTTTAATGTCTATTAATTTCTATGGGAAAATGCGTTTCACAATAGAAAAATTCTATTGTCTAATTCACCCTAAAAGAAAATTACATTTGTATGCTGAGGTGCAACTGTGGAGACTGAAAGGTCCTCAAATCATTGTAAAAAAATCTGGCCTTTTTTCCTGAAGACATCTTTGCTCTACAGCATTTTTTTTTTTAGATGTGCCTAAGGCTTTTGCTCAGTACTGTACAGTACATTGAGGGCACTGGAATGTTAGCAGATACTAGAAAATGTAGGAACACAAATACCAGGTAATATGTAACATGTAAATGGTTGTGTAGTCTTTAGGGAGGAGTTGAGACAGGCTATGGGTGGTCAGGAGGTGCTTGCAGTTGACTGGACAACTACAGCCAATGTGATCAGGGAGACAGGTAGGAGGGTACTTGGTGTATCATCAGGTAAGGGGAAAGTGGACAAGGAGACTTGGTGGTGGAATAAGGAAGTCCAGGAGTATATACAGGGAAAGAGGCTAGCTAAGAAGAAGTGGGACACTGAGAGGACTAAAGAGAGTAGACAGGAGTACAGGGAGATGCAGAGTAAGGTGAAGGTAGAGGTGGCAAAGGCCAAACAAAGAGCATAT
>JAOVVA010000009.1:11713570-11739794 GCA_028565275.1 Leiocassis micropogon | reverse complement strand
CTGTCAACTGTGGGACCTTATATAGACAGGTGTGTGCCTTTCCAAATCATGTCCAATCAACTGAATTTACCACAAGTTGAACTCCAATTAAGCTGCAGAAACATCTCAAGGATGATCAAGGGAAACAGGATGCTCTTGAGCTCAATTTGCAAACACTGTGAATACTTATGTACATGTGCTTTCTCAATTTTTTTATTTTTAATAAATTTGCAAAAATCTTAAGTAAACTTTTTTCATGTTTTCATTATGGGGTGTTGTGTGTAGAATTCTAATAAAAAATATGAATTTAATCCATTTTAGAATAAGACTGTGACATAACAAAATGTGTAAAAAGTGATGTACAGTGCATCCGGAAAGTATTCACAGCACATGTTGCCTTATAAAATATCTAAAGTTTTTTAGGTATTGTTATTTTAAATTGAGAGCACCACAGGTAATGGTCGTTAAAAATAACGCTCAAGTTACGTGCCATGTGTGCACAAGGTTTTGCTTACAAGCTTTCCGCTCGCTTCTAGCATCTACACTTTGGCCATGAGTCAAGGTGCAGTTCATGGCACCTAGCACTCATTTTAATGAGCATTATTGCTTAAATTGCTCTGTGCACTCTGCTTACCAATGCTGGCTGCTCTCACACTTTTTATTAAAGATATTGCTTGGAAGCGATACTATCTCACACTTTTAACTCCGCACATGGAGTTCACAGCCAACATAAATAAGGATAAACACAATTATTCTTGATTATTTTGGTTTTGCCGTGTACCAAAAAACATGGACTAATATAAAAAAGTGCGAAATATAAAATCAGTATTGCTGCATCCCTAACGAAAATAATAGTTTGCTAATTAAATAAAATGGTTTCTGCCAGTCTTGCACTAGAAGCTTTATGTACATTTTCTCCAGACCATTTCTGAAAATAAGCCCCTTTACTTTTTGAAATTTAAAGTGCAAAAAGTGAAAATTGGCTATTTACTGTATGTTGTAAGAGTTTAATGTACTATATAAATTCATGACATGACGGTATAATCACTGTACTGAAACAAATGAGTATGAATATATGACATACATTGGGTCTCATGTAGCATCATTCTCTTAAATTTGTCCTAAATTTTCTCTTAATTAACTGTTAAGAGAGAAAAATAAGAAGAAAACACCAGATGCACACCAGATGGTTCTTAACCATCCCAATAAACTCTCACCTAGGTGACCAGAATGATGAATCGCATTTGACTTTAAATCGGATGCTCATGGGATTGGCATATGATTAGCATTTAATTAACATAGATAACACCCCTAAGCACCATAAAAGGGCTGGTGCATGTTGTGCCATGTGCACTAGAATTGGAGAGATGCCACCAAAGAAAGATAGTAAGACGAAGAACAACTACACCAGTAGTGAAATCAACTTGAACAAAATACACATGATCATCCAGAGCATGAGTACCGGCGTTATGGGTAAATAAAAAATGTAACAACAGCAAAAGATTGGTGATGCTGTGAATGTCGTGTCAGCCAAGGGGGACACAGTTAAAGAAATTAAAAGAGTTTCATAAAGTTGAGGCTTTTTTATGTTGATCTGAATTGGGTTTTCATAATTACAGTTAAACCCTGGATTGCGAGCATAATTTGTTCTGGAAGCGTATATATCAAGGCACTCATATATCAAAATTAATTCTCCATAAGAAATAATGGAAACTCAGATGATTCGTTCCACAGCCCAAAAATATTAATGTAAAAATAATTTATTCAAAATACTGTATAAAGTAAACATAAAACAAATTAACTTGCAGTTACTAAAGAACAGTCTCTACACTTTGACACAAAAAAAAAATCCTTCATGCTTGCACACACATGCGTGGTCACAATGCGAACACAGATGTTGACTATACACATGATGCACACGCACAAAAGATAGAAGAACCATTGGCTCAGTTGTGACCATGTGACGCTCGGCAGACAAAGCACATGTGCATCAAGACCTCACTTGTTTATCAAGCTAAAATTTCTAATAAAAATTTAGCTTGCCTTGTAAATTGCAAGTTACGTCGAATCCATGGTTCCACTGTATGTGTTTTGGCGTGCTCAGAGCTCAGCATCCTTTCGTCCTGCTAGTCAAATCTGTGCGATCTCTAAAAAAGAAGAAGATTTTTTTCTTTATCTTGGTAATAGTGCTCTCAACCACTCGTAAACATTTCTTATTACCTAAGAGAAGGCCAAAGATAAGAAAACATTGGTGAATCCTAGAAATTAGTTGAGAAAATATGTTCGAATATCGCTTCTTTGCCAATTGAATCTTAGATAATGACCGCATTAAATTTAATTCATTGCAGATGAATAAAGTAAATTTAACTCCTTTAACAGTTTCGTCCCTCATTTTAGTCTAATGTATATTATCCCTTATGTCTGAATATTTCTGTTGTTTACCCATAAAGTGGATGACACGGTGGCGTAGTGGAGTTTGCATGTCTCCCTGTGCTTGGTGAGTTTCCTCCAAGTACGCCGGTTTCCTCCCAAAGTCCAAAGACATGCAGATTACATTAATTAATGTTCCCAAATTGCCCGCTAGTGTTTGAAAGAGTCTATGCGTGTGTGCCCATGCGTTTCCTGGGATAGGCTCCAGGCCCCCTGCAACCCTATACTGGATATGTAGTCTAGAAGAAGATAAAGAAGACCCTTAATGTGACATTATACTGAAATCTGCAACCAGGAATAATCGTATTTATGAGACAAAGAAATCCTACACCTTTCTTCTGATTCTGACTAGAACCCTATATATAGACTGAATCTCACTGCTTCTCTGCTTGCTTGTGCTGCCATGAGTTGAAAATCCAGTTATTTGAGTCAGGAAAAGCGGACAATGACTAGATAGTCTGTGTTATTTAGTCTATTAGGTTTTATTCTCGTGGGAGGGTCGTATAAGCAGAGGGCATGCTGGGAAGAAGTCAATGTCTCCAGCTGGAGAGGCTTTATCTGCACTGCCTAATAAAGGCCTGGGGTGCTCTTTTCTCAGTGCTGAAGGTCAGCCACCACATTCACTGGAGAGAAAGAGTGAGAGAGAGAGGCGAGAGAGAGAGTTATGCAGATAGGCAGATGCTTATCGTCACTCTGCGGCAAATGTAAACTTCATGCGGAAATAGTGTGCTTGTTATTGCTAAACTGTACTTGTCAAGGTCACAACAGTGCATGCTTTTGAAGTGAATTACACATCTATGAGTGACCTATATGACATGGCCTTTCTTTGACTTTAGACATTCCTTCATATTAGTACACCACAGAAAAGTATCACAGTAACAACCACTTTTTAAAGTAGAAAAAATCCTTCACTTTAGCGCAATTCAAAATCGGTAAAGGTCACTTTGATGGTTTTTATTCTTTGACATAATGGGACAGATGTCACAAGGTGCAGCCAGGGGAACAAAGCAAGCTTCCAGTGCATCTAAAATTAACATTCAAGGCTGTAGCAGTTTGAGCAAACTGTGAGGGGTGAGGTGTAAATTACAGTTTAAAAGATGCTGTGCATTGGTGGGCAGGGCAAGCTGATAGAAAGCTCAGGACTAAGGAGAAAATGCAAGTCTTGTAATAAAAATATATCAAATAAATTGAAGTTTGTATTATATAACGATCCTCGTGTCTAAATAAGGATGGTGATAATACGGCTGAAGTGGCATGTGTTTGCTCTAATTTTCTAATGTTGTTGATTTTAATGAAAAGGATGCTGTGTGCCAAGCTACTAATTAAGAAAACGTGCAATTATCCTACATTATGAGGTTTCAAGAACATTCGCAAAAATAGTAATTTTACGACAGTGTGTTGAATTTCTTCACTGGACATGTCTGGCCTAAAGCAAGCCCTTTTTTATAGTCTGGCTTGCTGCAGTTTCTCCACCAACCTCAAGTGCACAGTCTGTTGGCTGGATATGTTGCATTTGTTAAAGATCTGATCTTTTCGAGCCAGTCAGCAAAATGAACGAATTAGTATTGGCTACTTCCCTGTGCTTGCATTGTCCAATGAGATCTGTTTAGCTTCATTTCATGCATCGATTCGATTCACTAGGCAGACTAAAAGCGTTTGAAATTCATGGCAGACAAGGGCATCTAAAAATGTTCATGGTTCAGACAGAAAGAGGTGACAATCTAGCACCTGCTATGCCTGTGTGCCAAAGACCTACCAATTCCAGGCAATAGTAAGGATGTGGGAGCACAGTGTTTTTACAGGCATCTGTTTAAGAGTCCTAGTGATCTACTGCTTCTTTACATTCTCCTGCAAAACTTCATCAGCATGGACCACTACTGAGACTATCAATGTCTATAGCAGAGGGGTTAATCTTAACCTTAAAATGCTGATGGTTTTTTAAGGTTAATCTTAATTTTCAAAAACTTTACTGCTGCATCTGCCACTGCAGTCAATTTGCAGTACACTGTTTTCAGGTCACAGCTTCAGCATGCTTTCGAATGCGTATAGGGCATGGCTCAGTGTTTTAGGCTCTGACTATAATATGATTAACTTGTGGTGGCCAGTAATCTCATCTGATCAGTTCAGTTACAAATGTCTTTGGACAAAGGTGTTTTACAAATCATTAAATGCCTAAGAGTGTCTTTATGCAGTCGATACAATGTGAGATACCCTGGGCTTGTGTGAAAGATCTAGGCAGTGTTAATACCAGCCCTAAGTGTAGTCCCTGCTGCTGCTGAACTAAATTCCTCTGATCTTCAGACACTTACATGGTGGGCTATCAGCACTTTCTGCTAAAGTAGGCCTCAAGTTTAAAGAATGAGATGCAGCCACTCTCTGTCTCCCTGTTTGAGGCAGCTGTAGCAGTCTCCCGTGAGCTGTGCACTTTCATACGTTATTGGAGTGCAACTAAAAGCTCCTGTATTTGGCCCTTTTTCTGCTGTGAGCAACTCTGCTCTGTATTCCAACGCAGTAAAGGCACTCATTTGTTTCTATTCCTAACACTGCAGTGCTCTGTAGACATTTCTGCCCCTTTCTTTATTCCCAAAGGAATGTGATGAATAGACAGTAGTATTCATGTAGTCTCCGAGGCATGCTTCACATGCCACTGTAGTCAATTAGGCCAGGGATCTGTGAGTGCTTGTCCAAGATGCTTCTGTCTTAAACAATTTAGCCAGGGATCATGTCTATCGTCCATTCTGCTTCAGGGCTTAATAGCAACAAGCTGCTCGCCCTGAAAATACAGGATATTGGGAAAAATGCCAAAGTTAAACACAAGATAAGAATTTATGGACATAAAGGTAATACGTAAGAATCATTACATTGTGTTCAGCGCTCAAACAATAAGCCGGTGTCAACCTTGATGAAAATAGTATGCTTATTAGCAGAGGATTAGAACAAAGGATTAGCAGAGTAGACACAGTGTCTTTAAAATTCACTTCTTCAACTCCCCAACATGAGGAGAATGAGAAAGACAACTACTGTGGCATGATGGAGGGCATGTAGTAGGATTCCCATGTAGGATCACAGTCATGAGGTGTGACAGCTTGGTATAGTGTATAGTATTAGAAGGAAATTAGTAAATTGGAATATTCCACTAGTAAGTTAAGGTGTTGGTCTGAAATAAAAGTAAAACTATCCAAAGGTGCCAGTTCTGTATAGTATCTACATTTATATTAATTACTTCAGCAATGAGGAGTGGAATGGAGGCGACGGCACTGCCAAGGTGTTATGAAAGACCAGGTTGCTCTGATAGCTGCCTTCAGCTCATCTGCGTTGTTAAATCTGGTGTCTCACATCTTTCTCTTCAAAATACCACATAGATTCTCCATGGGGTTTAGGTTGAGCAAGTTTTCTGGCCAATCGAGCACAGGGATACCATGGTCCTTAAACCAGCTATTAGTAGTGTGGGCAGGTGTCAAGTCCTGCTGGAAAATGAAATCAGCATCTCCATAAAGCTGGTCAGCAGAGGGAAGCGCTCTAAAACATCCCCTGGTATTCGGCTGCACTGACCGTGTAACGCTCAGATAAAAAACAGTGGACCAACAGAAACACTGACTCCAGCTGTAGTCCACAGGGTGCCAATGATTATTTTCTGGACAACTGTCAAGTCAGCAGTTTTTCCCCTGGTTTGTGTATCCTATTGAACCAGACTGAGAGACCAGTGACAGGCTCAGGAAACCTTTGCAGGTGTTTTGAGTTAATCAGTTTATTGGATTGTGACACCATGAGTGTTCAATGTTAAACTTTTTCACAATATTCAAATTTTTAAATTGAATTACTGATGATATTCTAATTTATTGAGATGCACCTATATTTTGTAAATTTGCAGAGGCAAACAAATAGGCTAAGAGCAAAGAGCTTCTAGCTGAAGTGCTGAAACAACAACAAAAACAACAACACTAAAGAGCTGATTTGATGCAACCATGCATCCATCTGTTTTATTCATTTGACTTACAGTTTAATAATACTTAATGGAATGTCCATCATATGTTTATAATATATAGTAGTCTGTAGCTGTTATTTCACTCACTCATCGTCTATACAGCTTTATCCTGTATACAGGGTCGCGGGGGCCTGAAGCCTATCACAGGAGGCAGGGTACACCCTGGACAGGGTGCCAATACATTGCAAGGCTGTAATTTCATTTCACTTTAAAACAGTACAAAATGTACATCAGTGTTCCCTTTGAAAACGTCTGTTTTAAGCTTCTTTTTAAATGAAAAGCTTTTTGTCACTTCGGTTTAGAATGACTCTACAAATGACTCTACCGTGGGTGGTCCCCCTTTGACTAAGAACTGATGTATGGGTTCTTGACATATGCACTGTACTGGCGTGGTTGCCAGATCTGTGTGAAAAACGCATCCTACGTGACAGGCAACATTAAAAAACATTAAAAAAACATAGCAGTCAAACTCTAGTATGGGCTAAAAATTACACATTACACATGAAAGATGTCTGATTTAAAGGGGTAAACTGTGTTTAAACAATAAAGACACATGCCTTTTAGGAAGAAAAGAAGAAGATTGCTATAATTACGACATGCGTTCGTAGTTACATAGTTTCAGCACCTTTACTTTACAACACAGCATTTAATTTTTTCTCCAGCACATCCCAAAGTTGTTGTTTTTTCTTTCTTTGATTGATGCGAAAATGCGCCTTTTTTGGCCAGCTAGTGTATTATAACCTCTGTATATACTGCAGTGAAGAAGGGGGTCAAGTGACTGATGTAATTTGCAATAGAATGGAAGGACATAACTTATCACACAGTGAATAAAGAGAATTAGATAAAGCCACTTTAAAATAGGGCATGGTTTTATGGCACTGACGGGTCGTTTGAGTGCTGTGGATTCGGGCCTCTGTTTATTGGGCTAATTTGTTTGGTGCATATTTAATACTGGTCTACTGTATTCGTTTCAATTAACTTCAATGCCATATAGCTTAATTTCACTACACTAAGCTTCCTGCTGACAAATATGATCTCTAACACCTGAGATGACAAAGCCATTACATTCTTTTTATTACATCTCTCTTGAGGAGCAAAATATCTCCAAGCCCCCAATGCTTTGTATTTATTTCCATCACCAAGGACATGTCTGTGCATCTTCCTCCAACAAATGAGTGACTACATTTCTTGCCTATCCGAACATTAGAGCACATCCCAAATGTAAAAAATATGATTTGTGAATAGAGTAATAGATTTAGATTTTTTGTACCTGCATGATCAGTAAATACCTTTATTGGGAATGCACGTATTCGTATTTTGGTTTTGAACGCAGCACTCCAGTCTATATACTGTAAATAACAACATTCTGTGCATGAATAATAATGTCAGATTTAGCTTTTGATGTAAGAAAACTTAAAAGTCTAAATTTGTAAATACTGATGCTTGTTTATGTTGCAAGAAATCTGAAGCTGAACTATTATTGAAACTATTAATGAGAAGCCTTGTTTTACAATGAGTACCATTTACTGTACATGATGACAGCTTTATGAAACGTGGTTATAAAAATGAACTTTATGAACTGTTCTACTCAACATTTACAGTAATGTTCTGAAATAAATGGAAAAGGGCTTTGCCAAGACGCAGTCTAATTGCACACTCGGTGTATAACTGAGCCACAAAGCTTTCTTGCAGAATAGTACTTAATAATTATGAACAAACTGCCAAGGCTTTTATGTCTTCTGAGATTCAATCAGTCTCTTTTCAAATAAAAACGACGCCCTGCTTTGAAGTGCACAGCAATTTCTGGAATCTGGGATGTGAGTCATCCACATCGGTCGCTCTTTACTGAGAAGTAGACTTGGTCACAAGATTAAACAGTGGCTTTATTAATTTGCATAGTATCCATCCATCCATCCATCCATCCATCTATCTATCTATCTACCTACCTAGGTTTTCATTATATCTGATGTTAACATTTTGCTTGAATTATAATGAACCGAGCACAACGCTTCGAGTGTACCGACCCCCCTGAAGCCGACTCCTCGCACTTATATTACACAGCTTCACCACACTCGTAGTGCAGAAACACCACCCACACCGCCCACCACTGGGAAACAGTTACTGTAGCTCTTTCAACCAGGTAATGTGTGTTACACCAGTGAACAAAGTGTATGTGTAGAAGACACAGGAGTCCATTTTCTGTTCCCTGTTGGCCATGAAAGAAACTGCAACTACTACATTTCTTGTGTAAATAAACATGATGTTTTTCATGAGGAATAAAGCATCACATACATTATGATTATATAGGCCTATTATTATAATTATTTTATCTTTGAGAAATGTGCAATTTTGGACTGTTCCTCAAGTCTGTGAAGATGACTGTACAGTTCAGACACTAGGTGGAGACACAGACCTTCTTTAGAGTGCCTTTCTTTAGAAGCATTTTTTTATTGCAGAATTTGTAGAGTAAATAAAAATTGCATTATATCATGAAAATGTCTTTTATTTACAATGATACAGTAGATAAAGCATTGTCTCTATTAAATAAATTATTTTCCGTTTGTGATGTGTATAAACAACGTCTCTGGCTGTGCGTATCTCTTTTTAAGCTTTAGGTGAATTGTGACATCCTTCTGTTTATTGGGCTCTCTCCCAGGATACTTTGCAGGCTTGTCATAACTTGATTTATCTGTATGCACAATATATCTATGAATTGAAATTACATCCATAAATGTTCTCTCTCTATTGCTCGCATAAGCAAGCCTGCTTTATTTGGTCTCTGAACAACTTTATTGGTTGAAACATCAGCATTTTCATAGTTATATGATGTGTGATGTCAGAAATACAAAAAACAAATAAGATTTATTTTTTCCTTTCTTTTTATCTTTAATGGTAGAAGTTTAGATAATAGGAGAAAAAAAGAAATAGGATTTTATTGCAATAGTGTATAATTTCTTCATCACTACTTTTCTCTTTACACTGCAGTGGGTGTAGATATTGCCCATTTTTAGATATTTGGGAGTTACTGCTCACATTCTGTCTATAAAACCCTTGCCTTGTCTTGCCTTGATGTCTGTAAGCTTTGTTATCTTCATGTAAATTTTTTTATATTTTGCCCTTTTTTATATTTTGTATCCTTCTTAAAAATTTTAAATAGTTTTTTTTTCAGTTTTTTCATTTGTATTTCATTTTTATATAAATTCTTTTAAGATTTAGAATCTATACTGTAATTAATACAAGGACTCAGTAATTGAATCTTGTTCTCATAACTACATGTCTTTCTTATTAGTGTCACCGTGGTTTCTGCAAATTCATTATAGGTTGTGAATAATGTACAGCAGCTGGGGCTGAAAGGCTAAGCTGACATGAGAAAGCACAGTTACGTTACATGTAAATATTAACATTTATTTACTAAACCAGTCATTTGTTTTTATTTTGTTTTCTAGCTGCAGTGAGTATTGTACAGTAGATAGGACTGCTAGGATTGGTAGATTTGCATTTCATTGTTTTCCTGTTCTATTTTTAACACTAGAGCTTCGGTCAAAGTGTAACACTTATAATCCCACTAATCATCAGCAGCAGCAGCAAATGTCTAATTAACATGTTTGATTAGGCTGAAACAAAACACAGTGATGTTGGTTGTCTGGAAACATTGTTCATAATCACTTCTCTATAATATTACATTATGGCCAATATTAAGTAAGTAAATTATCTTTTTTTTTTAATTATTATTATTCATTTTACAATGAAAAAATGACTAGCTAAAAAAATCCCTTTTATTAATTTTATTTTAATGTGGCGACCTAAAATTGCGACATTAATACTAACATGCTGGTTAATGAACTGGCTACTCTAAATTGTCCACAAGTCTGAAAGAGTGTACGAATTTGTGTGTGCATGGTGCTCTACAGTGGACTAATGTCCCCATCGACTGTATTACGACTGTTAATAAATGCTACCCCAAAACTGGATTTTAGTATTTTAAAGAAACAGCCCTATTACTACTAGTGTTTCAGGAACATGTCAAAGGTGCTATTTAAACTGTCACTGCCCACTTTCACAATGAAGTGATGACTGAATCAGCAGCTGCACCTCTCGCTGATGCAAAGCGCGCACAATGAGATGGAGTGGCAGTGATAACGCCCTTCCAGGGTTATTCAGGTTTAAGTTTTGCAACAGCTTGCAAAGTACTTATTAAGTTTCTACATGTGGTACCCCAACTATGATACACTGGCTAAAACTGGCTGTGTTTTGACTGTGCCACATGTGAATTCAGATAACCGTTGAAAGGTATGTGGAATAGGAGAGAGGGTCAGGGCCACACCTTATGCTCAGTGCAAACTACTGTACAAAGGCACATTTTTATGTTTCATATCAAAGCAGCAGAGAACATTGGCGTGTGTAAAATAAGTAAATAAAATGTTTTTTTTGGTAGCATATAAACTACATTTGATGCCATATAGGGATATAGTTTGTATAACAGGCTACAGATGTTACAGGTTACAAACATATGTTTGTAATGCCATGCAAGATCACAAAGCCCTTGGATAGCAGTGAATGCCCTACGTTTAATCTGAAATTCAGGCTTCAGCTGTTTAATAAGCATCTTATTGTAATGAGCACTGGTGATTGTTGAATCTTTTTCCTAATAATGCTCCAATACTGGCATTTGAGAGTCTCAGAAAACTGTAAGCATCAATTTTCATCACTTTTTTTTTCTTGTATTGAGTGTGTTTCTGTTCCATACTCTGCTGTTTACTCTAAGGCTTGTAGTGATGTACAGTATACATGTCTCGTCACCAGTAATGATTCTCTCTAAGAAACATTCACCTTGGAGTATCGATTATGGAGTATCCAAATTGTATTGCAGTTATCCAAATGCTTTTGTTTATGCTGTTCCATGTTCTATGTCTGATTGGTAAAACACAGTCATGTGGTATATCCACCGGCTGCATTTGTCTGGCAAAAATAAAGAATATCTAATGTGTAGAATAAAAAGTTAGGAAAGTAACGAGTAGAGTGTAGTCGAATATAGTGGAGTAAGAGTAGCACTGCTTTTTTTTTACAAATCTACTCAAGTAAAAGTAAAAAGTATGATGCCATAAAACTACTCATACAGTAGAAGTACATTTTATTCAAAAAGTTACTCAAGTAAATGCAACAAAGTAAATGTAACTCAATATTACTCACTTCTGCAAATGGGGCATCCATTTTTGCTCGCACCACAGTTACAAATGAACTGATGTAATACGTTCACACCTGAACAGCAGTGACTGGGGAGAAAGTAGCGTTGAACGGAAAGCCCTGATAAGACAGTGCAGCCAACAGAGTTTTAATATAACCACAGCGTGGATAATTTTTGACTCCCCTAGTAGTGGAACTGGTTTGAGGTCATTGTAATTCTTTCATTAAGCTATGAAAATTATATATACACACATGTTTAGAATACATTGTTACAGAAATGCGACAGATATGTTTTAAATTTGACCAGTAAAATAAATTCTTCAGACTTACAGTAATTGTACATCTTGTAATGGTGTCAATGTGTAATGATGAGGTATAACTTCAGGGGAAATATTTGAAAAATCCCTAATTGTTTTGACTAATTGTCACTTTCCGTCCAGATAAAAAATTTAAAAAATGAATGTTGTAGTTGAGGTGTTGCGTTGGTGAAATTTAATGGCAACCAGCTTTCAAAATGCCATGAGAATTCTCAGTGCAGTATCATCACGTATCCTACTTGTTTCAGAAAAACTTAACAGACTAAACAATATTAATTGCTTACACTAGCTTTTACTAGTTTTAGGACTTTTGTTGGGGGGGGGGACTTTTGTCTGCAAACCCCAGTTAATGATTACAGGAACTATACGGTGCAAACCCAGCAGATAGACTTTGCTGGTATGTCCTTATGTTGTCTCTCAGCTGCCTATTGCATGATCACTAATTGGATAAAATCAGGTCTAGCAATTTAATTTTGTTTGAGGCTATTTCGTTATTAATGACATCCTCTTTCACCAAAATCTATGTTCGCAAGCACCTGCTGCTTAAAATAAATATTAAATGAATGAGCTTAATCTCCAGGGTTATACAAACGGTATAGACATGAGTAGTTTTCAGTGAATGGTTGCCGTGAAAGAAAGCAGTGCTCTCTAACAATGCCGCCCATATCAGGTTTGTTAAAGACCACACATGTTGCACTAATGAGCTTACGAACAGTGCTGCATTTTTTCCCCCAGTATCTGGATGCTTACTCCTGAGTCACAAGTGAATGGGTGTCAGAAAATTCTACTGAGGTGGTCAACTCAATATTAAAGTGTGACATGATAGTTTTTAATAGAGCAGCATAGGGGTGTTATAATATATGATAATTCTGCCATATAATTCCGCATCAAGTGCTTGTTGAATTGTTGCCTGTTACTGATGGATTAAAGCAGCACAGTATATCAAAACCTAACACTTTCATACTTAATTGTGATGAGGTAGTTGAATAGGCTAATGGTAATGACATACGCCATTTCAATGCATGTGTGAACATACTGTATAACCACAAAAAAACTGTACCATTACAAATACTAAGGGCCATATGCAGAATCAAAGTCCAAATGTTACAACAATATTTATGTGAGTAAAGTATGCATATTCGAAAAGAATGGACATCTCTCCATCTCTGAGATGGAGGAGCATCTGATACAGAGGTTTTAAAAAGAAATTATAACACCAGACACTTGTTGCTTTAAGAATATCAAAATTTAGGGATGGAAAATGCAGAGTGAATGTCAAGTATTTTCCTCTTAGTGAGTATTGCAGCTCATAGCATTACCTCGGAAGGGTCAAATGAGTGGCGCAAGAAAAAAAAACTAGGGAGATTTGAGAATGGCTGAAATTGGGTTTAAAATCCTCTAACATGTTATTAAAATCTAAAAGCATAGTGTTGAACCATCAACTTGAGTAAAAAGAAAAATCATGAATAGACGCTTGGTGAAGTTGCATCGGTTAAAAAAAAATCATCAGTAGAAATTCCAGCTATGTTGACTAGTGGAAGTACAGTAAGAGCAATGATCTAACAGCAAAATATGATAAAAACTCACAGGACTGGGACGAAACAGCTGTGTGGCCATAAGAAAACCACTTGGTTTGTGATTAACAAGCTGATGACCTGAATGTACTGAATGACCAGATTATTCCATCAAAGGAGTTTTTCTTCCCTGATGGCACCGGCATATCCCAGGATTTGGAAACTTGTGAAAGAGTGCGAGCATGAGGAATCATTTTTACATATAAACCAGCCCCTCCATAATCAAAGCTAAAGCCAGTCAATTGATATATTAGCGTGTGCAGCTTATACGGACAATATTGATGACCTGAAGGCTTCGTGAAAAGTTTTTATAAAATCTCATGTCTCTTGGGGCAGGGCAGTCGGTGGCAGTTGGTGGCAGTTGGTGCTGTTATTCTTGTCTTCAGTGCTGGATGCTCGTTTTTTTAAAAATTTTCATCCATTTGGGTAAATTGCTCGTGTCATCTCTGTAAACATTCTGTCAGAGTTAGTCTATTGACGTGCAATTTGAGTGATCTACTGTATGTCGATTAGAATAAAAAAAAGTTCTGCCCACTTTTGCACTACTTTTGGTACAGCCCTCATTTAAAGAAACATCTGAAGTATATGAGATTTATATGAGTTGTATACTGGCTTCCTAACCACTGTGCCCAAACAAGTTCTACTAACTAATAAAATCAATGACTTTAAAACTTTCTTTTAGGAAAAAAAAAACCTTATAAACAACTTTTGGTGATGAGTAAAAATAAATGTAAAAAAAAAAAAAAAGTAGTAGAAATTTAATCAAGGAATTCTCTGGGTGTGTTGCAGAATAGCAAAATTGAGCTCATAAAAAGCTCATATTATCACCAAATCGTCTGCTAAGGTACGCTTGGAGCAACATTTTCACAGCAACAAACTGCTCTTCTATAATGACATATTCTGTCTTGTAGCTCCATCTGCTCTTCAACATGTCTAACCGAATTCAGTTTAGGTAATGTGTCGTTGGTCCTAATTTTACCCTGTGATTTGTGATTAAGGTGATGAAATTTAAAAACAAGTTTTTTGTTCATTCTTAGTTGGGACTAGTTTGACACAGCTGTCCTGTAGTGTCAGTTACTTTTGTTTGATCAACGCTGAAATGCCATTCGCTGTGTAAATAACCTTATCTATTATGGCTTTCATTTAACGTGACAAACGACTGTGGACAGCAGCTCTCACCAAAATTAGTTGCCTGTTAATTCTTTTTTCAGCAGCTCAGGTTTCTGTTTGCTGTAGCTCATAGAGAACTACAGTAGACGGAACGGATAAATAAAGAACAGCGATGAAAGTTACCTTCTCCAATGTTGGTCCGTAGCCAATGATGTATTTACAAGAGGAAGCTTTCCACTGCTGCTGGGAGAGGCTGGTTTATTGAATAACCAGCATAATATGGCTTTGGCTTTGTTTATTGTCGGTACAGCTGACAAGTGATTTCCTCCAGCCCCCTCCTCTCCTCTCCGCTCCTTTCCTCTCCTCTCGAACAGCCTCCTCCCTTGCTCTCTCCACTTGCACAGCGTGGATACTCTGACTAGCCCTTCAGTTCATGCGTTGGTGCTAGAGCTTTGGCTGTGTAGTCCTTAAAAAGAATATTTCGCAAGGATGCTGACAGAAGAAGGAAAATATGCGAGGCTGACTGGATGAGACAGCATTGGACTCCAGACTTCTTTTTTGTCTCTAGGACCGTACCAAGGACTATTTCTTGTATTAAGTCTTGTTGTGTTGTCTTGGTTATCACCATCCAACTTTGTGATGGCTCAACATGGAGGCAGTCAGGACACCCTGGCTGTGCCTGTAAAGCAGCTTCACCAAGGTGACCAGGCAGGACTTAATGAGGATCTAGTGCGTATACTAAGGGAAAACCTGCTTCAACAGGAGCGACCTCGGCGTCCACGGGGACGGAAGTCCCCATCTTCAGCGTCTCCACGGCTATCCCCAACTACGCTGTCCCCGCGGAACTCTCCTCGACTGCTGCGCCGCATGTTAATAAACAATAACATCCACAAACAACGCCGCTTCACCGTTGCCCATACATGGTAAAGTGTTAGAAACGTTAATACTCTGATAAACCCAGCTTCAAACATTTTTTTCTGATGGAGTGCTCTATTTATGATCTGAATACTGTTGTATTTGTATGTGTTCACATTGTTTACCTTTGTGTTCCATGGTTCTCTGAACAAGTAATCTATGATTAAACCATCATCACCATGGTTATTCCTTACAACCTGTTACAGATCATGACTTATCGTAGTGGATATTGCGGCATCTATAAATGTGCTCTTGGATTTTAAATTCAGGACAAATGCATATTTGATTTTGATTCTGCCGCAGTTTACTTACTTACATATTTAATCAGTACTGACATCCTGTTTCAGTTCCATCCAACTACATATTCTGCAGGTTTAAAATCAATGTTGCCAATTTGGCAGGATGTTCGTCAGCTGTATATCCTTAATGAAATTCCATTTTTAATCTTTCTTCAAAAAGGAATATGTATTTTAAAAAAGATCTAATAGCGGCATCGGATTTGAGAGGTGAACAAAGCAGCTCTTCCCAGATTGCCTAATGTAGATCCCCTAAATTATAAAGAAATCACATTTAACCGAACATTTGACATTTACTGGATTATTTATTATTTCCACTGTTTAATGAGGAAACGATTGTATGGATAATAATGAGCCAGGTAAATGTTATTAGGCTGCCCAAGAGTGGCTCCTAACTTGAATTTTGCCCTCAAGAGCAGACAGTGTGACTAGAAATAAGTTTGTCCTTCTTTTCTTTGCACTTATGAAGTTGTTTGATAATACACAATTTATTTTGCGAACAATCAGGTTAAACCCAGAATGGTATTGACGATATTTGTACAGTGAGGCAGATCACAGATTCATACTTTCTCTTACATTTACATGCTGCCTTTTTTTAGGTGCTTACAGGGTATTAAGCTCTAAAGACAGCATGGTACAAAGGAGTACTTGAGGGAAAGGCACATGTGTTTCACAGAACTACTGTTTACTGACCTCCTGCTTCAGTAAATGCTAACGTCATAGATGTCTGTGAATTGGTGTTTCAGATTCGCTCAACACAACCAAAGATGTTTCTGATCGTTATGGGATATGGGAGATGCTCCAGTGATAGTAAAGACAACGATACAGATATTTTCTGCTATTTTGCTGCTACCAGTGCAGTACACTTGTAGACGGTAGAAAATGAAGGTTGCCGCTTTAGCCAGTCTAAGTAAACAGAGCAGTAATGAAAAGCAGTGCTGCCAGCTGGAGGGAGAGGTTCAACACTACTGTTTGACAACCGTCCCCTTGTTTTAATCCTCCTGTTCTGTCATAAAATCCCTTGCCCCATCCTGCACATTCATACTCTCTGAAAGTGCATTGCATTTAGACTGAGATTATAGCACATTTTGCACACATATAGTAAAAAAAAAAAATTTGTATGTATTTGGGTAAGACATTTGGTCTGCTTAGTGTGCCTGACTCAAGCTTGGATTGAGACAGACCTGACACATGGCTTGTAGTCATCGCACAAGGCATCTGGTGGTGGCAGCTTTCTGTGAAATCGCTCTCCAAAACATGCTTTAATGAACTAACGCTGCTGATTCGTAAATCACGTTTCATTTCATAAACTTGACTTCATAGAAACAAACCAACATATCAGAAGATACTTCAAGATGGACAGGATCTTTGACAGCTGTTGAGGCAAACCAAGAGTTTGTTTTTGGCTGTTTCAGAAGGTGGCTGTGTTGTTTGTGTAGGAAGAGCCATCGTTGTTGATCTTCAGTTTTAATACCTGCGTGTATGAGTGCCTGTATTCATCAGCTGCCCGAAATTGCTAATAAATCACGCTGACAGGTCTTCCTGAATTGGCCGATGCTCTTTGTGCACTAGAATATTTGCTGAGCTATTTGTGGACACAGGGACCCGTGTAATCCGTGTGATAGACAGACCAGGATGTATTGTTTCTCTCCATGGTTAGATGGTTAGAACTCAGGCAAGGAAGTTTAAAACATTGTTAAACTGGTGTATATGGAACAGTGGTTTGATGTTTAAGGATATCTTAATCCATAATACTTTTGAAATTGTGCTATTTTACTATTCATGTCCAAAAAAATCTACTCAAAACACAAAACTAATAAACCTTTTAACTTGCACTGGCATCATGATAATGAAACTTTGGGAATTAACGAAAAGGCTGTTGTAAATGTAGACTACGAGAGAGAACAGAGCATGCCAAGACGGGGCTCATGTTTGTTTTACATTTCCAGGAGAGAGTGTGAAAGGCTCTCCTCTTTGTCGAATCACACTTCAGACAAGGTGATTTCAATATGAAAGTGGCCAGCTGCAGCCAGTGAAATATTCCATCTCCCATCTCACAACCAGCTTGAATGGTGCCATTCCTTTCACAGCGCATTGCCTCATTCATCCATGTCTCAGGTGCTTTCTCAGTGGTGTGCCTCATTAACATTCTGTATTCTGAATCTCACTGCTTACTTCCCCGGTTTATTTGTTATCATCTCACATTGTCTTCATTTGGGCATTTCTTTTTTTTTTTTGTGTAGCAAGGGGGCGGGAATGGGGTTGCTAAGAGTGCTGTAGTTCTCCCTTTTGGAACACAATACTTTTTTACTTTGTGTTGTTTATCTATAGGCTGGTAAATGATTATGTATGTAGGCCAACATGCACATGAATAGATATATTTTAATATGCCAATAAAGGTATTCATAGCTAGAGCGGATATTAGATAGGATGGTTGAAATGCAATAACCATTAGTGGCTTGACAAAGAATAATAATAATAATATAATAATAATAAGGGCCTTGCTCAGGCCCAGCTGTAGCAACTTTACAGTGCTAGTGTTTGAACCCCCAGCCATCTTATCAGTACACCAGAGCCTTAACTTAAGTTTTGGTAGTTTGTTGTTCTCACGCACTCAGGTGTATATCTACAGTATATCATGACAATAAGAAATTACATCAATCATGACCTCAGAAAAGCAAATTATGCTGTTCATCAATCCAGAAAGTACGAAGAAGAGTTGGAGTGGCAAAGTCAAAGCCCTGACCTCAGACTCACTAGTATGCTGTGGTAGGATCTTAGGAGGAATGTGCACAAATAGATGGGTATAGAAGATGAATAAATAAATGAATAAATAACCGGTAATTTCTGTCAAGTATAGCCTAAATAACTATTTCTTGAAAAGAAAGAATTCCACAGGATGCCTAATTGAGGAGTATAAAGTATGAATAAAAAAGTACAAAGAAAGTTGAATAGAGTGAAAGAATACATTTCTGTAAATTCCGCAGTCGTTATACTTTCTGAATGCCATGTGTCATAACAGATAAATTGTTGCTCTAATATCTGTAGATCACAACTTTAGATGTCAAACATGCCACAGCTGTCCTAGGTTGAGAGACCTAAGGGGCAAAACAGGATATGTTCCTGAGGGAGGAGAGTGCTGGGACAGCATACTTGCTCTCCTATAGCAAATACAGTACAGTGACATTAGCCAGTCATGGTCGTCTGTGAGCCCATGCAAGCAGAAGATGGTGGATTGTGCTTTCCTTTGAGCGTGTTTTGCTGCCTTTAGCGTGGTTTGAACAGCAGTTTGAAAACCGTTTGAAATTAGCCACTAAATTAGGGAGAAATTAAGGGAGAAAATAAAAAAAGGAGAAGAGGCAATAATCAGTTTAATCGATGAAAACAAGTATTTATGAAATGTTTAGTCTTCTTTTGTTGCCAAGAAGCTAATTTTTTATTAATTGCTAATCAAAATTGTGGTGTATCACGGGCCTATAGAGGAAATCCGAGTCTCGGCTAATAAACTGCTCGTGCATGTGTTCTCTCACTAAAAACATGCTACTACCTCTGCATCTTGGTGACATTTATCTCCCAAGTAACCTAGTTTTCCTGGAAAACCTTTTAGATCGTGGTATTTTGCTCGAGGTGGTCCATTCTGTGCAGTTTAATGGCACAAACCCCAGCTTGGTGGGGAGGCGGTCATAAATGTTCACTGTAAAATTGATCAGCTGCTGGAAGTGGACACATTGTGATTCAGAATGTTTGAATGAGCTTCTCAGTTCTCCTGAAAGGGATCCTTGTTTATTTCTAAATGAAATCTCTGCTTCACGTACAGTATACTGTAAAAAATTAAATAAACTGAAGGGAACACTTAGTCCCGGTTTTATTTGAATGGTTGAACCGTTGAACAAACATAAATGGGAGGTTCTGATCATTCACTGAAACTAGTTATTACGTACTAGAATCAAACTACTTGTTCCTATGTTTCTTATATGAACCTCAACAAATCCCATTGAAGTTTTTAGCCAGCATCTCCCAAACAGAAATATTTTCACTTAGTCCTAAAATTCGGTATTACTATGTAGGTGTGTTGTGTAAACAAGAAGTCTACAACAGAAAAGTAATGGCTTTGAATATTGTAAAGATATCCACACTATAAGTTAATCTGTAGATGTAATCTGTTAATTATGCTTATTACTGTTTTTGTGCATGCACACACATAAAACCATAAAGCACTGTGGTCTACTCTGTGAATAGCAACGACCAACAAAGAATTAAATATACACGAGGCAGGCTTAGTTTAGCTTAGCTTTGTTTTCTCTTTTCCTCTTTTTTCATTTCTGCTTTTTTCTTTCCTTGTTAACTTGTGACCACTAGAGGGACTCGATCCATGACAACAGCTCGGAGCAGCCTGATATTTACACAGTTCATTTTACAATGGATTACTTACAAGAAATATTATTTACACAATAATTAAATTGTCATCAAACTAACAAAATTATCTGAAGTAATGAACCTTGAGTGACCCTTGTTTAGAGAGCCAATCTGGTCTTAAAGATAAAAAGCAACATTCATCACTATCCTTAACCTAATGTCTGTTTTACATGTCTGTTACAGATGTGTCTTTATTATTGTATTTAACCACATGTTACAGTATTTTTATGCATTTTCCCTTTCAGGGCTGTACCTTCTGAGAACAAAGTTATTGGGACATGAAACTATGAATTTATATGCATCAGCAGAGATGAAGTCATGCATCGGCTCAATCTCTGGTTAAAGAGCGGTAATAAAAAATTATTAGATGGAGAGAATCTAAATTAAAATGATCTTATATATAGGTTCCATTAGATGACACGAACAAATCTTTCAAACGCTGATGTAATCAGCCTAGAAATGTGTAAATTGCAGGTGATATGAGGTACAATGCAGTTAGTCCGAAACCAATTCATGACTTCACAGAGGAATACTAAAAACTGTGGCCTTATATGGAAAGTGGGGTCAGAGGTCATGAAGGAACTCCAGTCATCAAAACCTCTGCTAGAGGGAAGGGGTTATAACCATTTCAACCAAACTGAATCTACGCCAGCGGCATGTAACATGGCCATAAACTCACATCATGTAAACTCATAAGAGTAAACGCCATCTAAATCCAAATCAGTTTGCTGGCGAGTTTCTTTTAATGTGTGTATTCTCTATATTCCTCCTTGACCTTTACTTTTGTGCCTTTTGATATGCATAACCCTGATACCTAGTGATTGAAAAGAAAGAATGCACATTTGCCCTAATTACTCCCACTTTACTTCGACACGTAATCCAAAAGCATCTTAAATCTGAAAATGTCATCATGTGTGCGCTTCCTTTCTCCAAAGTAAGATGAGCAGATTTAATTAAATATCCCAGCAGCATGCCTAACCACACATACTACATCCAATCTCACCAAATTCCTTTTTACATTTGTGCCATTCTGCGACAGGGCTTACTTAGATACCAGAAATAAACAATACACCCCTTTCAGCATAATTTTATTCAAAATTGGCTGCACAAATTAAAGCAGAATTTTGCATGGACCATCAAATAATTATAAGAGAATTACACAAAGACATTTGTTTTGGAATTATACATGAACAGATTTTATATTTGTTAATATTTACTGTAATGTTTAATTGCACTAATAATACATTGTCCCGTGCTTTAAATATCACACAAAACTGTATAGATATACATATACATACACAAATAAATAAGCAAAGTTAAAAACCCTGAAAAAAAAGTAAGGAATGTTTTTATTAAAGCAAAATAAGTCATATTCACAAAACATTGTGGATTGTAGCAGTTTGTAGGTGGTTTGTTCCTTCTAATAATACAGTAAGTCCCCGACTTCCGAACGAGTTCCATACCGGGAGCATTCGTAAGGCGGATTCATTCGTAAGTCCGACAGGGTGTCTTACACCCCTATCAGCACGGTTTCGTGCGGTGGCCGTAAAGACAGTTTACGCGATTCACAGCGAGTTTTTGCAGTTTTGGCATAGTGATTATGTTTCCAATCTTTCAACGAGAAAAAATTCAACATGTTTTTTGTCAGTCCTCATATTTATGTACACAAATATACAATGTAAAGCATAAAAAAGAAACAGACAGGTTTGATGTTTTGGTTCAACATTATACTCTCATGAGACTGTGCCTCCAAATTGCGAGAGGGATCCCAGTGACGCAGTGGGGTCACCTGACCTCGTTTAAAGGCAGCCCGGGAAGATAATGCTACATGAGGTTTCAATGGTATGAAGTAGCCAAGATGGCCGATGGTAACTCTGGAGAAGCTACAGAGATCCACAGCTCAGGTGGGAGAATTTGTCCACAGGAAAATTAGTTGTGCACTCCACAAATCTGGCCTTTATGGAAGAGTGGCAAGAAGGAAGCCATTGTTTAAAGAAAGCAATAAGAAGTCCTGTCTGTAGTTTGCAACAAGCCATGTGGGGGACAAAGCAAATGTGTGGAAGAAGGTGTTCTGGCCAGATAAGAGCAAAATTTAACTTTTTGGCCTAAATGCAATTTTCACTGCACATCACCCTGAACACGCCATCCACACCGTGAAACATGGTGGTGGCAGCATCATGTTGTGGGGATGCTTTTCTTCAGCAGGGACAGGGAAGCTTGTCAGAGTTGATGGGAAGATGGATGGAGCCAAATACACAACAAAAGTCTGCAAAAGGCTTGAGACTGGAGCTGAAGGTTCACCTTCTGAGCTACAATGGAAGGGTTTAGACCAAAGCATGTTCTTGTGTTAGAAAGAAGTCCAGACCAAAATCCAATTGAGAATCTGAGGGAAGGCTTGAAAATTGCTGTTCACAGATGCTTTACGTTTGTGGTTGTAACATGGCAAAAAGTAGAAAGGTTCAAGGGGTATGAATACTTTTACAAGGCACATACATTATACCTTGTTATAGATAATGCATAGTCAGTTCCCAGGTGATTTAAGGTACATTACGCAATATCACAGAGTTAAGTGACCAAGATTTAAAATTTGGGACAATTTGGTGGACTCTATCGTGTAAGGGAGAGAAAACACGGGAAGTAGAATCCACAAGCGAGAACAGTCTTTATTTAGCCAGGTTTAACGTACAGTATGCAGTATGCAGAACATTGGTTTCGGTGGCGCCTAGGTGAGTGGCACAGTTCCACAGAGCATAGCTTAGTGTAGGCAGAATCCTCTGAATCGCGACGTGGCGAGCCGAGCAGGTGAGGGGGCAGGTATAGAGCACACAGAATGGCGATGATTGCATTCCAGCCCAGGTATATCAGCAGGCCTACACACACGGGCTGCAGTTAGTGTGGCGGGTGTGACACTGGCACTGTGTGTGTAAATGGTTCGTGCGAGGTTTTCCCATTGTGTGTGCATTGCCAGTCACTATCTATCTATCTATCTATCTATCTCTATATATATATATATATATATATATATATATATATAGAGAGAGAGAGAGAGAGAGAGAGAGAGAGACAGATGCTTGATTTGGTGCCTAAACTTAAGGATACTTAATTACCCCAAGCAGAACATTCAACTTTATTCCAGTAAAGTCACAGCAGTGTGGTTCAGTAAAGTCCTCTGTATTTGCAGGTTTTGCTAGTTAATTTTTCATTTTCCATCAGCTGGGTGACTATATTGAACTGTAAAACGCAATGTTGCATTAGTTGTTTAATATGCTGAAATACAGCAGCACATGATTACCCCTTTATGCTAAATGGAAATTTCATTACCTCATATGCTCTATTTACTGTACACACATAGGGTACACATTATACCCACATGTCATGTGACATCTTGTACTTTTTTCCACAGATGGAGAATAAGCTTCAGTTTTACAACAAGCCTGGTGTTAGTTTTGGAAAAGCTGCTGTTATCTGATGGCTGTTTTTACAGCCTGCTATATCAGCACGGCTCGGCCAATTAGGTCGCTGTGAGAAAAGAAATATTCTGCTGCGCTCGGCACTTTCCTTACAGCTCATCGTTTCGGTCAGTTGCAGTATTCACAGCTGTCTGTGCACACATTAATGCGTGCTTAGTGTGATTTCTTAATTACCCCTAGCAGAGCATGAAAGGACTAATAATGAATGCTGCAGCTCTTTGTTTCCCTTATCATGGAGGGTATCGTGAAGAGGGCTAGGTTAAACACCGCAGTCTGGAAGACGGATAAAAAGAGGAGGGGCCGTTAGGGAGTGCTGGAGCAGAGTGATGACGTGGGGAGAGGAGCTAAGGATTTGTACGTAAATGCTGCTTAGACACTGCTGCATTAAAGAATCATTTCACTAAGATGCTAAGTAGCTCTGGAGGGGTTGAGCCTTATGCAGCATTTAATGTATGATAATCCTAGAATTCATTAGCATGTTTTTTTTTTTGTATAATAACAGAAGAAGTACCAGTTGGATGTCAGAGCTTTATAAATTTGCTGTCACAGAGCTTTACAGATTGGCTCAGCTTGGTAGTTTTTAACTGAACAGAAAGTCTTTTTTTTTATAATAGTTGATGAAAAAAAAGTGACAGAAGTTCACAGAGGAATTCCATGAGGAGTCATCAGTATTACACATGACAGAAGCGTTGTTGTGTGACTGGCAGATCCAGGTGGCATTGCATGTGGGTGTGTGTGCGCGTGTGTGTGCTGACACCTATTATGTGTTCAAGAAAATTCTGTTGGGCATTGTATGTTTATTTTAACAAATATAACGTTTAGCACAGTATGAAAGAATGGGCTATAGATGATTATTAATTTATTATTAATGATAATAATAATATTAATAATAAAGGATGGTAACAGAAATCTCAAATAAAATGAACTTAAAATAAAGAAAATCCATAACGGGTTAGTGTTCTGCATGCATTATTCAAAGGATTTGCATTATCTGTTGACGTCATGCTCCATTTTCATTTCTTGCGGCTTAACATCAACACACCAGCAGGTTTCTTTACATTCCTGTAATCATATTAAAGACTACAAGCAATATTCATTTTTGTCCTCTTAGGAGTGCCTAAGAGTTTTACATGTACAAATGTACATCAGGACTTTTTTCACCTCGTTTATTAAGGCGTCAGAACCTGTTATTATGTAAATTTGCAAACCCTACCAAAAAAAAAAGCCCACTACAAATTAAGATGAATTGAAACAAACTCCCTGTTTTCTTCCAGAGCGACATAAACAGCCTCAAGCACAAAACAGCATACAGTACTTGTAAAAGAAGCTGGTAGTTATGGAAAGTATCTGGTAACTGAAAGCCTGTGTGATTTGAAAGATTTCTGGTCTCACATGCCCAGCATAAGTAAGAAAGGAGCAGCAAGGGTTGAACACGGGTCTGTCCATGACTGAGAACAGTATATAATTCTTCTGTTATTCCAAGGTGCAGTACAAGCCAGATCATTGACGTCAGCACGCCTTAGGTTTTACGCCTGTCCCTGTCTGCCTGTAACAACACAGTCACTGTTCCCTGGAAAGACGCATTTCAGACGCAAATCCCCAAATATGATGGAAACATTCTGCATGTGTTTGTGAAACTGGATTTTTTTGGGGGGTCTAATATCTACTTCAGAACAAATCACATTTACAAATCAGTAATTCTCACAAACTCAGTTATAAGAATTACTCAGCCCAGAAGTCATTGATATTTAAATTTAAAGCGTGAATTCTCTAAAAGATGTAATGAATTCTAAAGTGCTTCAGCACAAAGGTTTAGAAAGCTTGGTGAGCAGCCTGAGCATTTATCCTTAATGTGCCCTGTCTCCTGCTATGAATTATTTAAGTGGTGATTTTACTAAAAGAAATACCGCTCTAGTGTGAATATGTAGGCATTAAAGTTAGTTTCATGTGTCGAGGTGGATTTCATTTAGGAGAAGCAAAGATCTTGGGAGTGTAGCTGAACTTGAAGCTTGATTGCAGCTCGGTGGCTAATGTAGTCATCTCACAAGTTCAAGGATCCCTGGAAGAATCCAGAGCTCTGGTTGCTCTTGTTTAGATTTATTTGCTTTTCTCTGAATTCTAAGAACAATTCATGGTGGTTGAGGTGGCGATCTGAAATTGGCTTTTGGTGTGAATGAGTGTGTGAGGGAGGGGCTCCAAGATGGATTGTACTATTGCATCTTCATTAGATTTTTAGAGATACCGGGGTTCAAGATCCACCGCAAACCCATGTACAGCCCATGCCCTAATGTTCTGTGTTTGTTAAAGTTAGGGTTAGGGGTGTAACGATATGCCCAGGTCACAATACGGTACGTATCTCGATACTGGGTTCACGGTACGATATGTATCATGATATTTTGAACAAAATTTAAAAATGAAACTGAAATTCAAATAACAGATTTATTTCAAAAACATATAAATGTGTTACATTTGCCCGAAACAATCTGATAACCATAAAACCAGAAAAAGGCCAAATAAGTAATCAAAATCTACCTCTAAAGTTTGGACT
>JAOVVA010000009.1:11695708-11713157 GCA_028565275.1 Leiocassis micropogon | reverse complement strand
CATTCATTCATCTCATTATTATCTAGACACATTTTTCTCACACATACACACTTCCAAATATTTTCTTTTCTAAAAAAATTGTTTTCATGTTTGTGAAGCTGCTTTGAGACAATGACCATTGTTAAAAGTGCTATATAAATAAAATTGAAATGAATTGAATTGAATCAAAATAACAACTGAATATGTCTTTCTGTCACTGAAAAAATTGTTAAATTTAACATGAACTTAAAATTAAAGATACCTCAGACAGAACTTCTTAAAGCAGTAAAAAAAATAAATAAATAAGTTAAATGGTGTTCTGTTGAACATAAACACTAATGTTTGTTTAGGTTACTTACATGGCTTTCAAGGGCACAATGAGTGACAGGGTAGCGCTCTTTTCATCAGAGAGGACAGTGGTGGCTTTTTTTAGAGGTTTAAATAGATTTAGTATTTCTTCTGCATCAGTGATGTCGTTGCTATCCAGAGTATCGAGTTGACGGGCATTTTTGCGCACCTCTGTGCTCAAAAGAGAAGCCGTTAGTAATTTTTTTACCGTCGTCCTGTCGCGTGACTGGAAAACCAAAATGCTGCCAGACGATGGACTTACAGTATAAGAAAACGGGGCATCTTCAGTTTCACTTTCAGCCGAACTCATGTCGCCCTACTAATGTTCAAGCGATTTCTGCTACTGCGATGAAAACACACGCAACGCTGTTGCAGAGTAGGTCACATTGGCAGCTCAACCAATAGGATTTAACTGCCATCATATCGTAAATGTATCGCCAACACTCTACGATACATATCGTAACATTTTTGCATCGCGAAATATCGTACTGTGATATATCGTTACACCCCTAGTTAGGGTGTTTCCATCATGAGAAAATAGGACCTACAAGTCAGCCCATGGACACTGCATCAATTTCCGCATTTGCATATGTGTGTTTTTGTGTTTGTGAGAGTTTTAGACAAAGAGCCTGTGCTGATAGTAACACATTATAAATAGAGCTTACTGTGGGGGGGCAGAGGCAGACATAGACAGTGCTGCAGAGTTTAAAACATTGCTCTGTGTGTATGTGTTTCCCTGAATACGGTTCAGCTGTCCGCAATGACTCAGCACTTTACCATAGCGAGTCTGAGCGGGCAGAGAGTTTTAACACTTTAATGCAGCAGATTAACCCAAGCCATTTCATTTCCACTAGGAATGGCTTTATAGATTAAAGCTTTGCATCAACCGGTGTGACTGTTATTGTTATAGTTATAATTATATGACATATTTTTCATGATATCTTTCTCTCTTTTTTCCTCTTTTAGGTAAGTTATGGATGTGGTGGATGAGTATGCTGTTGTGTTTGTCTTGGTAATGTATTGTATAATTTTTACTAGTAAAAACTTACTGGAACTTTTACTAGATAACTTACTTAACACAGATCAGCCACAACATTACAATGCAAAACAGTACGCCCAGTATTGTGTAGGTTCCCCTAGTGCCCCCTCAGCTCTGGCCCCGAAGGCATGACAAGACCTCAGGGGTGTGCTATGGTGTCTGGCAACAGATCGTTCAGGTGTTGTGGGCTACGGGGTGGGGCCTCTGTGGATCAGACTTGTTTGTCTAATGCATACCATGGGTGTTTGATGGAAGTTTGAGGCCAATTACGATTTGTGCTGCATTTGATTTGACCGCCAGGCTGGCCTTTGGTCCTCACAGAGAAAAATACAATTTCCTTGCAACAATCCATTAAAAAGAAAGAATATACACATTTAGTAGGGTGCACTACATTTTTACATATTTTTTTGTGATAAACAAACTATTTGGGGGGGGGGGGTGGATTGTTGTGGACATGTGACCATCACACACACATGTGGGTCTTAAGACCTCCTAGTGCTCTCATGCCTGAAAGAGTCTACGCAACCACACTACAAAATCTACTGAAAAGCCTGACCAAAAGAGTGGATGTTTTTATGACAGCAAATCTGAAACTGAATATCACGGTCCAGTGTTCATAAACTTTTGGCAAGCTCAACATAATGAGCGCACAGCCTGGAAAAACAATGTCAGGTGGCAAATACACCCCTGTATATGTTTCTTTTTTTCTGTGTAAGAGATATCAGCAAGGATTTTCAGGATTTTTCACGTATAATAAAAAATATTTAAAATAGTACACTTGTACATGTCCTCTGTTTGTGAGGTGATGTTCATAGATGAATTGCATCTTAGGTCATTCAATAAATCACTGCTCCTTGTGTAAAACTGAATGCTGTGGGGTGCAGTTTTGTCCAAGGCTATTTGTAAAATGAGTTGTAAATGCAGGCCAATGCATCAGGGAGACAGTGTACTCTTGATTTGTTCATATTTGTCTTGAGGCTATAAATCCAGTAAACGCTATGTTCTGTTTTGTGACAGTTTAAGACTTACTGAGTTCTGAACAACGTCCTTACTGAAACGGCCATTCATTTCTCATACTGTATTTGCATATCCTTGTACAACAAGCAGAACCTGATTACTGTTGATGGTAGATAAGATATCTCATTATTAAAGTGCTGTGAGCTTTATAATTCAGCTTTATGGAATATTAAGCTGTTAAGTTGACCTGCATAAGGACAAGAAGTCAAAGCCATATTATTTCATGCCGTATTTCAAGTTGGCCTTTTCTGGCGTATGTAGTACTGTAATGCTGTTTAAAACCCTTTCCATGAAACAGACAAAACCACAGTAGTTCATAAATAAACATGCAGGGGCCTACTGTAAGCGGAGGATTTGTTTTTCTTACATTTTCATCTTTGAACATGAGAAAATGCAAAAACTTTGAAGGATTTTTTAATTTTTTTTATTTATTTATTTATTTTTATTATCATTCCACTGATTTTGTAGTCCACATGTCTTAATCCATGTCAACTGAACTGTCAATCAATCTCCTCTGACACCAGGATGCTCTCCTGGATGTAGATCTTGTGACAAAAGGAGGCCATTGAAACCCACTGATCTCATTGTCATGTTTATGAAATTAGTTTGAACTTGGGCTTTGTGACCTGGTGCTTTGTCATGCTGATTGTAGCCATTATAAGATGGGTAAAATGTGTCCATTAAGAGAGGTCAAGGTTTAACAAAGGCCACACAAAAGTAACACAATAAGTAACCGAATACATTTTTTCCCACATCTCTACAATATTCTGACCCTGGCATCTGCATGTCAAAACAGAAAGCAAAATAGATTGGACCAGGCAATGGCAGCTCGAACCCACCTTGCTCTTCTTTAATTCGCTAGGTGCTTTTGACCACAAAACAGACCTCTCACCAGATGTTTGTTTTTCTAACTCTGGAGACTGTTGTTCATGAAAATCTGATGGAATCATCAATGAATTGTATTGTCCTTTTCTCTTTTTTTTTTTTGCACAGAGTAGATCAGAGGAAAATGAAAATCTCAAGAACTGGGTTCTTTATATGGTTTCAGTTATGAATGTTCGGTCAGCTTCTTCTTCAAACCATGTGCATGTCTGACTGAACATAAACTTATCTACAGGATTTGCTTGCTATCAGTCATTCTATATATTTACTTAAACTACCAGGTGATATTGTCCAGGCAAATAGATATTTTTGTTATGCCACCCATACAAATGTATACAGTGCATTAAAAAAGCAGGGTGGTGCAACACAATGAAACAGGACAGTTATAAAAAGCAGGTGCAGGAATGAAACCATTCAAACTATGACAGACTCCCCCCATATCAGTGACAGCTGTTTACCGAAACATGTTGTTTTTCTTTTTTTTTCAAAATGCCTAAATTGTTGATAACATTGATGTTTATAAGAAACCTACTCATGCAGATCAGCATTCGGCATGTCAAAACAACCGCTTCAATATCTCATGTCTGAACATGGCCTGAATGACTGAGACTAATTAAGCTGGAGAATGTGAATTATGCACCACTGGGTTTTTCCATCAAGTGCATTATAGTTTCTAAACCAATTATTGGACGTGGTGACTGTTAGGAATGTGGGTTTGTCTTAAAAGATTTTCTTTTGTGACGAAAAGGCTGGTGTGACAGGCAAAGACAGGGAAGCTGCTCATCTAAAAGTCATGTCTTGCTTTGTCTTGTATAAACAGGGTATGTTCATACAACCCCTGTTTATAATTCCTCTGCAACAGGGCTCGTCACCTGATCAGTTACATGATATGTTAGCTCATTTAGGGTGTGTTTACATTTGACATGTTTGGTTCGATTAATATGAACTGTGCGGCGGTTGTTCTGTCAATGCGGGTCATTAAGTTTGAACAAGCCATCTGAACCTTGGTGCTCACCAAGCGAGCCTAGACCTTGAAAAGGTGAGTCTTGGTCCGCCCCGAAACAAACTCTGGTGCAGTTCGAATGAAATGTAAACCCCAAAGATATTTAAACTAACCAAGTCTGTTTTGTCATTATCTGATAATGATCACTGTACCTGAGAACTTTCACTGGTCGACTGGTAGTGAGAAAAAGTCCAAGCTATGTCACACACGTTAGTTACCAGGACACTGAGTTGGCAGAAAGGAGTGTGGAGAGACTATCAAATTATTTGTGGGGGACAGGAAGTCTCTGGATAAAAGCTAGTCACAAAATAAAAAAATGATTCCCATTAGCGACTGTTTTGGTCAAAAACTAGATCCATGGTCGGGTTTTTCCGACTGTTAAGGGAATCAGGACTTTATAATAGCAATCCAAAAGTAATTTATCATTTTATATATTGGTCCACACCAAGAGAACCAAACTACAAGCGGGAACACACCCGCCTCAATCCTCTGCTCATTGCATTGCTCAAGAAGCACTTTTCGCTAAAGACTAATGATATTATCAAAGCTTAGAAATGGTGTTGTAGACTGTGAAGTATAATCTTTGATTGCTAAGGAACGAAAAAGTTATATTTTATATGGAGAAAACAAAGGTTGTAGTGTTTTATTGGATGAAAACCTGCCATTCTGATTTTGAATTATTTTATATTTTATAGTCACAGCTATACATAGATCAAGGATTTTAAACTGAAAGGATTTTAAACTGACCCAAAGGGTCAGTCTTGGGTGAAACTGTTAGTGTGGAAAAAGCTTATAAACTATTTACTTAAAGTCAAGCAGACTGATACAGCAGAATATAGAAAACATAGAGAATTACACACTGGACCTGGAAACATATTACCAAATGATAAATGATTAGAAGAGAAGAATAGTTTTATTTCTCTGGAAATTTATGAATTTGATTTGAATTCACTCAATGGATTCCAGTTCATTATGAATGCATTCAAACTTCAGTCTCATCTAAAATAAATACATGGCATGCAGTTCTTAGAGATTAACTTAAAAAGGGGGTTGTTGGTAAACCTGACTGTTTTAATGTTATTTTCATTTATTGAAGAATAAAGGCATACTTTTTCATTTCACAGTTAAAATGAAGGTTTTTAACATCTAGAGACCCACAACTTTATCTGAAAGTTAAACATAAAGAAAACCTTGATGTAATCACTCTTCACATAATTTTATACCATGATACCTACAGGAAAAACCTTACGTCTAACTGTAACGGAGAACTTTCATAAATTCTAATGAATCAGAAGTGAGAATTCAGTAGAGCTGTGCTGTAAATGGCATCGCATGTAATGAGGTTGAAATGCACGGGATGTATCCACTAAACAACCTTTGATGTCTGAGGACCACTGACACTGATTTATCTGAAACGGTCTTGATAGGGTCGTTAGCCTTAAGCAAAACGTCATTAAGAGGGTAATGTCCTTAATGAAGCTGGGTTTGGGAATTGTGTAATTATGAGTGTGTGGTCAGGGTGGGACTGCATGAGCAGGTAAGAAGTGTGTGTGCACATCAGTCACTGTGCTGGCATGCACCCTTAGTGAAATGTACACATTCCTGACCTTTACAGTAAATAAATGTGACATGATTTTATTTTGGTCTGTAACAAAAAGGATATCCTTAAAAAAGGATAATAGTATGTTTATCAAATTATAGTTTTTATTGTAATGTTAATTACATACCCTGCTGTAGAGCAAGGATGTAAATAATTGGTATGACAACTCTTTATTTAAAATATAATCTTAGGTACAATTTGTGCAGTTTTCTAAGGAAATTAGCTGCTTAATTTTACTGAACATCCTGCAGAATAAGACACAGCCCGTTTGATGATTTTGTCACGCATGCTTCTTTTGCATGCATGCAGAAGCATTTTTTTCCCTTTGTCTGAAATGTGTTTTTTTTACATAATATGCTGCATTCTTTTCAGGCCTAAAGATATTTTTGTTAATTAAATTTTTTTGCTGGTAAACTTATGTATGGAAATCAGAATTTTTTTGTGCTATCATAAAATAAACACGCATGACAAAGTTTGTACAAGAAAAGCAGAAATTTTGCACAGTAATACAGTATATAGATACAGTAATACAGTATATTCCCTAGCAGTTATTTGGAATGTCTAATAACATCCCTTTTGCCTTCTGCCTTTAATTAGTACATTTTTGGGCAATGATAGGCAAAAAAACAAACAAACCCAAAACTAAAATGAAGTGACTCTATTGGCCTGCATTTAATTATTCATAGCAGGACACAGGAGCAGTTGAGGTAGTGGATAAACAATACCAAATGCTTAAATATACATTAGTGGTTAGTATGTCTGATGCCACATGTGTTCTTTGTGGTGTAAGTATAATTTATACACTGTATTTGAGGGGGGGTGATGTGGACCAAAAATCTGGTTTCGGCATCTCTGTATTTTAATCAATAAATTTTATACATACACATTGTTATTAGTCATATGGGTCTATGTGTAGACGCAGAGGGGAAGTGGGGGGAGTGTGAGAGACGAAAGATACAAACACTGGCATGACTTCACAGAAGAAATGGGTCAAGCAATGTAACATCAGATTATATCTTAACAGTAGTGTCTCATCCTATATCTCGTTTCAGAATATCTATACACCCTAAAAAGACAAAACAGGGTATTCTATTCCTCCTAAACCACAGATATTATTGCAACAGTTTGCCATCTGTTACTACAGAAGTGACTATCGAACAAGCACATTAATTCATAAAAAGCAGTTAATACAGCTGGCGCTACTGTCATAGCAGCTGTATTGAAAATGTATCAGCACCATTTTCGGTGGTCAGATTTTATCAATATGCAATGTAAGAGTTAATATTAACAATTAATAAGCATCAGCATGGAAGTATGCAAGCTATACCTTCATGTACTGTATATCTGTTTGTCTTTAAAACCAAAAGAATGTTGCCCTAAGCTAGTGCTAAATAGCGAAAAGAACATAATTTGCCTTTACTTTAACAGGCCGTTGGTGTTAATGTTGGTTTCGAGCATGCTGTGGTGTATTCACGCGCCTGTCGCAGTGCATTGTGATCACTTGTGAGCTCAGCGAGAGGCCAGTCTCAGGATTCGAACTCTTAGTATGAGCTGAGATGTGACCTCTATTTCATCTCCAGTGTTTAGCTGCCCTGGGAGCGCTTGACATTTCCCCATTTCAGTGAGCGTGAATGGTGGGGGACAGCTCTTTACCACCCACCACACATGCGCACGCACACACAGATTGTGCCTAGGTACACTTTAAAAAAAAACTCTAACCTTAACTTCGAAAGCATAAAGAAAACCTTCAGGGGTTTTGCTGGTAAATAAAAACGAAAATAGGCAATAGAAGAAGAAAAGAAGAGATTTCTTTATGGAAACCAGCAAAACTTTCAGATATTTCTATCATGGTGTCCCCACCATGATATTAAATCATGCCAACAGACACACACCACTCTGTTGTCCATTTCAACCCTTGCTCTCTTGTTATGTAACTCTGGACTGCTGCTGTATTTATTTACTTTAAGGCCATATTATATAACACACTGTTCTTGTTAATCTGTAACAAAAGTGTCTAGTAGTGTTTCACTGATATTTATTCTCTTCGGCTCCCTTTGTAATGAATTAGTTGATAATTGTGCAATTTCAAATAATTAATTGTCACATTAAAAAGGTGTGTTTTACTGTATTACAGTACCAGTCTTCAAATACACACTAAGCAGTGTAAATAGTAATGGTACCATATGTTTCCAAATTCCATTCATATGTTACCATAAAAAGTTTATTCTTAATATTCAATAAGACTTGTGTGAACAAATAGTGTCGTGTTGCCTGGCATCATCTTTGCGTTATGACAAAGCAGATGCGATGGTGTTCTTAGAGCTCCATACTAACACCTAGTGGCTTGACAGCAACATGACCTCTTCTGCTGCTGCTTTTGAGTAGATCGCCAGGTTAAACAGGATTCGTGGTGGTCTTAGTTGTGTTGTACACTTTATATACTTTATAACCTTAAACATTTAGGCTACATTTAAGCTCAGCACAAAATATATTTTTTATTACACTCTATAATCTGATCTCTCATTTGTTTAATAGTGACAGTCAGTGCAGTGTGTCATGGGTGAGTTTGTAATTTGTACTCATACAGTACAGTATGTGATACACCAGGACAGATTTATTCAGTGTCATCTGCAAGAAGGTCAGGTACAAGCTGACTGTAAGGAGCTGCAGCCACTCAGAGGAAAGTGTAGAGGGTAAACAAAGTAAAAAAAAAAGCCTAATGAGTGAAAGAAGTTTGTATCTGATGATGTTTAGCTAGAGAACTGAAGATAGATAATGATTAACAGAAGGTGTTTGTACGGTTCTGCATTTTTCTGTTTCACCCTCTGTTGAGTCATCCAGTGCATCTGCTCATGTCTGCCCATGTCTCAGGCTTAAGGCTAACATGACAAGCTCAAGAACAATATGGACAGATTTGATTTATAAAATACACGACAAAGACCAGGCAACAACAATAACAAAAAAAAAAAAAAACACACAAGAATTGACCAGGTATTGTTGTTCTTTATGCTGGAGTTAGTGTGAACCAGCTCTACTGGTCTTTGAGCTAAGACCAGTGTAGCAACTGTTTTCATTTTTCATCTCCTGTTCCTCATTAGCTACGTACACTGACAATTTTCTTCAGTCCGACTAAAATCATTCTGATTAGAGATTCCAAATTAACTGTTTACATGGAACGTGATCCATTAAGATGTGTGTTTACGTGCTCAAAGCATTTAATCAAAATCTACCTTTTTTTGACATGTACAAAGTGGTTCTGCCCGCCATGGTGCGTGTAATCTGCCGAATATATAACAGCTGAAGAAATAGAAGCAATGTTTTTGTCGAGCTTTGAGGTCAAGTTAGGCCTCTTATCTTTCCTGTTAATTCCCACCCTCTACATTATAATTGGTTCGAAGAAATCAGTCTCTGTGATTGGGTAGATGCTTTTCTAAGTGTGAAATGGTGCACCAATCAGTGCCCCTTCCTCAGCCAGAGACCCAGTGGCTAAAAGGCTGGAGCCAAGACTGATGGGAGAGAGTTGTTCCCATGGAGTTTAGTGATCAGGAATGAAAGCAAAATTTTCCTTCCTGAAAACTCACCAGGTCATCTTATGTTACCGTCATTTGGGGGCGAACATGCACAGAAAGAATATATTTATTCTAACAAGCGAGAAACAATCAGATTAAATGTTTACATGGATAATATTTACCTACCAAATGGATTATCACAGGTTTACACCCCTCACTCTGTTCCAATTAAACATTTATTCTGAGCAGACCGGATCAAGTCAGACTGTTCCGATTGAGATAATACACCGTTCTGTTTTATTCCAATGATTTCATTAGAAGTGGGAAAATTAGGGTTCATGTTCACCTAGTGTGGCACCACAGTGAAAGTGCACAATAGTGTACCTATTATAAGGTTTTTATTCTTATAATACTTCTGTCATAGTGAGGAAACTATGCACGTTTACTTTTGCAGCAGATAGCTCTCAGATTTATACAGTGGACAATTCCCCTTTTAAAAACCTATATAGACTAAAGGGTTTATCATATGTTCATACTGTGTTAAGGTTACCAGCCTGCTAAAGGAGGGCTTATGGTGCCATTTGGGACATGGCCTAAAGTGTTCAACAGCACACAATAAGTGCACAAAATAAGTCTACAAATACTTGCACTATGTAGAATAAAATGCCTTAAACACTGGTTAGGTGAAATAAGGAATGTTTTTGTGCCCTTTCTATAAACACAGCTGATTAAAACTATGAGAAAATTCTTAAGTAGAACACTCTGGGTTGCTATAATGATCATCTTAATGGCCGTAAGTAATGTTAAAAAGCTTTTGGATAGACCTCGCCAAAACAAAAAACAAGCAAGCGGAAAAAAAAAGGTGATTTTAAGAGCTCTGGCAATATGCAGGCATTGTAGAGTTCATTTGGTGTGTATATGTTTAGGGTTTGTTATCAACAAGGTTACTTGATGCCAAGAGTGTGGTAATAGGGAAGTCGTGGTCATGCCATTCGGCGTCAGGGCAAGATGAGATAGAGCTCTGTGGGCCTTTGGGAGGAAATGCTGTCCACCTTATCTTATTCCGTTACACCCCAGCGTGACTACAAGTGAAAGTCAGGAGTGCCTGATAGCTTCTTCTCTAACTAAATTTCTACTTGTATACAGTAACCCTATCACAACATGTTAACATATTAACAACATGTTAGGTGATTTAACTTCTGCTAGCAACCTGATCACATGTATAAGAATTCGATCTCCTGAATATGGTGTCTACTGAACAATAAGACCTCATTGATAATTGAACTTACATAAAACTGCTCAGTAGCGTCTTTTTAGGTATTACTCTTTTTTAAAAATGCTCAGTTAAACAACTGAGATTATACAAACCCTTTTGTAGAAATTCCTTGGACTTGTTAACCGAATATGACAAATAGTTTTTTCTTTCTAGTCTTACAATACATCTTGACAGCTAAGCAGAAGATGCTGGATGTAATGCTATGGAGTAAAGGCTTTTAAGTGCATCATTACTATGTTCATGGTGATCTTAGGTGACTCCGGGCATCAGTTTTTTGCTTTCTCGCTCAGTCGACTGCAGCAAAACCACTGTGACATTTAAGCCCGGTGGCTAAGTGGCACAAAGGTGTTCATAAGGAAACACAAAATCATTGGTATACATTAGATAAGGATCTCCAACACGGCGACACTTTCACAAGGGCGTAAACATGATAGTGAACATTATAAACGTTTTAAAACGATAGATGATAGTAAACATCATAGAATTAATGTTTATCTTTCTTTTTATCTTTCTGAATTGAATGCAGCATGTCTGCGTCTTACAGCTAGTGCCAAGGTAGTCAAAGTACAGAAATCTTGTGTCGAGTGATTGTCGAGATTCCTTAGGGCAAATGTTATTTACAGTAAGTAAAAGTCCTCAATTTGCTTGTGTACCTGAGTAAAACAAATATTCACTGTAAATTGACTAAGGATAAATTACATACGATTACAAGGATAAAATTAGTGCTTGTATTCACAGTTGCCTTTATCATAGTTAAAAAATCATTTCTCTCTCTTACTCTCTCTCTCCTTCTGACTGTGAATGCTCTGCTTCTAATTTCAAACACCTGTTACGTTATTAGACGCGTCTCGAAGGAAAGGCAAGTTTTACAATTATTCATAATAGTCACCAGGTGGCGAAATTCCCGCTTTAAATACTACCCACCACTGTCATTCAGTAACGCAACACTGTCGTTTATGTGACCTCACATAAGAAGATCCCACCCCCCAGTTTGTATTTTAGCCAAAGAATTAACAGACAGGCTTTGAAAGATTTCTGAGACCTGTGTTAACTTGTTGAAATAATAGTATAATATGGGACCTTTAAAAGAGGCTGGTGAGGAAATGACTGCAAACATTAAATGTAACATTTAGGCAATAAAAAGTATGATGTGAGGTTATTAAATTAATAGAAAATTATGTTGACAAATTGTTAAGCTAGGTGTGTGTATCCTGACTATCTGTACTCCACTCCGTCCTATCATTACCATTTATATATATCAAGAAGCTTTTAAAATACTTTTTTTGCTTTCATGTTGTTATGGTTTTACTATATATATGCCGGTTACATCAAGCACAACTTACAATGGGGTCTCACATTATGATGTTAAATATCTAACCAGAAACGAAGATAGAGTATCTAGCTTTGTTTTGCTCTGAGCACAGTATGACTTCTTTCTTTTCATAAAGTGTGAAAACAGGGCTGGGATGACATCCTGTCTTGTTCTCCTGTAGTATCACAATATTTGTCAGTCAGGAGGTTGAGAGATATTTCAAATGCTTGAGTGCAGTGACTGCCCTGATACTCGTATTACTATATAAATCAACTGATGATTCATCTAGCGTGAATTGTCTGCTTGTATCACGTTTGCTTTGCCAACATAACATCCATAATCCATGCTGTCATCATGTGATATATATTTGGTAGTCAAGCAAAACTGTTGTTCTTTGAAGCCAAAGGATTTTTTAATAGCCCAGTTTTAAATCTCTTTCCATTGCCCCAACATGCCCCGTGTCAAAGGGCACACCTTCATGATACAAGGCTTGGTGGAAAGGACATGGACGAAATCGTATTTTGAAACCATTTTCATTCATTGGTCAGAAAAGGACTTTCTTTAAGAGACTTTAAAACACTTTTTCGTTCATTCAGAAACTGGCCCGAGCATCTTATCAGACTTTTCTCAGACAGTCTGAGAGCTGTGGTTGTGTGTTCATACCTGAGTAAACAAGCTATCATTTCAGGTATTTACATGAGTAAACATCCTTTAAAAATATTAAAAGTTGGTCCCTGCCATCCTGAAATCTAATTCTTTGATGACACCAAAGTTACATTTTCATTCATTTTCATTTCATCCTGTACAGGGTTGCGGGAAGCCTGGAGCCTATCACAGTACACTTCGGGCTTGAGGCGGGGTACATCTTGTACAGGGTGCCAATACATCGCAGGGCGCGCGTACACGCACACACTTATTCACATACAAGAGGGGATTTGGGAATGCCTATTAGCCTACTCTGCATGTCTTTGGACTGTAGGAGGAAACCGGAGCACCAGGTGGAAACCCACCAGGCATGGGGAGAACATGCAAACTCCATGCACACAGACCGGTGGTTGGAAAGGCATGAGAAAAGCATGTCTGTGCTCCCTGAAGCTTCGCTGATTTACATAAATGTCTTTTAGTAATAATTTATACAGTAATATATTGTAGTTCAGTGGGATCGTGGAGTGATTCCATGATTATCCCATTTCTATATAGTCAGCAGTGCTGGTTTGTTTTTGCTTTGTAAGGAGAATTCTTTAACTGGGGATTCGTTGTTTTTGTTAGGTCTGCCTTCCATGACCCATGTCCTTTGTCTTCTTTTTTAACCAGATTTCCTGACAAAAACAGCCTTTTCTAACTGTTAAGCTGTTAGCTGCTCTGTAACGTCGGCCTGCCAGAACCTCCCTCATGGGGCCCCTTGACGTTTACTCTCAGACATCCAGTCACACAGTCTTTCCCAGACACACACACGCACACACTCACACACATAAACCTAAACACACTGCAGCCTAGAGCCGGCTCTGCAGCACAGCTCAAACAGAGTGAGTGGAGTTAGGATTGGCCGGTTTGGAGTAAAGGAAGGGCAGAGCGCTGGGAGGTTCCTCGTAGGATGAGTTAGAGTATGTTGGTTTAACACGTGCTAGGAGGTGAGAAAGAAAGCGCTTTGTGTGTCTGCGCACACAAAGCTCACAGGCTCTGCAGTCATACCGGGCATGAGAGACAGAACACATGGGCTTCCAAGAGGACAAGACAACACACGCAGCCTTGAGATGACACATCCCCCCCCCCCTTTTCTTCTTCGGTCTTGCCGCTGCACTGTTTCCTCTGTCTTCCCTAAGGCTCCCATCCTTTAGCAAACAGGGCTGAATTAATCAGAGCTGTCTGCGCTAAGAGGATCAATAGCTAACGCTGTGCTGTACATGAGTGGAGCAGGCAGACTCCGTTTACTCTTGATGCATTTTCACTGCTTGAGGGTTGTGTGAGTGGGACCTGCCCTGTTGTTTTGCTCTATGGCATCCCAGCGCATTGCAGGACGGCATAGACAAAGGAACTTTGTGCTTCCCGAGGCTTCCTGGATGCACGGGCATGCAGCTTCCAGTTGAAAATGACACAATTCATTTGGACAGAAATACAACAGCATATGAGAATAATGAAGGGCAGTGCTGAGACTTCACAATGGGATGACAGTGACATTTTTTCTCGACGAATTCTGTGCAAAAAAGCAAGAAAGTGATGACTCCTTTAACATGCTTTGCTTTTTGTTTGGACTCACTTTTATGTGGGTCTCCTGGCTGTTTTTTTTTTAGCATCTCTTTTCTTTTTTTTTTGTTGGAATTTACATCCTTATGTGGGGACATGCTTATTTCTTTTGCCTTACAACTTTCTTATGGAGTTAATTTAGGACTATGTCTTTGAAAAGGATTTAAGAAAAAGTATGTAAGGAGTGGGAACAATGACATTCTCTAGACCTGTTTGAGGGATTTTTCATTTTATATATATTTTTTATTATCTCACTTTGGCTTAAATGAAGACTGGCTGTAGTTACACAAGACGGGATCAGAAAATGATGCAAGTCAATAATTTCCCACTCAGGAGGCATTCGTGGATATGGTGAGTGTTAGACTCTGTATTGATATCTTATGAAAAATGAAAAACATGGTTACAAGCAGCAGATGTAATGCAGATCATAACCCCACACAACCCTGTCTAGACACCTCACACAGACATTTGTCTGGTGTCTACCTGGAGATTTGTAATACAAATCATTGTCCGGGGAGGGGACTTTTGCTGCCTATTTTTGCAGACAACATCACATCTTTTAAACCAATGTTAATTCACTGTGCTTTAGTAATGCTCATGAATATTGAAAGGCCTGGATTCAGTTTAAATATTAAGAGGAATTAACCCTACTTGATTCATCATTAGCCTGGAATGTGTTGTCCTGTATGAACTGCACTATGACAACAATGGACTTACTTTAGGAGGTTTGGACAAACCGAGCATTCCGTAACCTAATTAAAAAATGTCTGTGCTTTCAATACACTTTCGGAATTTTCTCAGAAATACACTACCTTTTGCTCATGATCTCATTCTCACATTTTAGTGACTTCAGTGACAGCGACTTCGTATGAGCGGCAAAACTCTTATTACTTCAGCATAGAAAGAAAATAGACTGTTTATGTTAAACACAGAAAGCTCAATGAATCAAAGACAACAGGCGTTGCTTGCTGAGGTTACAAGACTTACGTCCTGCCAGCACCAAGACCGTGACGTATGTTAATGGCGCTTGACAGGTGTACATGAAGTACAATGTAACCTTGTACACTTGTTGAAGGATCTGTTGTGTTTGCCTTCTTTAAGACTGGACAAACAAAAGAAGGGAGGCAAACCAGAGTCAGCTGCATGACACATGACTTTCAACAAAGCCAAGCACTTAGTGTATTAGCTATACATTTCCACCCATACCTAAAGCACTTTCCAAAGAGTTGCTGGGAAAACATGATGCCGTCACTAGAAGCGTTTCTTTCATGAGTTCATGAGATTGCAAAACCCTTACAGTAAAAAATCTATGATATGAAGAACAACCAATTAATTGGAGGAGAATTAAATGTGTCATCAATGATTTCTGGCATGTGTGAAGCTGCTGTTAGTGTAGACACTATTTACACACTGCAGGGTGGTGTTTCATGCATCCACATCCTGCTGCTTGGTGTAATGAGCAAAAGCCAGCAGATACAGTCCTTGTCTTTACCTGGTTTCTTCAGGCTGGGAGGATCATATGAAATGTCTCCATTGCATCAGTCTCAGTCTGAGGTTTCATATGAAAGCAGGTGGCTTATTGCATATTTGGACAAAAACGCCTGTACCGAATGGATCAAGTTTCATGATTCCAATAAAAATGTTTTTTTTATTTTGTTTAAATCTACAGTAGTCTTAGCAGCATGATCAGCAGACATGGCAAACAATATATTTTCAGGAATACAACATTTGGCTTAAAATATAGCTAAAAGGGACACCATTTTTACCAGATGTACCTTTCTTAGGATTGCTAGCCAGCTAGTACATGTGCTATAAAGTGAGTGGGACCTATTTCCAGTAGCAAACCAAAGAAATATAACATTCGGCCATATTTTGTCATAAATGTCACTTCTTGTTAATGTAACTGTCATATTTAAGCATTTTCGCTTTAGAATATCAGCTATGTTACCTTACAGGTTCTGAAGTTGAATCTTTAATATTGTTAAATGGAAAGCTAGTGCGCTATGTAGAGTGTACCATCCCTTGTTCCATACTCCAAGTAGTACCCCTGATCAGAGGAATTTTGAGATTCAGCCTTGTGTTAGGACTTTCTAGCTCACATTATCCATGAACTGAACAACATGGATGGTTCAAAGGCAATTCAGAACAACTTAGAAGCAGTTATAAAGTATACAAAGTCTTGTAGATAAGGACATCATAAAGACGTTATCAGATGTGTTTTTCTGCTGAAAGTGCTTCTGTGACTGGTTTTAAATGTGGATTTTCGCAGGCAGCTGCTCTCCCCTCTTTGCAGTACTGCAGACTGTACCAACCTACTTTCACCCGTTCTGGTGACCAACAGTTAGTGTAATTAACATTTGTTTGAATACCGGAGACACAGGGTGACACACATAGTTAAATGTCTCTATATCAGCATTCGTGGAATGCTTCTCATTAAATCAGATTACTCGCTCAAAACTAACTGTTGTATAAAAGGGCAATATCGTACACACATCTACAAGGCTGTGATTTCCTGTAGACATGAGTCTGTAAGTACAGCATGCTCCACTCTTGCATATGCCTTATTGTTTAAATGAGGCAAATAAACAATTCTATGCTGTATTACTAACAGCGTTAACACATTTTTTGTCATGAACTTAGTTAGTCAACCAGTGGTTGAAAAAGAATTTTAACAATCGAGAGCACGTGTTTGCAACATGGTGCGAGAGTTCTCAGCTTTTAACATTACAGAAAGAAATATGGTAGAATAATCCAAACATTCTTAATCTGTCATGACCTAAACCTAAAAAAAAACATGTCATTTACATTTGCGGTTTACATTTCATAGTTCTTTTGGATAAAGGGTCTTAGCTTTTGAAGCAGGAACCTCATCTCATAGGATATACTGTATCATTGAACATCATCAATATAAAATCATTAATATGAATGTGTGTCTATAGTATGGAGCTGTGGATCAGCAGTGACTCAATCACACTATTCGGTTAAACTGTTAATCTGCTTTGTGACAAGTCTAATATTGTTATTTTTTGTTTCGCCTGCTATGCGGAAGGCCCGGGTTCGATCCCCAGCCTGTGCCCAAACCCCAGCCACTAGATGCAGTGCCGATCCCAAGCCCGGATAAAATGGGAGTGTTGCATCAGGAAGGGCATCCGGTGTAAAACCTGTGCCAAGCTTGTATGTTGGGACTGGATGGTCCACTGTGCCGACCCCTTGCTAGGAGCAGCCAAAAGATTAACAACA
>JAOVVA010000009.1:11684433-11694495 GCA_028565275.1 Leiocassis micropogon | reverse complement strand
ATATATTCATTTAAAATTCAGATAGACTATCTCCACTCTATGATAGACTATGAATGAGTATAAATGAGTAAGAACACTTTTCAAGTGAGTTCCTGGTGAGCTGAAGAAAAAAGCAGCAGAAGAAAAAAAATCATAAATATGATTTGTGTGGTAGGTGAAATGCTATAATGAAAAATCAATAGAGGGTAATTAAGAGGACAAGCATTTTTCAGCTCGTCCCCTAATATTTAGAATTATTTTAGGCATCCGGTTTCACTGTGTCCTTTAATACATTATTATGTCAGCATATCTAGTTTTAGCAACATTTTTATTCTCTAAATCCCATCAGTTGGCACTAATGGACCTAATCAAATACTGTAAGGATTTTGGGCAATAATGAAGGATTAAGGAACACACAACACAAGAATGGACTCTGTTCTTTCTTACTATACTGCAACGTCATTCTGGTCAAACGTTTGTCGGGCTGTGACATAAAACACAGCATGCAAAGACTAGTGTTGAGAATTGGCCTGAAGGCAGCCAAAACAGGTGTGTGTGTGTGTTGTTGTTGATGGGTGTGGATATGTGTATAACTATGACTGTTAAAGTATGAGGTTGTGCTGGTATCCCAGCCAGAATATCCCCAGCTTAGGAACAATGGGTCTTTCTTTATTCTAAAATCGACGATAGCTCTGATATTTGTCGTCCTTCAGGATTTCAATGATCACATCCCTAACTGAACCTGACACGTCTATACTTATGTTTGTTTTATTCAGAATTTTGCTCACATTCTTTTTCCAGTGTAGTAAAATGAGTCACTCTATAGCCGGAGGTCTGTAGGCTTTGGTATTCCCTCCCATCATCAAGGCTGTGTGCAAGTCCAGGCATCAATTCTGCCTGGGTGTTTTTCTTTGCACTTCCACTCCTTCATATTAAAAAGGTACAATGTGTAAGAAATGTGTTTTACAATAATTAAGTGATTATGAAAACTAATTCTTACAAATACCTTAATGCATATTTAATATTAAACAGTGAGGACCAGACGAACCGAACAGCAAAAGTACAAAGCCCTAAGGCGAATGCTAAATTGAGGTAATAGTAAAACAGACAAACTTTCTGGGGATTTTATCATTAGGATTATGACACTAGGTCTGCCTTAAATGAAACAGTTAGTTTTAGTGTTTAGACTTGCACACTGGGAAAAAACTGCCAAAATATACAGTACTGAAACTCATGCATCTCGGACGTGCATTTGCCTTTGTCAACGGGGAATAGCTCCTGACACACTTGTTCCCAGTAGTGAAAAGAAGTTGTTTTGTGCATTAGTTGTTGGAAATGGGTCTCTCGATGGAGGAAAAAGTATTCATAGTTGAGTTATTATTTCCTCTCATACGGAAGTGGTCATGAATGGGGACCAAGTTCACAAAAGGTGGCAGAATAGTTTCTTCCCATATCTGTCCCATTCCCCTGATCTTACATCGCCTGATGGTTACTTGTGGGGAATGTTAAATGAGTGTGTTCAACTGTGAAGATCCGCCAAGAACTGTGCCTGCATTACGCAAACAATTCGTCTCCTTTTGCAGGAGTCTGCAGCAGCAACATTTGTTTTGGGAATCAGGGTTGAGAATCTGCGTGAACGATATGAAAACTCTCTACAGTGAAGCAGTGCACACACACACTTCGAACACTTATATCCTGCATACCATGCTAAATTAGTACAGGATCTGCAGCTGTGTGGAAAAAAAAGGCTGGTGGTGGGATTCAATGATTTACCAAAACAGCTTTTGTGCATCTAGATACTGATTGAAGTCTCTGAAACCGTACTGATGGAATAAACATAATATCCCATAGGTGTTTTTTATTTTCATCAAACTATTTAGTGAGTAGTTCATAGTTTATTTGAAGGTGGGATCATCCTGACAGAGACCTGTCCCATCAGGGTAGACGTGTTTCATTCAGATAACCTACTGCTAATCTTTCGTCTAACTGACAAAAGAATGCCAAAAAAAAATACCCATGTAATGCCCACAAAGCATAATGTGTCACCTGTCTATATATTCTACCTTACATGTATGATGTGCAAATGCCAACACCGTGCTCTGATCTAGTTAAACTTGTAACCCCACATTTCCCCAGTTTATTAACCCAAAATATGGCCAATTGATGTGGCCAATATGACATCAGACGGGAAAGACTTATTTAACCATATTTCAATACTCTCTCATGTGGTTATTATGTTTAAAATATTTATGTAATGAATGGTATGAATTTGATGGATTGTCTCTCATGGTCAGTCACCTAAAAGAATGCTGAGGAAAGGAAAAGTATAAAATTTCTGTTAGTTGATCTCATCATTTCTCTGTGATCGACAAAACAGATTTCCTTGCCTCCCCTGAGCTCTGCAGTCATGGTGACTGTCTCTTGTCTGTTGTTTGCTGACAGGACTGTACCATATAATATTATTGTCTTTGGAGATAAATTCAATCAAAGTGAATTTTTTATCAGATCTGATTAACGACTATATATTAACTTTTTACAGTATTAGAGAAAGTACATGAATATCTTTGCTGTAGACCTTTCCATGATGGAAAACATATTGGTTTTTACAATGTGCTGACACTTAAGATGCCTTTTCATAAATGTCAAATAAATGTAGCCTTACTGAAAGCTCCACAAGTTTTTCCTTGTTAAATAACACATTTGTAGTCCAGTTGTTGTTAAAGTGTGGTGATGAGGGCATTAATATAAACTTTGCTTTTGTAGAACACGATGCAGCAAATCAGATTTGAGAATTTGTCAAGTCAGTCGGAATTACAATTTCTGAATTTCATTTGGTGATACTGCTTAGATCTGTAAATGTTTTAAATTTGGTTGAGACACTAAAGCTAGGAAGCTGCCTTTTCCAAACATGTACACCCTCCAATCTGCAAAGCCACTGAAAAACACAAAACTGTTATTTATATAAAAAAAAAGCTCCAAGTTGATTTTATCCATGGTTGGTTGGCGGTCTTCAAGCACGTTGTCCTGTGGCTTGTGTGTGCGTCAGTGTTGGCCTTTGGATAGTTTAATAGCTTGGGTTTTGGGTGGAAGTGGAGGGGACAGGAGGGTGTTGTGGTTGGGTAGCAGTGCCACATCACTGCGGTGGCTCCTTGCCCTCCTGAATGCTGCCTGTCTCACGTGCTGCACTTTAGAATTAGGCTGAAGCATGTAGAAAAGTTTTATAAAAGACTATTATTTCATTTCGCTTAAACGGCAGACACAACTTGAATCAGCAAATGTTATATTTTGGGGCTGTGTATGAAGCTTGAAGTGCATTTCATTGCAACTTACTTAAAGAGAGAATACTCTCTCTCGTACTCTTAGCCACAGAGTTGTCTGTGTGGATCGTAAATAACAAATAAAATGAATGTCAAGTTTAACTTGGCATATATTAAATAATAATATTTAAATAAAATATTTATCTTTTACCCAGGTTACTTGTTGCAATTAAGCTTACCCTCTAGTAATAACAGATATCGTACACCACTTTAAATTAGATGTACTAAATACAAGGACTATACTGAAAGAAATGCAAAAGAGGGCATAACTTTTTTATTGACTGACACAGGTCATTCAAATTGCACTTCCTCTATACAACGGAACTACTCAGCGTAGTCTCCATCACAAGCGACGAATTTGCGCCATCATTGACCCCAACTTTCAAATTCTATATAAGAATCCCCTTGCCGCAGGTGGTTTGTCTTTAATGCCGGATCCCCTTCTTTAAACTTCTTCATCCATCTATGCGCATGGCTCTTATCAATGGAGTCATCTCGATAAACTTTCTGTAGCACACTGGGAGATCAACAGCACCAAAGTGGATTTTCAAAAAGGATTCGAGAGTTGGTTCAACCATGGTGCAAATGTAATGGAGACTGTGTTAAGTTTTGTATAAAGGAAGAGTTTCTTTACCAACATGTGCAATTTGAGCGAATTATATCAGTTAATATAAATGTTATGCCCACTTTTGCATTACTTGCTGTTTATAATATTGTATAATAATAAATATTGTATAATAGTGTATAATTGCTAGCACTCATTGCTAAATTTGTTTACTATATAATCAACATAGCCTTGTAGTTCTCCAGGCCTTCACAGCTATTTAACAACCCTGATTCTAACTTGCCAGCTGTGTAACTATTAAGACCTTAGGCCTTAAATCAGTGCAGAAAGAATGGAAATTGTCATGCTGTGGTCCTGCAGGACTGATGTTTGCACCCGACACCCTGACATTGACTGTTCAGCCAGGCTGAAATGTTCTCAGTGTGCCTGCATTACAGCCCAGTGAGGAGGATCTTGTTCTTTTTTTGCAAAGCCAAGCTTTTTCTGAGGAATGCATTCAGTTCATTTCACAGAAGACTTAAATTGCACATGCCCTTCTCTTGAAGGACAGATTTTGTCAGCGGTGCTCAGTTCCCCCCCCCATGAAGCATAACGTTGAATTGTGAAGAATTTCGCAGCCCCGATTTTCTTATGACGTAAGCATTGTTTCCAGCCCCAGGTAATGGAATAAACCATTACTGTGTTAAATTCACAAAGGCCTCGCCAAAACATCGTAGCTAATGAGTTTAGCAGTGCTTTCATGTCTGCTAGACCTTTACTTGTTAATGTGTTACAGGCAGGAATGTTTGCTTCTTATTCCGTACAGCGTATGGACGATGACGTTTATTCCACTGAGAATCCTAAAGAAATCCCAGATCCCAGGCGTACATGTCTGAAATAATAAAATGTGATCATTTTCAATTTATGAACTTGAATTTATGAACTAGAAATGTGTAAAAAGGCAGAATTCTTGCTTGGTTTGGAGAGCGGAATCATTAAATTAAAGGTTAGTATCACTTTTGGTGTAGCCTACATTTTTAAACCCAGAATTTCCCTGTGATCCAATGTTTTTGAGAGCACGTTATACATTCTGGAAAGAATGTGCACGTGAAGTTGAAAGAAAAAAACTTTTACTCCACAATAGTCTTTCTGTTGCATATAAAGGTAACCACAAGGCTTTATGACATCTGCCATGCTCGTGGACTTGCCACTCAGTCAGGGAACTTCCTATGACATCACCAGTGGGATCCTTGTGTACGTACACGAGGCTGTCCCAGTAATTCACCCAGTCTTGGATCAGTGATGCCACAGGGATTAGATTTAGCATCACTGTAATGCACTTTCCCTTCAACAGCAACAGTAAAAAGTCTAAAGCCATTACCTCAGGCACGTGCAGGGGCTTTTCTAATTGGGCCACTCCCGATTAGTCACCATAATGCTGACGGGAACACCCTGCTGAACGTCTGCATGCTTTCAACCCATGCTCAAATTAACAATGCCATAGAAATGCATAGCTGTGTCAAAATAAATATTTCACGATATCATCACCAAGGGAAATTTAAGGAATTAACTTACCATGTTTCATTACTCACCATATCAATGGTTATATGCATTTAATTTTGTCATGGAGAAGGATACAACTACTTATTAAACTCCTTAATAAATGCTGTCAATGTAAGCAAAGACCAGAGAATCCTAGTATAGCTCCCTAATTCACTCTCATTACAGGAGGAAAATTGTTGTCTGTCTCTTAATGAGACACAGAGTCTGTTTATATTTGATCCAAATTCCCTTTGGCCCATTGTTACCTCTTTTTCTTCCCAGAATGGGGGCCATTGTGTCTCTGTTTGCTGGAGAAGACCAAGCCCTTGGGAAACTCCACAAATGTTTCCATCTGGGAAAGTTGTTTTAAGAATACATATTCCCAGATGCAGCTTGGGCTACAGGAAATGATGGTGGTAGATCGAATACCCACTGCTCTATGCTGCACTAGAGTTGGTACCCCTGTAGAGCTGCATGAATTTTAGGTTAAATATAAATAAAGCCTAACAATAATTGAACTGACGTACTAACTGAAGTATTTAATTTAGCTGAGATCCTAAAGAAGAAAGGACTCCTATAAGAAGATTCACCTTGAATATCACCAAAAGCAGGCTTGAACAATATTTTCCAGGAAAGTTTTCAATGACCTTTCAGCAGACACATAACTTTCCTTATGTGTAGTCTGCAGTGGATATGGTGCAGGCTTTGAGCATTGCTCAGTAGGCAGGCTTGGAAGATCTTACAGTCACCTGTGGTGGTGATTATTACTGCAGTCGATGGCACAGAAGCTACCACATCAGGTGATCGTCCGCATGGCATAGATAAATTAAACCTGTAACTGGATGGGAAAACTTCCCGCATGTGTGAGTTGACAGTAGTGGTATTCTTCTGCTTGGGCCACAACAATATACCATAAGAGATCCTCTGTTTACCAATAAGCATCTTAAATGTATGTAAATACACTGGGTGACAAAGTCAGAACCAGTGGCTCTGTTATGCTTTGGAAACATTTTGTTGGCGTGCTGTGGGTTTACTTGTCCTGTAATATTCAGTCAGAACATATCAAGAAATCTCTAGTATCAAGAAAGTTGTTTTTACTAATTATTTCTAATTCTATGATAAAAACATTTATAACCTTTTTGTCCCTTATCCAGGAATATAAAAATGATGTAAATCGATTGGGTTGACCTTCACATTCAACAGATCTGAACCAAATTCACCTACTGTAGAGATCTGAGTGCAACATATTAGTTTCTAATATCATCATCATTATCTAAACACCCAATGGGACAATATTTCATGAAAGAAAGGTGCTGGTGGTGACCCAACATCTTACTATAAAATACTTTGTTTTTATTCTTTAATTTGTTGTTTTTCTTTTAATGGTGGATTAATTATGTGACTTTCACATGGCTCCTCAGTAATGTGAAGCGGCACTATGAGATAAAACATGGGTTTTTGGAGCAAACATCAGCACATAAAATACCAGCAGTAAAATACCCGTTCTAAGAGCGCAGAGTTATGCTCTCAAATCAAAATGCTGAGTAAAAGCGATGTTATGAACAGTTATGTGCCTGATTCAATAATCTACTTCAAACTAAGCTACTAATAAGCTACTTGCTAAATGTAAACAAACACCTGCATTAATAGATATTAATTAGAAAAGCTAAACTGAATACTTTTACGGGGGTTACTTAATATTTTCACTGCTGAAATAACAGTGCTGAAGTGGTGTAAGTGAATTTTCAGAGTCATCTTGGACAAAACTTAATCTTTATCCGGTCTACTTTTTCGACTTCTCATCTGTGATTCACCGAACAGGGAACAAGGAGCATTAATCAGAGAAGCAGCCAAGAGGACCATGGTAACTCTGGAGGAGCTGCAGAGATCCACAGCTCAAGTGGGAAATGTCTCCGCAGGACAACTAAGTTTTCCGCTCCACAAATGGAAGAGTGGCAAGAAGAAAACCATTGTTGAAAGAAATCCAGTTTGCAGCAAGCACATTGCAAACATGTGCAAGGTACACAGCAAACATGTGCAAGAAGTTGCTCTGAGTCCGTATTTACATATTTACCGTAGTGTCTCAGAGTGTCTCAGAGTAGGAAATCGCTCCTAAGTGGCCAAAAATTCTCAGAATAACGGAATTTTGGTAATACTTTCAGGAGTAGGAAGAAGAGCTATTTATCAAGTATTTAAAGTATTTAGGAAGAAGAGCTATTTATCAATTAAAATATGAAAACACTCGTATCTCCTCCAAAATGTAGCAGAGCTCCAGAGGTGTCCTAACTGGTTAGGGGTATTGTGGAAATGTCGTTCAGGCAGACACGGAGGAGCGAGGTTTCAGTAACACTGATTTACACGGAGCTCATAAAAGTTGGACAGATTTGGAAAAAATGGAATACCTTTTCTTTTAATCACTGGCAGCATGTCAAATAATGAACATTTTGTATGGTGTCTCCACTGGTGACTGATACGGTACGTTGTGAAGATATATATAAGCATCAAGCATTATATAAGCATCACTTCATTAACGCAGCGTATCCTGTGTCTCACACTCCTCATGGGTACTGACAGGATGCTTTCACAAATTGCCTCCACTCACTTTTTACGTTTAGAGGTAAGGGTAGGGCAGAATAACGTCATGCAGCCGAGTCACGCATCTGTAAGTTTTGTCTATGTGCCTAAAGCTTTGTCACAACTGCTGCTGATTTCACCATTTTACTTTTCCACCGTTAAAACTACAAAGATCTGTCAAATATACAACATCCGCTATAACGTGCAGCCTACTTTGCGGCTCTCAGTGTCGTAAATAGTGACGTCACACACTATCCTTGGCACAGTCTCACTCCTTGCTGAAAGTAAGAATAGGAAGCTTTATAAATAAGTTTTATGATCTGCTCTGAGGTAAAAATATTTTCGGTCCTAAATGAACATTGAGCATAATTCATACGAGTGATTCTGAGATGCTTAGTACATACGGGCCCTGGTCCGATGAGACCAAAATATAACTTTTTGGCCCTTAGTGCAATTCTCTTGTGGTGATGTGTGGTGGAAAACTAACACTGTACATGGTGGTGGCAGCATGTTTGGGGGGGCTTTTCTTCAGCAGGGAGAGGGAAGCTGGTCAGAGTTGATAGTAAGATGGATTGAGCCAACAGGAGAATCTTAGAAGAAAGCCTGTTAGAGTCTGCAAAAGACTTAATACTGGGACAGAGGTTCACACACATTGCTCTCTCTTTTGCAAAGCAAAAAATTTCCTTCGCTAGATGTGCAAAGCTGGTACTGTAGCAACGTACCCCAAAAGACATGCACCTGTGATTGCAGCGAAAGGTGGTTCTACAAAATATTGACTTGGGGGGCTGAATACAAACACACACCACACTTTTTAGATTTTTGAATTTTTTTATTTGAAATAACATTTATCAAATTAATTCCACTTCACAATTATGTACCACTTTGTTTTGGTCTATCACATAAAATCCCAATAAAATACATTCACGTTTGTGGTTGTAATGTGAGAAAATGTGGAAAAGTTCAAGGGGTATGAATACTTTGGCATGGCACTGTAATGAATTACATATACTTAGGTTAAATATTGAATTTGATTGAACTTTGAATGTACAAAGGTATCAAAGCAGGACACAAGGATCATCTGATCTGGGGCCTTACATTCCACACACATTAGTTGTTTATAACAAGGTGTAATGGATTAAGAAAGTACTCCCAAGACCATATGTCTTCTTTTTTATGTATTTTTATAATGAATTGACAGGTACCGCTTTATTGTAAAAATTACATACACTGCTCTGCTTATTTACTTTGTACTGTTAATCTATTCTCATTTTTGAGAGAAATACAAGTAGATGCAGAACTGTATTGCTCCAAAGCATATAACCTCTACCAGATGGAAGAAATGAAAGGTTAATTAGCTTATTGAGATTAAAGCATACTGTATTTGATGGATGACGTTGGTGGTGCAATGCTCACAGGAAGCATGTCCTGAGGATGTAAATATACCCACCTGAGTACACTTTTTTTTTCTTTTCTTTTTTTTTCGTGTGCTCATTAAAGGCACTGCATCATTGAAGAGCAAGTTTCCTTATATGGAGGTATAGACTGCAGAGACTTGAGAAGAGAGTACACATTCCAGCATTAAACGTGAACTTAACAAAAACATTCCAGAGTTCCTCCAAAGCAGCTTAGGTCACCATGCCTTAGGCATGTAGGTTTTTTTAAACAGTCTTCTGGTATTTGGGGCATGTTCAGACTCCCAATTCAAAAAAATATGTTTGCTAGTTTATTTATTTTTGATTTAATTAACTTTGGTAATCATTCATGGATGATATGGAGTTATTATGTGACCCAAATGTGTAGCATGAACAGAAAAACACTGAGAGAGAGATTTCTGGTACATAAAGAGGAGAAAATAGGTGGCTGCAGTTGGTGTACTTGTGGTGGTTCTCTTGCTCGTGTGCTGACTTTGTTGAATAGCAGATGGCAGCTGAGGGGGTAAACTGCTGGCAGCTTTTTGATATAGGGCAATCAGCGAAATTGGAGAACATCATCAGACTGGCAGTCATTTAAAATGGGTTAAAGAATTTAATTGGACATATTTTATCCTTCTCTAAGATATACAAGCTTAAAGTAAACAGGACGAAGATCATTTTGTATAAAAAAAAA
>JAOVVA010000009.1:11649882-11684333 GCA_028565275.1 Leiocassis micropogon | reverse complement strand
AAAAAACAAAAAACTGTATCTGCAAGTGTGCGAATATAGTGTGCGTGCTGCAGCTCCACTATGGCGAGAACAAACACCTTTTTACAGTTCACCTGATTTTATTCTCGATTGTATATTGTTTACACAAGCGCTGTGTCTGTGGTCACATGTGAATTAGAGGCATTGTCAAAGATCATCTTCAGTTTGGTCAGCTGCATGTATTTTTGTTTATTTTTTAGAGATTGTATATCTCTTATGTTTTGGTGACCCTTCTTTCGTTTCATGAGCAAAATCTCAAGTTATATAATAACGCACACAATGCGACCTGTGTGTGAAGTGAAAAGACTTTGCACGTTCAACTCTTTTCCCCAGAAAAGTAAGGATCCAGTGGCACAGAGAATCGTCACGCCTGGAGAATTCCTTGATGCAAGTCCTTATTGGAACGCCCCTATGCGATCTAAAATGCGCGCTCTCTCTCTTTTTCTTTCTTTATTTGTAAAAAAAATATATATATGTGTTTGTTTTGGTGTGTATCTAAAGGCAAGTGGAACTGAAGTGGAATTGAAAGCTCATCTGTAATAATTAGCATCTACAAACTTTAACAGGTTAGAGATAAGGAGTTATCTTTGGAAGCATACTTGTAAATTTTAATCAAATATTTCCTGTTAATTTGACTCAAATCCTGCTGATTAGTACTAACTTTCTACTTTTTATTAGTAATTAATACCTGAACCCTGGGGGATTTGGTTTATATGATCATGAGGAAGTTCTATGAATCCATAAAAGAACAAAATGTCAAATATGCATAAAGCAAAGAAAAAAAATCTGACATTCAGTACTAACGCTAGATTATATCTAGATAGTAACTAAGGCTGGACTGGTATTAAGCCATATATCAAGTGATAAGTAGAAACTGTTCACGTCAAGTTGTGCGAATAAAGCTGGAATATTAATGAGCCAGCTTGAGTGAGAATGTATTGAGCAGCTGCTTCTACAGATTAAAGTTAACATGGTGACAAGAAAGACTAATACAGGTGCTTTAAAATAGATTTAGACAATTATAACTGGATAATATATTGACTAGCCTAGAAACATTGTGAATAAATTAAGACGTGTGGAGCACTGCAGTGGTTTGGGTACGACACAACACCAGAAATGTGTAGCACATATCCAAATCTTGATGTGGACCAAGTTCCATTTACATTTAAATTTAGCAAGGACTCTACTAAGGATCTAGTTAAAGTGCTGATGGTAATGTTAGAATTTGGCATCCAGTATGCAGTCACTAAAGCACATAGTGTTACAAAAAGCAGTCATTTTAACCAGGTTAAATAAAGACAAGTATCCACATTGCAATTCAAGCAGGGCTTCAGTTTTTTCAATCAGTATTTATGATCTTTATGCTTTTTACCTAACTGAGAAGTGGGACTTTTTAAAATGTCCTTTTTTTTAATTTTATAATAATCTACCATTGTTGTTGATCTTTTCCCATATGTTTGCACTTCTTACTAAGTGCTTGTGTAAAATAGTTACATTTTATAAGCCTGAGACTCTTAGAGAGACTTGATTGTTTTTTCCTTAGAGGAAGTAGGTATTGATGGCTATCGGAAAGGCGAGGTTAAACTCTATTCAATGTTTGGTAGAAAATTGAGCAATACATGGTTAGTTCTCACATTCTGTTTAGGCTCCTGGATAAATATTTTATGAGACCTGCTCATGCTTTTTGCTTGGACGGTCAGAGACCTGAGCTTGTGAAAACAGTACAGTATGATCCCTGTGGGGTTTTATTTTTATTATTATTATTATTTTTTAGATAACCGTTCACATATGTGTGTTTTATTTTTAAATTTTCTCACCAATATGGTGTTACAAATTCCTACTAACTAGTATACCACAAACCTGCATGTAACATACTGAGAGGAATGAGCAATCATACATAATAAGACAGTACCAAGGGCAAACATTAGGCTCAACAAAAGGAGGGGGATCAGACCCCCACCCATGCAGGGGTGTTAGAGGACATAGAGCGAGGCATCTTCACCCCATGCCCCAGGACTTGGAAGGGGAAGGATGGAAATAGCCTGTTACACAGTAATTTTAAGAACAAAATACATACCAAAACCAACATGCTCTGTATATCCTAACTAGTGCAGTTGAATAGGATAAATTAATTCATTTTGTATAAAAGCACAAAATTTGTGTAAATTTGTAAGTAGCATGCATCCTGTTGGAAATAGAGTTTTGTCTTTTTTCTGTTAACAACACAATTTAAAATTGTTGGTCTTTTACTCTTCCTCTTCTCATTGTGTATGCAGTTACTGCTGCATATGGAGGATGGGTTGGATGCCATCAAGTCTCACAAAGGGGCATGGGGATGTTATTCTTCGTTTGCCAATTATATTGAATTGAGAAAGGCAGCCAGTTTATGTTTTATAACAGTAATTTTGATTCATCATTATGATATAATTTTGGGAATGTTGTACTGGCTGTTTTTTTATTACATGGGGTTACAACCCCCCATAAATCACTAAGTGGTATATATGTAGCATATGAATACAGTAATGACTTTCTAATCATAATAAAACCCAAAATCTTTTTTTTTTTAAATAGTCCAAATAGATTCAACGGACTAAATTGAAATGAAAGGCTATCTGTACAACATGGGTGAACTATGTGCAAGAAGATTTACTAACATCATATATCTACAGTAGCTTTTCCAAACCAATCAACCTTAAAAAAAGGACAGATTTTCATTAAAATATTTGTCAAATTGTCTTCATGAAATCCTTGTGAAGATCATTATGTTGGTCTGACTCTACTGTAACTTACATTGTGATGCATTTATGGCATTTAAAACCTGACTCTGGATTGAGAATAATTCTCAGTAACATTAATTTGAATAGCAGGAAATCAAACATTTTTACAGTAACCTCTTACTGAAGCTAGTTAGATTCTGACATCATCCCAATTGTCTGCTTTAAAGAGCGGACTCACCAAAGCACACCACTTTTTTCTGTTTTTTTCACTTTTTTATCAATGACCATGGAAACCTATTTTCCTTTCCACTGTCTGGGATGAGCCATCAAGCAGCGCGGGCAGAAGAATGTGAGCGCCATGGCAACCTGATGGGGCACAGGTGGCATGGCACATTGGGCTAAATAAAAGGTGGCAGGAGAGGCAATTGGCCCTCGGCCATCAAATTAAAGTAATCAATAGACTGGGTGACATGGTAGCTCCATAACATTCATTCTTTTTTTGTCTCTGACCTGGAGTGTGGGAAGGGTGTTATGTGAAGAGAAAGAAGAATTTTTATGGATGAGAGACGGTCCTCAAATAACTCTGATTCTTTATTTCCACTTGGTCAGTTCTTATTTACCCTTCACAGTGTGTTAATACAGCAAAGAAATAGGTGGTTGGTCTGGTTCTTGGATAAACAGAAATTTATAATTTAATTGATTCTAGTCATGATCATGATAAAAATCATGATATTTAAAAAAGAAAAAAGCACATCATGACGATATTGAATTATATCATCTTATCACACAGTATTACATGATACAGTACGGTATGGAAAAGTCAGAGAGACATGTCCTGGGAAAGGCCATTCTTTGTGCCTGGGAGCTTTAAAGTCACAGTTTCCAAAAATATCTTTAAGCTTTTTTTCTTGTTCCTTAAAATATTGCTCTTGTAATAGCATTTGTCACAGGCTAATTTTGGTCATGTAGAGCTAATTACAAGCAACCCAAACACCACAATAATGAAATGGTTAAATTGTCAGAGCATGATTAGAACTTATTATGGTTCTTTCCAGGCACATAGCCCTAAAAAAAACAAACATTTGAAGCCATGCACATCTACATTGCAAGTAGACCTCTTATAAAGAGAAGCTAATGTGTTGACATGAAATGAATGAATCAACCTAGCAAGTTTATAAAACATTTTGACAGCCAGGGCAGATACCATTTTACACCTAGCAAATAATTTTTTCTGCTAATGCAAATAAAATAGCTGTGGGATGTCACATGTCTGGTTGTCTTGCCAAGTGCGTCATGAAGCCCCCCTCACAACACACGCATAATCATTATCATTCAAGCCTTTTTATGCACTCATTCTGCAGCGTTTATAGAAATTGGATGATCATTTAAAATTGATTTTTTTGTTTTTAATTAATACATTTATTTAAAAAGCTAATTGTAAAATATGAGGTACAAATGACTGAAAGCATACCTTTGTTAGGCACCTATGATATGTAATTTCTGCACATACAGTATTCAAAGGAATTGCGCTGGTTGTCCTTCAAAATACTAATTTAAGGAAATGAGAGCCTACTGTCCTCTTGTGGAAGGAAGGAGAACAACATTCACTGAAAGATTTTAGTTGTAATTATTTGTAGAGCACCAGTAGATATGAGCTATATATACGAGGTTAGTAATAGATGCTATAGGTCATACACACACACACACACACACACACACACACACACACACACACACACACATATATATATGTCCTAATCCTTTAGTTTGTTGTTGTTGGTCTTTTTGCTGACACAAGCTTGGCACAGGTATTACACCAGATGCCCTTACTGACGAATCCCTCCCATTTTATCCAGGCTTGGGACCGGCACTGCATCCAGTGGCTGGGGTTTGGTCATTGGCTGGGAATCGAATCTGGGCCTTCTGCTTGGCAGGCGAGAAACATACCACTGAGCCACCAGTGCCCATTTTTAATGTTTTAGTTCATACTGTATATAAAATAATGACTCTGGACATAATGTGTTGTTGCAAATTAGAATTGCAAATTAGGGAAGATCACTTCCCATTTACTGTTATTTCGATTGTTGAACAAACGGCAAAGCACAACCGTACCACTTCCCCAATATCTATTAAGACAAAAATATACAATCAGAGGAGTCAGTAAAAACCACCAACATAACAGATCCAGATGGGACTAAAATTACAGATATAGCTTACAAGATACCCCACCTCCCCATGTTAAACTAGTATATCCAAAATGGAGACTGTACTTCCTCGTGTCAAATCTACCAAAATGTTGCTTTATGTAATACAACTCCAAGAAGTTTGCTAGTGTGAACATATATAATGTTTCATTTAAGTGCAATTTTTGCCAGCTCATTATTTTTACCTTTAAGTAGCACAAAACAAGATTAAAGAAAACATAGCTTTTTGTTCAGTCATAAATAAAATGTATTTATTTATTTTTTATAAAGCAATAGATTTTTTTTGTAGAAACGTCTGGTGGCCCAAACATCTTTCACCATAATGAAACTCCTGTGCACAAAAACAGTGACGAGATGAGTTGTCAAGGTTACAGTAAGCAAACTTGAGTATCTTGCAGAACCCAGCTGAACACTTTTGGGATGTACTGGAATGCGGACTGCAGCCCAGGCTTTCTCACCCGACACACAAGCTTACTAATGCTCTTGCGGCTGAATAAAAACAAATCCCAACAGCCAAAACGTCAAAGTGAGAATAAATCTGGAATAGGATGTTCAAAATGTCCATCATGTTCAAAATGTCCTGTTTCATAATCTTCCACTGATACCAATTACATTGCCTTTATGAACCTAAATAGTGCAGTTACACATAAAATAGATTGTATTTCATGACACCATTCTTATGTTCTTATCATTTGCTGAGTTTTTAGTTTTATACACCTATCATCTATAACATTAACAACACCATCAAGTGAATTAAACAACATTGATTATAGACCAGTAAACTGGTGGCAGGATCATGGGCACCCAAGGCACATCTACACCCACAAAAGCTATCCCACCTGGCCAGATCCAACAAAAAAGCCAGTGCAGCGCAAATTGCTGAAAAAAAGTCAAAACTGGCCATGTGAGAAGGGTATCAGAACACCCAGTTCATCACAGCCTGCTGTGCACAGGGCCTTGCAGGCAAAGTTCAAGGTTGTTGACCCGGCCTCAAAATTCCCCAGATCCCAATTCGACTGAACATCCATGGTGTTGATCTACGGAGCCCCCACCCTGCAACCCACAGCACTGAAAGGATCCTGGTGCCAGACACCACAGCACATACTTAGAGGCCCTGTAGAGCCACACCCCATAGGGACCAGAGCCGCCCTAGTGGCACAAGGGGATGCTAACACCTTGGTGGTTTCAATGTTAATGGTTTATACTTATGGCTGATCTTTATATGTCTGTGCTCTGTAGAAGCCAAGGTAGGAGAACGTGACTATACAGGCAACCACTTAACATTAATAAAATATTTTTTTTGTATAAAGTTTATCAGTGTACAACTATCACGACAAGCATATACTGTTTAGAACTAAGAATTTGAGAAATCCTTGTAAGGATAAATTGGCTACAGTTGAATTTATTGAAAGAGTAGATAAATGCAACGGTAAAATTTGAATACTAATACTGACATATTAAACCAATGCCTTATGAGAAAATGTCTGAAATCCACATAGGTTTCAGTAGGTTCAGAAGCTCTTACTAAGAAATTGCAGCAGACCAAACTATTTACCAAAAAGGGGAAATGGTAACCTGTATGATGTGTTGCAAACACTGCAGAGGTCTACGTTTATGACCATTTCAGTGCATACCAATGACTACTAAACTCTCATGAGCACAGAACAGCTTATCCTTCATCACATTAGGGCTACAAGTTAGTATGGGGTGTAAAACACGCCTACCCAAAAGTCACAGGTTGGTATGCACTTTGCTTTTAAAGTCATGGTTTAGAATATTTTTGGTACAGTGAAGTGAAAAAAAGATATGAAATGTTTAATTTAAGTTGGATAACCTTGCAAACAGGCCCTAATTTCCTTGTGTGAACATATTGTTCTTTCTAAAGACACATATCTACATCTAGATATCTGTTTGCACAATGTTGTTTAAGAATTGTAACTGCACTATCTATGGTGGCTAACAGTGCAAAAAATGGTTCTTTTATTCTTTATAAAATGGTCCTTTTTAAATATACTTCATCTGACTTCTCAAACACGTACAAAATTCATATTACTGAATCGATTTTTTTATTTTCTGCTACAAGATCAGTCGTCAGTGCTGTGCTGCCTGTTAATTAAGATGTGAGGATAAAATCACCAGCACAAGTTAAAGCATAGCAAACAGTAAGGCCAGTTCGAAATGGTATGCTACGAATACGCACCTCACACCTAGCCATATTTTTATGACTATGAAGTTGTTGTTAGTGTACCTTAAATAACTTTGACACACAAAAAAATCCTTTCCCTAGTAATCCAAATAAACTGGAAAACATCTGTCAGCAAAGTGTTGCTTGTAAACAGCATAGTGCTTCACTCTGTTCAGAACAAAGCAGCTTAGAACTGGAGCGATTACCTTGTCAGTTTCCTCCAGAACTGCATATGCAACCATTTAGCCAAAACTTCCACATCCAAATGGGAGTCATGTAACATTTAGTTTGGGGGATTATTTCCTGGATATGTCTATTTATATTCTGATGCTGGATACTCATTATAATCTAACACTGCACTAGCTGTTCAGCAGTGCACTTAGTCACTGGCTATGGATGTAGGTAAAAACCTTTAATCCGGTTGAGCTGTTTGAGGGCTTAACCTTTTTATCTCTACACTACACTGGGGTCTATTGTGCATCAATGTAATGTCTTAGGAAAGACCTGAGAGTGCCATATTATTACTATGTGCTTTTACATGTTGTTAGGAAATTATGGTTTTACACAAGTGTATAACATCTTATCCTGTGTATTTCCTGAGGTAAATTTGTCTTACACCATGCTTCGATTGCACCGAGAAAGCAGATTGATTCTGAATCGACCCAAGTGCAACAAGGGAACTAAACATTCTGTGTATTTTCGGTTGTGAGAAATTTTTTTCTATAAATTAGAGCTGCTATATTGCACCAAAGGACAGAGCTGTAGATTTTGGTTGGTTTAAGTATACCAAACTAAAACAAATCAAAAGTATGAGCAAATGCTATGATTAGAACTCAGCAATCAGAATATAATAAGTATAATATAAGTATCTGTTTAACCATCTTTAGTCTGGATTTACAAGAATAAAGTGTATTCCTTCTTTTATATGTTTTTTAATGGAACCAGTGAGGTGATGAGAAATTTTTAATAAGGTATGATGTTCCTTAAGGTAAGAAATTAATAAATTCAATGCCATGAATGTTTCTAATGGCCACAAATTCATTTATTAAGATCACAAATTATGTTTTTAGAAATAATATTTCCTCACTCATTCTTGCTATAAAACTAGAGGCCACGTGTTACATTTCTACAACGTATTAAGTTCTGACCTCAAATTGCACAATTCATGTCCTCAACTTAAGGTAATAATTTGTCAACATAATCTAAGCATATGGCCTCATAATATTATCTCACAGCCTCAATAGATTTATTCACGACCACAATTTTTTTTTTTTTTTAAACAACCATGTCACCTCAGCGGCTCTGGGTTTAAATGATAACAAGCATCAGCTTTTCAGACTTAAAGCACTGTCCACTCACACACATGCACACGCACACACACACCTCACCTCATGTATCTATGAGTTTCTCTTCATTGAAAACCAGTGAAGAAGCATTGTCAGCTAAGAGGAGCAAAAATGAAAGTTGATTTGCTGATCTGAGGAAGTGTTGAGTGAGTGACTGAGTTTGTGGCTAAAGGGGAGGGAGGCTGAGGCAGACCCGAAAAGCAACAGCCCAAGGCTGCACTCAGTGTGTCCAAGACTTAATGAGATTAGGGTGAGAAAAGAGACGCTGGGTTGAACGAAGGCTGAAAGGGAGTGGGTTTCGGCTCTGGAGAACGGGGTAGAGAGAGGAAGAGAAAAGGAAGCAGCTGGCACGAGACGCAAAATCAGTCGCCGCTGATTGGAGCTTACGCTCATTGTGGTGAGAATGGACTGGCACAGGGAGCCTATGGGCAAATTTATTGCCTGCAGCTTCAGTGTGTACAAAGGCATGAAGAGAAAGCACCTGCTTCGATCCTATAGGTACTGTACTCACTGCAGTGTACTGTATAGTACTGCTTTTTATTGCTTTTATTGTTGGATTTTACAATGTTTAAAAAGCATGTACATATCTGACATTAACAAACTTTCCGGTTACATTGAGGTAATGTTGTCAGATTAAGTGTTTAGTTCCACGTCTCTAAGCTCTTAGTAGCTTTAAGAGGTTAGCTAAGAGGTGAATAAGTCTCTCGGTTTATCCCTCCTGTTTTCTTCCACTTGCCCGTAATTATAACAGCTCTTATATACAGTTGCAGTGTACACATTATTCTTATTGTAGTTCCTTATATTAGCTGCTACAGTCCAGTAGTATTTGTGCAGGAAGAGCACATGTGATGTTTGAGAGAGCACTACTAATCCAAGAAAAGAAGTTGTTAATTATGTTGCCAAATATACATAAAACAAATATTTAGCACTGTCTTGACTGCAATGCTGCTTCGGAAATGTTGCAATGTAATGTTCATTTTGAAAGAGGATGTTGCGTGTGGGTCACTATGGGTACAGCTTGGCTAGAAGCACATCTGACAACTAAACCCCAGTTCTCACGACATATTAGAGTTGCATGTGATCAACTCATAAACATGCTGTTTTGCATGAATGTAAATCACACTGCATAAGATTTATTTGATTTGTCAAAATTAGTCTTTACATAAGAGTAAGGATTTTTTTCCGGTAGTATCTCAATTGTGCAGTTTGTTTAAAGAACAAGTTGGAGCCATCTTTGGTTTAAGATTTTTTTCAGTGCGCCAGTTTGTTATCTACATAGCAGGTTATCTACATAATCTAATGGTGAGAATTAACCATGTGAACTAAGCAAAAAGAGAGGAGGGGAGGATTGCCCTATTGCAAGAGATAACAGGAACTAACTTGTAGCGTGTATGTTCCACAACATTAAATATAATCATAAGGTGTTAAGTATGTTGTGTTTTTCTTTAATAAGCAGCAAATTGCTGTCGGATTGCTGTCATAAATATACACAATATACATAAATATACTCCTCATGACTGAGGAGTCAGATTCGGTCCGGTCTAGACTCGGGAATGTTATGTTGCAATAAAATGAAGTCAGCTGACTACCAGAATGTACTGAATAACCAAGTATGCCATCATTGTATTTTTTCTATCCAGGACTCAAATTGTGAAAGAGTGGTTCTTGGAGAATGAGGAATAATTTTCATACATCAATTGTATGAAATTGTACTTGGCGCCATAATCGATCCTGAAGACAGGCTAAATAAATATTAGTATTCTTTTTCTTTTCTTTTTTTTTTCTTCCTTTTTTAAAGACCATACTGTGAGGTTTTTGTTTCTAAAGATTGGTAAAGTGTTTTCTTCAGTATGTTCACTCTGAGATTTAGCATGCAGCACTCGTTGACTACAAGGTGAAGTATATTTAGAAACCTCCAGCAGCTACACTTCATATTTTGTGCGACCCAGCTGGGACCCTGGTGTGTGGGAGTGAACTCTGAGTGTCAGCGATCACATGTCCTAAAGCTATGGCACACGCAGTACGTGCACTACGGAGTAAACATGTGCCGTCTGGTCATGTGACAAAAACACTGCTTTTCTTTTTAAATCCTTCACCCAGTCGACAAGAAAAGAGAGAAATGATCTACGCTTCAGAATTTCTGAGGTATAATCTGGAAATCAGCTCTGTTTGGTATTGCTGAGGAAAATTGTAGTCTTCATTGTGTGTAGATCTCGGTCTAATTATCACATTGACCGACATGATACTTGTCCAGATGATCTCTGGTGTTTGCAAGCTTTGGTGTGTCTCTCAAACCTTTTTCCTTGCCTTGCCTGTGTAAACACTGCTTTTTAGTATACTAATGCTTAGTGGTGCGCGATATCTCGGTCGTAAAAATCCCGGCACACTAATTTAATCGTGGGAAATCGGATAAAGAATCTTTACTATGCCATCCACATATGCACCAGCAAAACAGCTGCTGTGACTTTCCGCTATGTTTTGGAAGTGCCCTGCTATCAATAGACAGAACAAGCGCCAACATGGCAGCCATGATGAATGTGTGTCTCAACAGTTCCAGCCGTTTACTCCACACGCTTCTTTCTATGCAGCGATTCTCTGTGATGGCTCTCGACATGTCTACCCTAATCATGCATGTTATTTACTTTTTGACTTTTATAGCAGATGTTCTGCATATTGCTTAAAAAGCACTTGTGATTGTTGATGTGATCAGGTTTTCTGTGAGGTTAGAATTGATTTATGGATTCTCCAGTGTCGGTGTTTAGTATCATTCAGAGATGACACAGGAAGGCTTTATTTTCTTATAACACTATTTTTATTTTTCCACTTAATGTAGCTTGAATTGAATTGTTTATTGTACAAAGTCAGCTAGCAATATGTACAGGAGAGCCATTAGGCTTTTATCTGAATGTTCAGTTGGGCTAATGCTTTGTAAGTAAAACCATTTAAACCTCAACTGCGCTTATTTTATACCTTTCTCAACCTTTTATTATTTATCTTATATGTATAAAAACGCATGCAGTGTATATTAAGATGCAGCCATGGCATCATATTTGTTCAAGAAAAGAAAAGAAAGACACGTTCAAATGCAATGGGTGTGTTTTTGTGTTTGTGTGTGTAGGGGGGTTGCTGTCACTAGCTCAGCCTGAGGTCATTTAGCACTTAGATAAGACTTGAAAAGTTTAGAAGTGGAAGAAGAGCCTCTGACGTTACTGGGTACTTCAATCATACTGTGCTTCTTTTTATTAGATCAGTTACGGTCTGCTGGACAGCTCTCTACACATACACACATACAGTACATACATACACACACTGACCTGGATTTGAGACAATAAAGAAATCGTGTAATGCTTTTCTTGTATAATTTTTTTCCACTGTTCCTCCTACTGTATGTTTTATCAGACATTTTAACAGTATATGTAATGTTCGGTTGAACTTCCCGCTGTTCTACACAGACTTCAGGTTCTGGTGCTTGGTTCCCATTTTTATACTTCTTTTCTGGCGCTCTCTTCCTCTGTGGTGTTGCGTGCGTTTGCCTTACATTCAACCCGGAGACGGTCACCGGTTGACGTCCTTACTCTCCAATGATGCTAAACATTCTCCATTCCCTAAAGCCACTGGCTCCCATTCTGGGATACAGTGCGCACAAACACACACACACACCCACACACCCACACACACACTGCCCATAGGACAGCACCTCCCCTGCCTGTCCCTCCTCTCTCCTAGGCCACTTTACCCAGAGAAGACGAGAAGAAGAGACGAGAGACTGGAAACACAAGCCAGTGCTTACACGACCTGCAGTCAGTGAGCGAGAGTCAGAGAAAGATACAGGGAGGAAGAAGTTAAGCTGACAGAGTGCGACAGCGCACACGTGCGGGTTTGTACGCAAACGAGGGAATAAGTGCATGCTCCTGGGAGCATGCCGAGCGAGTAGAATACACTTGAGGAGGTGTGAAACGGAAAAGTGGTGAAGAGGAAAAAGTGTTTTCAACAATGAGCATTGTGATGAAACCACGCTCCCGATCCACCAGCTCTCTCAGACACTCAGACGGCATATGGTAAAGTTCCTCTTTTTCCTCTTTCTTTTCTGACTCACTTTTAAGAATGCCAGCTTCTCACAGTTGATGATGTGTGTGTATAATGCTTGCGGGTAGGTTTTACACTGGTTTAACAAGACTATAAGTGTCTGATTCGGTTTCCTGCTTTAGCTGCGCTGTTGTGTATTTGTCCGTATCCTTCATCACTTCAAGAGGTGAGTCTCTTTTCCAAAGCTGGCCTTGGCTTGTCTCTCATTCAGGATAATCCTGTACAGAGCCTGGAGTCGAGTTTCCTGCTGTAAGCCAGGAGGCAGCACACACTGACTGTTTACAATATCTCATTGTGTGTGGTGTATGTACACTGCAGGAACACAGAATTGCACAATCAAGATTGTTCAATATAAGTGATAATAAGATTATTGACCGCACACAATGTGATGGGGTTCAGATTCAGTTTTCGTGTTTGTTTTATGTTGTGCAAATACACAGCTGAAGTCCTGAATCCGATTGGGCGATAACGGCATGACAGTAGTTCGTCTGAGGAGATCACAGGGTGATATTAATGCACTTATTATCTTTCATGTAGTAACGACTCACTCAGAGGAACTTGCATTAAAGGATGGAGGAGGACTTTGTCTTTTGTGGTAGCTCAGTAACAAGTTGTGTTTGTTGTCTTTAACTCGCAGAGAGACCGAGAGAATAAAAAAGAGGCTGGTGACAGTTGAAAGCTGTTAGAACACAAGTGTTAACAGGAACTGACATTGTCTTGTGGATGCTTTACAGCATGAGCCATAACAATAAACAGATAAAACACACTACATGTTGTTTACATGTTTAATCAATAGAAACCATTGACTTTGGCAAACCACTGTGGTAAAAGTAGAATAAAACATGGCATAATGCTTTATTATGCTTAATTTGGTAGCATGAAGTTTCTGGAACTGTTAAACCCAAAATATGTCAGTATGTACCATTTATACCATGACTAAAGAAGGGAAGGCTGGTAAGGATGAAGGTGTGAAGTCTCTTATCAGCCGCTTTGCCCTCACCATGAATGCACTCTTATGGAGAGCAGATTCTAAAGCAGATGCTGTTTCGCGCTTCACTGCGCTCTCATTCTGCACTGTTGGTACGCAATCAGCTCACAGCTTTGACCTGGATACATGTAAGTGTGGGGCGTCAGAGTCAAACACGTCATCACCGAAACAACCTCCCTCTGTTTTCTTTCCCCTGCCAGCTTCTCTTTCGGCTCCCGGAAAGCTCAACCTCCCCTCTTGCCAGAGATCTATCTGGGGACGACCTCTGCCAAAATGGGCCAAGGGCACCCTTCTTTCTCTTCTGTCTTTTCCTCTCTAACTCTTCTCATCATTGGCACCTTAGTGTCTGTCTGAGAGCCAGGGCCACTTGCAGCCCAATTAGCGAACCCCCAGTAGGAGCGAGAGGCCCCTGCAGTGCGTCAGTCACTCGCCTGGGCCCCTTCCTACTATGCTAAGCTTCCAAACTTAGCACGCTCTATACACCCGAGAGGAAACGGCACGGATGCTTCGTGATGTGGGTCACATGTGACGTTAAGGTTTGGGAATGACGTCTGATGAGGTATATTAAATGTCAAGGGAATAGAATTTCCGTCCATTTTCAATTTGATTGTATTTGCAAGTGTTTAGCAATAAAAGCAGCTTCGCAGAAATCTAGATTGCAAATTCAGATCCATAATGTGCAAGCTAGAGGGGACAGAATTAAGGGGGAATCCATACGAGGAACCCTGAGAGGACAGATGTCTTATGGGTGAAAATCTATATATTGGAATATAATTCATTACTCTTTCTGCAACAGTCCTGACAGTGTTTATCATCACAGCAAGGGTTGAATTTACAGTATGCGGTACACTTTTTGGTTAGACATCAGTATAGACTACATGACTTTTTCAGATTAATATAATTATTCAAGTGTAAGACACATGAAACAGGTTCAGCCTCTTGCTGTTGAATGGTTAGCTGTGAAACAATACGTTTGCTCTGCTTCCTTCTTCTCCATGTATCTGCCCTGCAGAAGGTATCATAATACACCACGCCACAGTATTGTGCAGGGCTCAGATGACGTGCACAGTCAGGGGTTCCAACACTTATGCACAATGCCACTAGCAAGCAACTGGGAGCCAGATTGAATTCGTCATTTTCAATGAGGAATTCAGCAATGAAATATATATATATATATACTTCTATAATGACATTCTGTGCTAATGATCTCCAGCAGCATTTTTGTTGCTAAATACATGCTTGAATACTTTAACAATCAGTATTGATGCTTAACCTTTCTGTTCTCGTTCACTGCTTAGCATTAGATTTCATATTGACCTGTCTTTTAAATTTATAGAAATGCATCTTTACACTTTATTTCTCAGTACATAATGTAGCTTACTTTCATCTCAACTGTCCGTAACATAATCCTTACTAAAACAGACACACAGTAGACGGTCTCCGATGATTAGGGATTAGGGAAGACGCACTGCATTGAACTGGATACCAATGGCTTTGTTTTTGGCTGACCTATGGGGTTGTAACTCTATAGCTGAGCATTTGTGTCGAAGGCCTCACAAGAGAGGATGTCAGGAGAGAGCTATTCGACATATCTCGGGCCTGCACTTGAAACGGACGAGTGGTCTATAGCCAGCAGAGAGAAGAGAAGGACCAGAGTTCAACGTTTTACCTGGCTTTAAAAGCCACTGGAATTTAGATACAGATACAAAGTGTTTTCTTCTTACTCTTATTATACAGTACACAGCAATTTGCCAATGCTAAACAGTGTTTATCCACCATAGGAGCCCATGTTTAAATCATTATACCTTCTGGCCAATCAAAATGAAGAATTTAACAGTGCGCTGGTATAAAATGACTGAACTCATATACTCCAGGAAACGTTTTAAAGAATATAAAGGACACTGTGGTATTGTGGCATAGCTACAGACAATTGATAATTGGTCTACAGCTCATATACCTAATTATACTTAAAATAGCATGCAAAATGTCTAGCTGAATTACAAATTTGTATCAAGGTGACTTGCTTTAGCCTTTTTAGGAGAGGAATCTTCAAGCATGTTTTCTATGCTGAGAGATTATGACTTGTCAGTGTCTGAATACTTTATCCAGAGCACCACATACATCTTTTTTGGCTCTACATGTTCTTCTGGAAAATGTCCTCAGACAGAAAGTGTGTGTGTGTGTCTGGTTATTGGTCTTAAAAGAACGGGATGTCTGCAGCACGGGAGGCATGATATTTCCCTGAGCATTGGGTTACATTCGGAGGCGCTGCTTGTCAACAGGCAAGGCAAGAAACTGCTCAGGGCCCCAGGCCAGTAGAGGGCTCCCAAGGGCTGACAAACTTTAAACTATAGCAATGGAAATGTACAAAGTTTGCAGCAATGGTAGAAGACCTGACCTCTCTAAGGGGCCCCACCTGACACCGCTCAGCATTCACTGCCTTTGCGTGTCCTTAGCATGATTCTGTTTGGCAATCCAGGCCACTGAAGCAAAATGAACCGGAGTTTTCTCTTTGGAAGTGAAAAAAAGAAATGGATGAGAAAAGAAAGCAAGAAGGTGGAGCAGATGATGATTAAATAGAACTAAATGATACCAGTCTATCCTTAACTATGAGGGAGAGACCCTGGAATAAATAATTTCAACTAGCATCACATTATTTTATTTGTTCATTTTTTCACATTTAAGATTAGATAACTTAGCTAGCCTAGTGTGTCGAGACACCTCTGTCAGTTAACTAAATTATTTGTAAGATAATGCCAAAGAATTCAGGTTGAAAGGCCCCCTGCAAATCTTTGCTCATAGCAACAACAGACAATGCCATTGCATGTATTAATATGATCTGGCTTGGTATGGTTTTCCAGAGTTTATTGTTTAAAACATTTAAGATCTTTCCATTTATTAATTTAAAACGTTTTCCTTATTTAAGAATCCCATTTAAGAATTTGCAATCACTACCTAGGAAAACAAATGAAACCTGGGAGACTATAGCAGGAAACATGAAAGGAAACATAAAAGAATAACTTTAAAAAACAATACTTAACAGAAAGCAAATGACAATAGTGTCAATGTTCAAGGGTGAACACAAAACAGGTGAACACGATGGGACAACAAACCGAGAGTGGGACAAGGATGGAGACTAGAATAGAAGCCAAAACCTACTGCACAGTGTTCGCCACCACAGGAAGTGTGACACTGACTAATTTACTGTTATTTAAATATACACAGTATTAATTTAGCCATCACTGGTTATGATAAAACCAAAATCTTGTTATTAAATCTAATCAAAATGTTTACATCATCCATAATTCTAGTGTACAGTATTTTCATGTAAAACAGGCAGTAGAGGTATGAGAGGTCAGAGGGATCATCAACAATGCTGGTGACTCCCTGTATATGTTTGATTCTGATATTGTAATGATCTGTTTTTTCCCTCTCTTTTTATCTGCAGCTTTGACGTGGACAATGGCACGTCGTCAGGAAGGAGTCCCCTGGATCCCATGACCAGTCCAGGTTCAGGCCTCATCCTTCAGGCCAACTTTCCACACAGCCAGAGGAGGGAGTCCTTCCTCTACCGCTCAGACAGCGACTATGACCTGTCGCCCAAGTCCATGTCCCGCAACTCGTCCATTGCCAGCGACATGTGAGTACTCAGGCACGGGGGAGCTAACACACACTTCCAGTTAGTGAGTGCACCATGTCACCTAAAGCAATTGCTTTGTTCGGATCATGAGAACTAGGTATTTCCTAAAGTTCCTGTAAATGCTTCGTTGACAAGATTAGTATGTGTCTTTAATGTTTAGCTCTTGCATCATTCATGCACAGACAAAATGGAAGTGTGAAAGAGGAATTTGGATTCATTCACATGTCTCACCCATGGTACATGTGAACTGCATTTTAAGGCATTAAGAAATTCAGTTTTAATCCTTTCTATTTCTAAAATCTCACTTGTTTATTTGTTTGAGGTTTTCACCATTTGTATGACAGTCATGAGAAATTAATAAGAAGAGTCATCTTTAGATCGTATACAGAATATAAATGCCTCCTGTTATTTGCCTGAAATGTAGACTAATTTTAGTAATACTTGTGTGAAAATATGACTATAGCTCAAAATGACCATCTCTATTAGAATGATTCAAACCATACAGTGTGTGTGTGTGTGTGTGTGTGTGCGTGTGTGCGCGCCCTTATGTGTTTACTTGTGAGAACATGTGTAAGCTATGTGCCACAACTCAAAGTGTAATGCATGACAGGTCACATGACTATGTCCCTCTGTTGTCTGTCTATGCTATGCTCACATACTGTATACACACACAACACACATAAGCAAATGGAAGGGAGGTCACTTAACCATTGCCTATACATCTATGGGTGTATACAGTACCTCTTGCATTACTACTGCCACAGCCATTAGAGATGAATGATCAACCTTACAGTACTTCAAGATAATATTGGGACCTCAGTGAGATAATGTGGTCATGTTGTCTATAGTTTATTGTGAGTTTTAGTTAGTTTTCCATCTTCAAGTTGCCCTAAAAAGCCATTTTTGTGTGAAAATAGTTTTTAATGATGTTACTACTTATCATTGGATCTTGGGTGAAGATATGATCAATAATGTAATATGAACATGTCTCAGATGTTCCAAATAAAATATCTATCTATCTATCTATATAATTGCTAGCATAGCATGGTCACATAGAGATTATGATACAGTATACAGGTCAACTTCTTGAAAAAAACATAAAACTGAAAAATGCGAGGGGCGTTCAAGTTAAACCAGAACTTGTGATTAAATTTTTCAGTAAACTGATTGACATTTACAGAAGACTTAAAGCACAATACAGTGATGAGACTCCTAATCCCAGTAAAACATTTAAATTAAATATATATGTATGTATGTATGTATGTGTGTGTGTGTCTGATGGACCACATGCCACAGGTGAATCATGGTCCAATCCAGGTCCAATATCCCACTGCAGTTGTTCCATCAGGCGAGTGGAACGCCTGATTCCTGACAATCGACAGATAACTTGTCAGCAACCCACAGCAGAGACGCATCTGTCTGTGGGATTTGTAAACACAAACATTCACAGACTACTCCTGTAACATTGCAGGAAAGGAACTCAGCTGGGAGTTATTGCCACATCCCCCGCATAGTCCTGACCACGCTCCAAGCCTTTAATGGCCACATGTTTGGGCCATTAAAGAAGTTCCTCAGAGGTCAGGGCTTCAGAAGTGGAGCAGGCAGTCTGAGAAAACTTTCTACATTGATGGTATCCAACACTAATGAAATCCTGGGATAAGTGCATTAATGTAGCAGGGGATTATTTAGAGAAATAAAGGGGGTTCTACAGTCATATCTGTTTTGTCATACTGCACAATCAGAAGTCCCGGCTTGACTTGAACACCCTTAGTGTGACAATGTCTGAAAATAATTAAGTAATTTTTTTTTAGAAAGTTCAAAAGCATTAGATGAAACATTAACCAGACATAAGTAAGATAAGAATGCGATAGTAATTTGTTCCTTCTCAGCTCGGATGTTATGTGACGATGTTACATCCCATTGTAATTGACATTTAAGACAGTATGTGTTTCTGTATGATTCCACAAGTGTTTATCATTGTCATAGTCAGTCTTACACACCACAAGCAAAATCACAAAGCTATACAAAGTCTGTCTGGTGTGTATATCTGTGTGTCTGTCTGTGGGTTACTGTGTGTTGGGTGAGTCCGAATGTGTGTGTGATTCACGACCTGTGTCCTTATCGATAGGAATAACCATCTGCAGAGGCCAGGCCTGGTGTCTCGGCGCTCTGAGCCGGTTATTAGTGGAACGTAAGTGCTGGCGCTCCCAAAATGAATGCTCGCCTACGAACTGCATCGGCTTGCTTCACTCTTAGACACGAGCATCATGGTCTCACATGCACCGAGAACCCTGTCCTCTCTCCCTCCCTCACCTTTAATGCACAGAATGGCTACTAAATCACAGATAAGGCTCTTGCTATCATACAGAGGTGTTCTGCGCATTAAATGCATTAGATGCACAGGTTGAGAGGGAAATTGCATGGAGGAGACAGTATGATTTGAGCTCAAGCCTTGGATTCTCACTCATGGCATGAAAGTTTGTGTGTGTATGTGTGTGTCTGTTTGGATGGATGATTTTCTCTGTGTGTGTACATGCGACAGTCTGCATTTTTCTTGATTGATTGATTGATTTTGCATTTTCCCTGCTCTGCATGTAACATCACAGATGTACTGGTAACAAATTCCTCTAAAAATTTCCAAAGCAACATGAATGTTCTACGTCTTGCAGTAGATGCGTATGTGTTGAAGCAAAGCAGTGACCTTTTTTGATGGAGGGTATGTGCATTAGTAAAAACAGCGGCGTTGAGCACTTTAGAGATGGTATTTAAAAGAAAAACATGAAGGATTTGGTGAAAATAAATTGCAGTGTCAATTTAATTAAAATGAGAATGATGAGGAATTATCAGAAGTGAACATCTTTTTTTCTCTCACCTGTTTTATAACACTTAATAAAATAATTGCAACAGCCACAGATAAGGGTGTTAAACATTATTCAAAAATATAAATAATACTAAATATCCAACTTGAAGAGAAAGGCTGATGAATACAGACGCTGTGTAAATTTGTGCTTATTTCACTCTCAGGATCAGGATTTCCACTTCATTGCACTGCCACTTTTGTAACACTAGATGGAGGCTTATAACACATCAAAACCACTGACAGAGAACAAATTATTGAAAAGCGAATCATCATTGCTATTACAGATGCATGTTAGTTATGAGTAACCTGAAATAAACCTGGTGTGGTTTAAGCTCTGACGAGTGTGCTGATCTAAATCTGACGTGTACTGATGGATTGCATTCATGCTTCAGTTTTCTTTCCCTCCTGGTTCCCTCTGCAGGCCCTGCATGTAACACTGCTCCCCTTTATAAATAATTTAGAAGACTTCAGAAGAGAAAACTAATGCATGCTTTTTATTTTATCACATCTGCCACTTGTGAGGAAACAGGAAATAAAAGTCTTCTTCCTGTGCTATTTCCTTTTACTTCCTAGTACTGTTTATTATTATTATTATTATTATTATTATTAATTCTGCTACTATTTTTACATGCCATGTATGTGGGTAGGATTTGGTTTATTTAGCTACTTAGGATAAATTAAGATACGTTCCTTTGCCTTTGTTGTTAACCAACTCTGGATTGTTCACACAATATTAAGCTGTGGTCTTGAGCTAAGTTTAGAACACTACATCCCCATACTGTCAGAGTATCATACTGTCTGAGGGCATGTGACACACTTCACACTTCCAGTCGCTTCCAGCGACCTTTCACTCCACCAGTGCATGAAGATATCGTGCTGAGTGAGCTACTCAAGAAACACATATGCGCAAGTCCACACACTTGCACGTGTCCGCCGCGGTAGGTCGAATCACAGGGATAGATGTAGTAACCTCCAAGCAAGCGACTCCAGCCATGCGGGTCATATGCCGTTTCTTCAGCGAGCCCAATGACAGACGTCGGTATGTTTTGCTGCTGTTCCAGATGTGGATATCTCCTGCTTTGTACTCAACACTGTGCTCCTCCTTCTCTCTTTCCTGCTCTCCTCCTCCGTTCTGTCCCGCACGCCACTAAGATGGTGCATGCTGCCTGATCTGTTACGTAAGGTGCGATCGGCTTCAAGTAAACCTCAGAGTCTGCCTTTGACCTGAGCGTGCATGATATGAGATACTTTTGCTAAATGATGTCTTGCTTGTGTATCATTGTATTATTTTAGGATAGCTCTTATGGGTCATGTGATAAAGATGTTAATATAGAAAATGAATTATTTGTTATGAGTATTTCCCATTTACAAAATTGGACAGATCTTACATGAAATTAGGGTGTAAGTGTTTGCTCAAAACAACATGCAAATTTGTCAGATTATATTTTTTTATGATTGTCATTTGTTTCATTTAACGTATTATCATTAGTACAGCCTAATGCTTACAACTTAATATGACGGCACTTTGACAGCAATTTATCACCCTGTGTTCTTTAAGCACATTATAATGAAAGAAGGATGTATGCAAAAGTTTGGGCACCCCTGGCCGAATGGCACAAGACATTACATTAAAATGATAAAATGACAGAAAATCAATTTATGTAGTTATTTTATATTCGATGTACAATAAAACAGCAGTTGTGCCATGTGCAAAAATTTTGACACTCTACAAAGTCTGTACTTATTGGCAGATATCGCAGCTTACAAACACTTTTTGAGGTCAGCTAGTCTTTCTTTTTTTGTTTAATAAATTTCCAATCTTCAGCATCTAGTTTTACGATCTTCTTAGCACAAATATTGTAATCTGGTCAGGCGTGGCCAAACATTTGATGTGGCATCAGCCAAAAGAAACAAAACAGAAAAAAAAACAATGATATGTAACTGAGATATTTAAGTAAAGTACCATACTTCTGACAGGACTTGAAATGATCGATTGCTCTCACCTTCAGATTTCCCTCATGACTTTTCCCGCATGCCTCACACTTTATTAAACATGTGCATAATACAAATGCATATAATTTCGCATACACATTCTGAGCGTGCTATGTCTAGCAGTTGTTGCATTCATGTATTCTTTTGGACAGCTGTAGACTATTAGACTATAAATAAGATCAAAAGAGAGAAGTGGAAAGAGCTGCAATGTAAAAAGAGAAGGGTTATATGGTATAAAACATGAGGGGTGCAGAAAGCAGCAGGGAAAGTACTCTTCTTTCTTGACTTGTTAGTGGATGGATTTAGCCCTGACCTTTCTGAGTGTAATCGTCTCTAACATGACTCTGCGTTAGAAACACTCTGAGCCATGCCAGGACAGACGGGCACAAGAAAAAACACATGGCACAGTGTTCCACCCATTAATTCATTTTATATGCACTCTTTGGTCACTGTGTCAATCCGTCTCGCCTGTAAACACCCTCATTGAGCCAGACAGTCTCTTCAATAGCACAAATGTAAAGTTTTCTTTTAAATATGCAGCATATCTTTATTTCAGTCATTAGCACTCTAATACATTTGTATTCCTCGAGATGGAAGGATGATGACTGTCACTTTTATGCAGAATAATTATACATTAGTACATATACCCTTTATAAAAATGAGCATGAATCCTTGTCTTAAAGAAACCTAACACATAATGATTGAAAGGTTCAATCATTCAGGCTTCAATAAACCTTTTCAAATGTGCTCAGAAATACTCTGCATACAAACTACTTAAAAATCTGTCATTATTTTTATTGTTAATATCCTCTCAGTCCCCATGCACATTTCCATGGGATATAGATATAAAGATGCTCAAATGCAAACTCACTTGGCCCATCCATCACCATTTCTTTGGAAAACCAGACAATTTAGACACATAAAAAACAGCTGGATGTTAAAGGGATTTTTCAAGTCTGTCTTAAATGAAAACTGATGTGCATGCGAGTACATTACCCACAGGTCTTAGTCTTTATAAACTTACATGCTCTGCACTCCGGATGTGAAATTTATCACTCAGAATGCATGGATAATGTAAATAATCAGGGCCAAAAGTTACAACCCTTGTTTAACAAATTTAAATCTTTCCCCTGGAACTAGCTGTATGGCTAAATGAAACTAGCCATATGGCTAAGCGAAAGTAGCTCTTTGGCTAACCGGAACTAGCCATATGGTGAAAGAAAATAATTACATTTACAGTATACTAAATACACTGTAACTTAAAAATAACTTGATTGATCTCAGTGGGACTACAGAGAGCATGGAATGCATTTTTGCACTGAGCGATGGGTGATAAATTTGGCCCCCATTACTTACATTGTACTTGAGGTCACGGTCGGTGTGCAGAGCAGGAAAATATATAACAAACAAGATCTATTGTAATGTACTTATATGGACCTTAATTATGATTTATGACCGACTTGAAAAAGCTTGAACTATCCCTTTAACCTGCCCAGATCAGGTTCCACAACAAATTCAGGTGAAAAAAGTATTATTCTAAAATAGTATTCTAAAATAGTTCTAAATAAGTTCCAAATGTCTGAAACAGTTTTACTGGAAAAATATAAAGGGTAAAAATTTAATTGTAAACACCACTGTCATGATTTCATTACAAAATTAAAAGAAGCCTCACCTAAAACTGTTCTTGGAACTACAATTGGGTCTCTGTGCTAATTGGTTGAGACCTACTGTATTACAGATGAATTTACCAGCATTTTTGAAGACAAAAGTAGATTGCATACAAGAATTATTATGAATTAGATATGCCAAGTCTCAGGATATTGTTTCCCAAAACCTGGCTGCCATGGATGGAGATTCGAACTTCATGTTGAGCCAAAGATAAAACTTTTTAATTTTAAGATCATCTTTGTGTCCAGTCCTGTGGTAAATTAAAAAAGGCAGCCTAGATTCACAAATCAAAAAATATAATGGCTTGGAATGTACATGGTGGTCTAAGATGTTTTTACAAGTACCTTCAACCTTGTTTAACTAGTGTTATTCTTTAGGGCAAGTGCTTTTTGTGATCGATAATATATGTTTGAGCTCGAAGTATCATTTACTGCATTTACATATTTATTTCTTTGTTCATTTTTAAGGAGGGTAGCTATAATTCACTGTATTTACTTCACCTTGAGAATAAATGTTCATGTCCCTCAGTGATCGATCTCCCTCCTCTCTACATCGTACTTATTAACATTCGCCTGCATAAAACATATTCATATCCAGAAATGCCTGACAAGCGACCCATTGCTCCTGCCTTGGACTTGTCACACAGATAAACCATATCGTCAACGAAAAGTTAAATATTAGATTATGCTTTACTTCGCATTTCTTCTCTATAATGTGAAAAGTATTTTCCGCTTTACGATATGGTTCTTTTGTGGCGACAAAATGCATGCAACATTTTAAACGTGTATATCACACATACACAAGAAACATGAATACCTCCTCGAGTTAATGTAGAAACAGAATGTATAACAGCTGAGACAGTATCTGTGTACCAAACGTTTAATTGATTTCTTGTATCCGCTCTCTTGCAGTCATGGGGACGACCTGATTGTAACACCGTTTGCCCAGGTTAGTGCCCCTCAGCTCATTTAGTGGTGCAGCAGCAGTAATAAGCTAGGACTGAATAAAAAAAAATTTTAAGTGATGTTGTCTTATGGGGAAATAATCAACTACAGAGTGGTGTGATACAGCACAAGTGAAGTCACTGATATCACCCTGAAGTTAATGATTTTGCTATAGCAGCATTTCCCAAAGTGTTTTATTTCTCTCAATCCTGCAGCATTTAATGTAGTCATGTATTAATGAATGATACTTAGTATTTTGTAAAGATTTATGATTATGTCTACCTGCTGTTCAGGAAAAAAACATCAAACCTGTTTAACCAATCAGAATCCAGAACAATAGTGCCATAATAGACATCCTGGTATGCCATGGATATATTTTACATGATTGTAGCTGTCTTTCATGCTTATTGACATAAATAATATTCCTGTGACATGTCTTGCGTACATAATACTGCATTTTACTTTTTCCTCTTTTCTTTTTCGTTAGGTACTGGCCAGTTTGAGAACAGTGCGAAACAATTTTGCAGCATTAACCAACTTGCAGCAAGAAAGAACCACAAATAAGTGAGTGCAGTTGTAACACTATGTTTCAATATTTATTACACCATGGTGGGTAAGTATGTTGTATATATATGAGTAAAACTTTGCATGGGAACCATTGCACTAATTTGGACGTATTTTATCTTAAAGTCCTGTTAAAGTCAACTCTATTATATATATATACAGTAAAGTGGCTTATTTTATTTTCTCCTTATATGGTCATTTTACAGGAGGGCTCCCATGTGTAACCCAACTCCTCTCCCCAAAGCCTCTTTTACAGGTAAGATTTAATTTTTCTATTTCGTGAGTGTGACAGACAGATGTAGACACTATTGCTTGCAGAATGGACATTAAATGACCATCTTCTCAAAATGTGTTTGCCAAAAAAAAAACACTATTCATTACACCACACAGAAACGTATTTCCTGTAGAGGGAGACAAACTGCTTCTTTTGAGCTGCCATTGTCAATTTCTCAAACAGTAAAGAATTCATCAATGGGCCATGTAAACTGCTGTGAATGATTTCAGTGAAGTCGAATTTCTGTTTCCTGTAATCTTTATCAGGAATGCACTATTGAAAATCTCTAGGTAGGAGCTGTCTATGTAGGAAATCTAATTGGTTCTATTGTTCTGCATTTTGCAGTTAATGTACAGTAATTGTTAAAAAAAAATGCACACTGATGTTGTATCTTGGTGTGAGGCAGTTGAATGTGATATCCTGATGTACACACACACAACTTTGTTTTTTCTTGGCAAGAGATGGATTATTATTATTAGATGAAAGTGTGTTACCACCTTGCCATGACTCACAAGATGAGCCTTTCAGTCAAAGCACTCTTTGCTTTCTGCTTCCTTCTCAAATGATCAGTGGTATTTTATTTATTACTGAACTGAGACAAAAGTAAAAGCATGAAAAAGCATCAATTTATTACGTTCAAGCCTGTTTTGAGCAGCTTGTACCAGTTTGATATTTATAATTAGTGAGGTTTAATGGCACTGTTCATACACCCTTGCTCAATCAGCACTCAGTTGTTCGTGGTGACACCTGCCGATACTGATTGATCTCTTACATTATGAGCTGTGCTTTAAATAGAACCTGCTAAAAATAGCAAGGTTCTGCCCCCTCCTTAGCAACGCAGCATTGGGATGGTGAATGGCATAAGATCTAGGGGAGATGAGGCAATGGCTGAGACATAGCAAGGGAGATTGCTAAAGGGGGGGAGACAGAGAGAGACTGATTAGACCGTGGAGAATGATGTCATCTGAAATCTGACGTCACTCATCAGCATCCTCCTGGGACATGGAGAAGCCAGTTTCCACGACGCTGCTTCCTCCCCATTGCTTTCTTGGAAAGTGGCTTCTGTGTGTGGCTGTGTGACACGGATTGGGGTGACGTGCTGTGCGAGGGTGTTAGGATGTGCCATCCGGCTGGCACAATGGGCACAGATCCCATGTGTTTCCTGAGTCATGGAATTTCACACCATGAATATTGCCATCACACCTAAGGACTTTAAGACCTACTGTGGTGCAGGATGAGCACAGCACTACAGCTCTTACTCAAAGATGAATTTGGCATTACGACTGGCTTTTAAGTGTCTCGCTGTGAGAAAGCACGATGAGATCACAGGATTATACAGGAAGTAAAAAAAAATGTGCAAGGCATTTGATTTAATCTTCAGTGCTGCTGAATTCTCAAATCTGACTGGTTAGAAGGTGTTAAATCATTTTTTATAAAAGCAGTATTATAGCAACAGCAATTCACCCCGACTTTTAAACATATTATAAAAAGAACTGTAATGGCTAATAAGGTAAAGTTGTTGATATCTTAATAAGTTTTCTGTGAAGAGGGTTTTATTTAGCATTTTTATAAAGTCTCAGTGCTTTGTAACAAACCAAACTAAAGCTTTAACTTTCAGGGTTTTTTTTTTTTTGACTCAGTCTTTGTGAGGGAGGGCTTTGTGCCATGCTTGAAGCTACATTGTTTTGTCTTAGTAACATCAAGAGAACAAAAGATATGCTGGGACAGTCATGGAAGATACAGTCAGGCAACTGTTAATAACTGATGCTAACTAGTATAAAATGTACAATGCCTCGTTTTTAATAAATGGAAATTGTTAGCTGTGACAAAGTGGGACACCAATCCCTCACAATGCACATACACACAGATGCATTCTCACATTCCAGAAACTAGATACAGTAGCCCGATCTTAGTATCAAACTAGGAAATTTGGAGCTGTGTGTCAGCAACACTACCCGCTGTATCCCAGTGCCAACCATAGATAATGCTGCTTTAGTTAAATGCTTCCAATTGCTTTATGCCCTTGAAACTTTGGCACATGATGATGACACATGAAACCGTCATGCCAAACTCATGACCCAACACTTCTGACTTGGAATTAATATTTTTATTTCAACACAGCAAACCATATTGCAGAAGATTTTCTTCTCTCTCAGCCAGTGCTGCAGAATCCAGTCCACAGTTTAGAGCTGAGTCGGAGCAGCCTCAGAGTGTTGCACTAAACATGAGAAGAATGCCATTGACGTCAGAGGAGACGCTGTCAGCAAGGACAGTGGTCCCCTGTGCTTGCAAACTCTCCTGAGCAATTGTACAGCCTTTGAAAGGGGGACAGGCTAAGAATAGGGGTGAAAGTATCAAACAGCATGGACAGATTCTTAACATTTGTCTCATTTTACTATTTTTCTGTCTGATCCTTCCTGAGTCCAGCCCTCAATGTCAATTTATTATTTTTTTTTGCATCTGGTCAGATTTTGATATTGGTCATGTGCTTACAGACATAATTTAATATCCATATTACAGGGTGTACCCCATCAAAGGCATATTTTTATTTTTGCTGTATTGTTTATACACACAGTCTACATGTAAAACATGTAGATAAATTCTTTCTGTAATGTGTACTGTCTGTAGATAAATCCTTTCTGTAATGTTCATATCTACTGAACAGTATTATCTGGTGCTTTGGTATTGTTTACATTTGTATTGCAGGGTTTTTTTAACAGGGACAATGCATCTTTCCTGCTTACAGCTGCTCAGATTACAGCTTTACTCGACTCCAATCCAAAAATCCAGCCCATCTTTTCTTTTTCTTCCTGTGTCGTGCTCTCCAGCTCTTTAGGCTTGGGCTTTCACAGGAAACCGATTGTGTTTTGTGTAAAGCAAAGCCTCTTAAGTCATGCCGCCACGTTGAGGTGCCGCTAAGCTCTCACTAGCTCGTTGTCACTTTCTTTCTGTTATTTTTTAAAATCAGCTTGGATATCTGCTTGTTGATCTAACTCCCTACCTGAGGAGAAAGAGGGGAAGCTCATCACTGTACACTTACAGCTTCATATGGGGTCTGGTCTTTGGCCAAGCGAGCTGGAGAGGAGGTGCAAGAGGAGTGGGCTCTGCTTTCTGTGCTTTTCCTTTTTTCTTTTTTTGAAAGAAGTACATGACTAAAAGGCAAGAGCTGTCCTCCTGAATTTCCTACTCTTCTCCAGATCACCCCCCTCACCTGATGGACCACTACTGGAGACTGGCGGTAGTCATGTGTCGGGATGCAGATTTGTTGTGTTAGTCAGTGACGCATCTGCCTCAGGATTTTGTGCATGCGGGCGGTGTGATTTTGCATAGTTAAAGCATGGTGTTCCATTGCTCTATAGGCCAGGAGCCCTGCACTGCTGTGCTTTCACCAGCATAACTTTGTTCATTCATTTGGACTTTTCTGCACTCCTCTGGACTAAAATGGAAGGGGTTCCCAGACTCAGGAGCTTAGAATTCATCCTTCAGCCCTCCTTTCACTTGTAGGAGAGTTCTTTTTTATTTGCAGCATGAAAAGTCACCCGCGCGTGAAATCTGGACAGCGTGGCATGGCCGGGTACGAGGCCTCGGCTAGCCCCATGAAACGCCTCAAAACTGACCACCCCCTCCCCTCCTGTCTACCCCCAGAGGAGGCCTACCAGAAGCTGGCCACCGAGACACTGGAGGAGCTTGACTGGTGCCTGGACCAGCTGGAGACGCTGCAGACCCGCCACTCTGTCAGCGAGATGGCCTCTAACAAGGTGAGTCAGTCTTCTAGCTTCCACTGCTTGATGGTGCATACCACACACTTTTTTCATGGTCTTCCTAAAAATTGCCAACATTCCACTGAAGGATTAAGTCACATCAGTTCTTATAGTCATCCCACACATATGCAACACAAACATTTAAACTCCAGTGCCAAGCCAGACCATGACAGACAATCCACATAAAATTACTTAAAATAGAGAAAGACTTATCTGAGTGTCTTGTGGCTTTCTTATGAAGTGCTTATTTTTACCTGGACTGATCGCAGTCGGAAATGAATATTTTAACTTAATGGCACAAATGCCAGCTTTCTATAAGTTACTGATTTTACTGTTTGTCAGGGTAGAGCAGGCAATGTAGGTTTAGCACAAGCTGACACTTATCAGCCAGAGAGTCAAGATGGCCACCCATGGGATGCGTTGTCTGGCAAATATACACAAACCACGTTACACACACACGACGTGTGTCAGGCACGTTTAGGATTCTCCATCACACCGCTCCAGGGGTCATCCTCCTCATCAGCTGACATGACACTCTCGTTCGGTAGCTCTCTCTGCTCTGTAAATGCACCGGTGTCTCCGATCAAAACAAGACAAGATGATTGTGATGCTATGTGAGTATTATTGACTGGCTCATCAACATGTGGACGTCTGCGTGTGTGCACGCGTGTGTGTGTGCATGTGTGTGCACGCACATTGGTATACACATGGATGATTCTTGCACTCTCATTGTCATTTGCATTATATCTCTGATGGTGGCTTCTGTGGAAGTCAGATTGCAGCGGTGTATGTGGATGTTTACACTGCATTGGCTGGTGATGCGGCTTTCTGCTTTGACTGTGGTTATACTGGTGTTGCATTGTGCTCGGTGCTATGATAGTAGATGGATATATATATATAATAAGAACGTGATGTTTACTGTGGTAAGTGTGGGGGTGGAGGGAGAAGGAAAAAAAGAGAGAGAAAGACAGAAAGAGGTGAAGAGAGAGAGGAATTCCCATCTATTATGCTGAAGGTCATGCACCATAATCTGCTTTCTGATCAGTGTGGATTAGATTCAGATTTGGATGCATTTTTGGCTTTGGCATAAAAAAAATAAATAAAAAACAATAATATTATTGCTGTTGAAAAACAGGGTGCTGCAGTGATATGCTTGCTATCTGCGATTCATATAATATAGCTCCAATGATGGAGCAGAGCAGCCATGTGAATCCAAAATGTAAACCATGATTATTCATGTCAGGTTATCTAACATTTCTTTTAAAACAATTACCTTGTATTGCTGAAAGGAAAATAAGAGCTTTCTAGTCAACGATAAGCTGGTTTATACTCTCTAAGCCAGGTGCTTTCTGGGCACTGTAGAATGGATGAAAGCAGCATTGTTTAGGATCGGGTACTCGCAAGACATTTGTTCTCAGGAACTTCGGGCCAATGGTGGTGTCATGCATACAGCAATAACCCATCATTCAGTCATGCATTCATTCTCTCCTTTACTCACTTACACACACACACATTTATACTTTTCTAGTCCTTCCACTTTCTAGTTTCTATGATCTACACTAATTCATCTAGTTTTTACACCTACAGTAGTTACCCTAATTTATACTCCTTAATTTACTTAGTTTCAACTTCTTTTACTGCGTTCCAATCAGCTAGTGGTTCTCTGCGAAATGAACTGTGCTGGGTGTTCAGCCATCTGAAATAAGATTTCAAACTGTAGGGAATGAAACTGCTCAGTTCAAGGGGAACTGTGAACGGTGTAGGGAACAAGTGTACAGTGGTTCCTCACTTCGCCGGGAGTTGACAAGCAAAATTTCCCATCAATCACTACAGCGCAAAAAGACACGAACCTCATGAGAGCTGGCATTAATTTCATGCACCGTTCATTATTCTGAAGTACGACATTATATAACTATTACTTAATAATAATAATAATAATACTTTGTAAGTAATCTAAAGTAAATATTTAAGCAATACATTAATACACAAATACTATTATCTACATAATATTAATCTTCTTAGGACTGAAAACGCCCATCTTGTATATGAATCAAATCACATTTATTTACAAGTATGCAGTTCAATAGTATTCGTTTTGTAATCAGTTTTTGTCTCAATATCTTATCAATATTTTATTTCAGTAGTGTGAAATATTTACAATGGCAGCAACAGGTATCTGAGGTAACAGGGTAATCAGGGTAACACATGGAGTAAGCGATCTCTCCATTAGTGACATTACATGGTGTTCCGAATGGAGTAATTTTGTCCAGGGAAGTTCCCTGCACAGGGAGCAGGGAGCATCAAGTGCACTTTAAAACACACTATTACCCAGGTTTCCACTATCTTGTCCTCCTACTTCCTAGTTCCTCTAGTTTGCACTTCTAGTTTATTCACCGAGTTTGCATGCTGTAACCTAGGATATGGTTAGCAATGACTAAGCACATTTCCTACTATTATTATTATTATTATTATTATTATTAATTATTATTAAGCAGATACATATTTCACAATTTTTGTGCTTTCTATACAGCATGTATGCCCTTGCTTGTTCATACATGTCAGATGATAATTATGCTTTGCACAGTTGCTCTAATTAGTCTGATCTTTTTCATGATCAGGTGGAATGTCTATATTTCTGTGATCATGCATCAGGTGTTACATTACTCAAATCAGGTTGTGTTAGAAATTTTAATGTTAAAAAACTATTTGTAATACCTGTCCCATTACCTCTGTTTGTTATTTCCACTCGTACATATGCGGGCACATACACAGCACACAGTCAGAAGAATCCCTAAACATGGCAAAGGATCTATAAATGTATGGCAGAGTGTGTATATAAATGCTTGTATGTAACAGGAACCAATTGATTCTGCAGTAGACGTGCTGAAATGTCAAGCGTTAAAACCTAGTTCAGTGGTCCCGACATTCCTTAATGTAGCTCAGAAGAAAAAGGGAATTAAATATGTTGACTTTAGAAACATGTGCTTCGATAATTCAACATATTTGTTTTGTTACCTTTAGTTACTAAGTCTATTTTAATAACAGGGTCTGGAGTATTTTCATTCTCACTGTAGCGCAGCCGATCCAAACCAATCAAAAAGCTGAGTGATCCTTGGTCCCTCCTCCTCTTCTGCCTGTTTTATATCTGTCCTTAAGCATGCCTCTGAAATGCTGGAATCAGCCAAGCGCAATGCATTCTTATTAACTGAATACCTACACACACGCATACAAAAACACCCACATAAACTGCAACAAACACACCCGTTCTGTCACTGAGGAGGCCTAAGCATGATCCTACATGCTCACAGTTGCTATGGAAACACAACAAACTGAGCCACCGGTAGACTGGGGGGCCAGACAGAGAGAAAACAGAGCGAGAGAGTGAGGGAAATGTCTAGGTCTTCTTCCTACTCATATATTCAGATAGATTAGTAATAAATGAGTATGATTTACAATAAAAGGGTTACAATAAGATTCAGAAGAGAGTAGGTGGCGCTTTTGGTGCGATGATTCAGTAAATGTATGACTCAGGCGTAAGACACATATGTGGCTATCCCTTTTCAGTGATGCTGGGACTCTAGTAGACTGCCTGTGCCAGGAAAGATATTTGATAACATCTTAGTCCTGGACCATTTTAGCTCTTTAAACCGTAAACAAGTCTGATTCTGAGGAATATAATCTGAAACCTGTTTTTAGACAGTGTTATTGTAGGCTCAGTAAGCACTGATCTTGTTGTTTGTGAAGTTTAGCATCTGTAATGTCTGATTGCCTGATAAGTTAAAGGAGTGTTATTTCCTGTAAGTGGGAGTTTTAAACCAAGTGAGAAGTCATAAAAGATGGTGTTTTTACACGACATACTATATTTCCACAAAATACACACACAAAAAAAAACTAATATTAGGATACAATCTGTCTGGCTATTTACACTTATAGATGGATGTAACGCACAAGTGCTGTCCTATACTTCCTCCCCACTTATACAACAGACCCTAGATTTAAATCCAACCAAAAATGTGTCCATAATCAATTTTTTCCATTCATATTTTCCAGTCACTTTTACATGGCCTTGATACTCTTACATTAAATGACAATGAACTAGGCTTTTATAGGATACATATGATTTTATTTTCATTATTAATACATTTTACTTCTAGTTAAAGAAATAAATGTATGCCATCTTGAGTTCATTATCTGTCAGCAGAGCTTTTATGCTGTTAGCATTTCCCCTTTACCTCTGTTTCACCAAATGCCACACCCTGCGGATTATGAAGCTGGTGGGTTCTTTGTGCCTGGCTACAAACCCAACGCAGAAGAAAGGCAAAGCCAAGCAAGGAGAAGTATAGAGCAAAGCAGAGAGGGAGAAAGAGATGACCGCAGAACACTCCTCCTTCCAGGACTGTGGCTGAGTGTTGAGAGGCATTCGGGGTTCTGCAAACACACGCTGTGGTGAAGGAGTCGCTGCCACTCTGCTGCTTCACTTCAGAGCCTTAACCACAAGGAAGGAAAAACCAAGCCATGGAGTTCTCAAAGACGCCGACGATAGCTTTAATCAAAGCCACCCGAGCTCCAGAGGAGTCCAGAGCCCCAGCCTGCTCCAGAAAACACCACACACCCGTTTTCAGAAAACCACCAAGGCCTGGTACCCTTTCAAAACAGTTACAGCGAGACCAATGTGCAGCACGTCCATTGTGTTTTTGGTAGTTGGTGGCTTCGCTGAAGTGCACTTAGTGCAGGAAAGCAGGAATACCGTATGATACCAACTGGATCAAGCAGGGGGTAGAAGTAGAATCAATTTAGCGTTTTCCTTCTTGTCATTCTAATATCGTCAAACCATCTAATTTGTGTTTAATTAATGATCACTACTCTCTCTGGAAATGGCAGCAAAATGCTGACTGATCTGATTTCACTCAGATCTGTGGAAGTAAAACGTGTCATTATAATACACAAATACTGGTCTGTTTACAATATTCACATAAAAAAAAACCCAGATGTGATTGGGTGTGTGTGTGTCTTAACATGTGTAGAGAAACTTAGTTAGCATTAAGAGAAGTGATGCAGGGCATGTGCTGTACATTTAGGGGTTTTATGATGAAGGCAGTTCATCCATTATTAATCTTTAGCACATACATTACATTTACATTTACATTTAGGCATTTGGCAGACGCTCTTATCCAGAGCGACTTACAAAAAGTGCTTTAATGTTT
>JAOVVA010000009.1:11635166-11649782 GCA_028565275.1 Leiocassis micropogon | reverse complement strand
GGGGTTAGTCCAAGTACTGGAGAAACTCAAGATGCGTCTTGAGTCGTCGTTACACTTACTGCCATTTTATTGGAATTGCTAATTGTTACATTCACAATTTTCACTAACGATAGTTCACGTTCAGCACATTACCATGCATGATGAATATGATCCCAAATCCCAGGGGCTTTATGGTGCATCGCAACAGATGGCGTGCAGTCATTAACTGTGTATCAACAAAGTGTATCTGTGTGGTAGATCTACCTGATAAAATGTAAACTCACTGCTTCAGTGAAACATAATTGTTTCTGTTTTGCTCATGTATGAATCCTGACGGCAAGGCTAATTGTTGAGGTGTGTGAAGGATTTTTTGTTCCCCGTCTGTTTCCAAAGGAATTTAACTAATCCTACCCACTCCTGCAGTAGCTCTTTATATCCCACCTGCTCCTACACTTCAATTTTTGTTTGCAATTATGCATAAATGAACTATTTCTCAAAATAATAATAATTATTTAAACCACCACAACTAGGGATTAATAAATGTATAATAAATGCGAAACTGAGATACATACAGTATATGTGACTGGCTGCTTCCACCTGCATGAGAGTTAACACTTATTCCAATGACTTTTTTTTATATATATAATTTTAGTATTTAGGTGACCCCCCAACACACCAAAAGAACACTGCCCAGAAACTGCACCCTGATTAATAGGAGCTAGGCTCATACTGTACACCATGGCCTGTTTGATGTTTTAGTTCCTTTGTCTTTCAACAGTATCTAATCTCCTTTAGATGGTTTTACTGTCTGTCACTCCTTTCAAGCACATGGTGTTGTTACTTTGCATACAGGACCTTCATTGACGCAAAAGCTAACACAAGAGCTGTGTTCGTCAGTCAAGCAGTGGCCATGCTATACCATGCTGCTTTCGGCCACATATTCAAATAGGCCCGAGATGGTACATAAAGCTAGCTGCTGGCAATGGACTTAATAAAGGGCCTTGTGATAGCTTCATTTGTTTTCCAAATGAACTCATTGGTGGTGTGCACATGAAAGATTCACAGCCAGGTTAAATGAATTCTAGGTGGGGTCTTGCTATCTCCATATGAATGCGCCACTGTTGTTTCTGCTGCTTTGCTTTCATTATGTGAATGAGAGGACATTGTGTTCTGTTAATTCAGCTTTGATACATCATGAGTGGAATTCCATCTGCAATTTAGATCATCGTCAAGTAAAAGCTTAAGTAGCACAGATACTAGCAAGGGCATATAAAAGATTTCATAGTCTGCAGAATATTTGTGAATCAACCCATCTGGTGGATAATAAAAGCTTGTATGAGTTAAGAGACAGGGTAGGAGAGAATGGTAATGGCTGTCCTTAAGGCTTTCACTCCCCCATCAACGTGCTTTAAGCACGCCATCCCCTCGCCTCTGCCTGTAATCAGTGGTGATTGGCTCGTCTGTGGGCTCGAGCTGCATCCAATACGAGTGCAGTCCCTTATTTGGAAGGTGTCGACAGGACTGATGCTTTTTTTTTCCCACAAGCACACCATCCTCCCTTCCCTGCCATTTTTTCCACAGCACAAGCGAGAATAATATGATCAACCTGCTCACAACATTTCTTTTGTGATGCTTCTGTCTTATCTAAAGTCAGATGATGCCATTTTGATGACTACTTTTTTTGCATGAGATAATGAACAAAAGCTGATCTGCAGATTTTTATTTCTTTATATACGAGCTGGCTGGTTGCGAAAATGCCTGAAGCAAATTATTTGCTCTCTGTCTCATTGGGATATATAAAGGTATGGCATATTGATTCTTCCTGGAGATCTGTATTACCATATATCCTACTGATTATAGATTTCTGTCTAATATTCACATTTTGTTGCTCTTAAGACTGCTGAATCACAAAAAACAAGAAATCTAGAATGTGGTGTTCTATGTGGTTGAGTTTCTCACAGATTTGACAACCTGTGAATAAAAAAAATAATAATTATGTATAATTAATGTTTTTTAAAATTCTCACACGGTTTAGAATGATATTTAGAATGGTCAGAATGATCTTTACTTTCTTAAGTGAAATTAAAAAAGTGAAAACAAATTTGTGAGCTGTCAAAATATTATTGGTAATTCTAAAAAGATTGAATTGTGTGTTCTACTACACCGATCAGCCATATCATTAAAACCAATGACAAGTGAGCTGAATAATGTTGATTATCTCATTATAATGCCATGTTTCAAGAGGTGGGATATATTATGCAGCAAATGAACAGTTAGTTCTCAATGCTGATATGTTGGAAGCAGGAAACAGTAGATATTAATCGAGAATATACCCTGGATGGGATGGCAGTACATTTTAGGGTGTCATACAGGCACACACATGCATATTCACATCTAGGTAAATTTGTAACATAGCCATGTACAGGCATGTTTTTTTGTTTTGTTTTGTTGTTTCTTTTGTGAGGGGGGGCACTAAAGAACCCAATAATCCTCAGAATGTCAGGAGAACATGTGGAACTCCACAAAGACAAAATCAAAAAGTGGTATGAAAATGTAAAGTTCAGACAGACAGTGATAAACAGAGAGACATGAACAGTAGCTATCGTTAGACCCTAAAAATCTAATACTGTTTTTTTTTTGTTTGTTTGTTTAATCATTCCTGAATATATCTCTTTCCATGTTTCTTTATTCCAGTTCAAGAGGATGCTGAACAGGGAGCTCACCCACCTGTCTGAGATGAGCCGATCTGGAAACCAGGTTTCTGAGTACATCTCCAACACTTTCTTAGGTAATTTGGCCATCGCCCTTCATCATGTTCATCATCGTCATCATTACTAACAACAGAATGATGTCTGTGTAAACAAACTTTCCTTAGTGAAAAAGTTTCACATACTGGAGGCAATAGGAAAACATTTAAATAGTGCACTGATTAGCCTGCTCTCTCTCTGGTCTCACTCACAGACAAGCAGCATGACGTGGAGATGCCCTCACCTCACACTCAAAAGGAGAAGGAGAAGAAAAAAAAGCCCATGTCACAAATAAGTGGCGTAAAGAAGCTAATGCACAGTACCAGCCTCACAAACTCTAACATCCCCCGCTTTGGGGTCAAAACGGATACTGAAGACTCCTTAGCCAAGGTGAAATATATAGGGTTCATTAGCTTTCGCGTTCATAGAGATTGCTTCCGGCCTTCCATTACACAAGACAGTAGCAAATAATTTTTTTAATTTCATTGCAGGAACTTGAAGACGTAAACAAATGGGGCCTTAATGTTTTCAGAGTCACAGATTTTTCCGGAAACAGGCCATTAACGGTGATGATGTACACAATATTTCAGGTAAGACCTTACTGAAAATTTATTTCCTCCCTGACAGCATTATACTTCCTGTCCAAGTCTTTAAGCTAACGTTACTGATATTATCTTTCTTTCACCAGGAGAGAGACTTGCTCAAAACGTTTAAAATTCCATTAGATACTTTTATAACTTACCTGATGACCCTAGAAGACCATTACCATGCTGACGTGGCATATCATAACAACATTCATGCTGCTGACGTAACGCAGTCCACACACGTGCTGCTTTCCACGCCTGCTTTAGAGGTAAAATGGCCACCAGTGACTTTCACCCCCCGCCCCCCAAAGACTTCATTGGGTAGTTTATTTTAAATCCATTAGCTGCAATGCGCGTGAGAACTTGTTGAACACTTGGGTGATGCAGTGTTTCTAATTTTGGGTCTACACTTCTAATCTTCTCACAGGCCGTTTTCACAGACCTTGAAATTCTTGCTGCCATTTTTGCCAGTGCTATTCATGACGTTGACCACCCGGGTGTCTCAAACCAGTTCCTCATTAACACCAGTGAGTATTTTTCTTCATATCACGGACACAAATAGTTCCCTTCCCACGCCTTTCATTATTGCGTGAGACAAGGCTTTGTGGCATTCGTGTTTTTGCATTCAAAGTCCATCGCACCTCAGATGTTCCCACCTACAAGCTGTACTTCACATTTAGACACAGCTAGATGCAAGACAGGAAGTGACTTTCTGCGAAAAGAAAACCTTGTGTTAAAAGGCAGGTTCTATCTTGTTTCTGTCTTTCTCAAGAAATTTTCTAACAAATTTGAACTTGGTTGTATATTCTCAAAGCATGTTTATAACAGTTGCTTTTGTGCTGTACAGTATCATTAATGACTATCATCATGATCATTAGTCATGCAGTGGGTTTGTAAGCAGGCAATACAGTAACTACAATTGCCTCCTTGTTGTGTGGGAAAAGGTTTAGGTACCTTGCAGATATATTTAACTACCAAGCTTTATGACCTCATGTAAGGATTTACCTCTGCTTACATAACAGTGTGACATAAGAGGTAGTGCGAGCAGAGATGGCAGATAAGCAAGATTGAGGCTTCATGGTCATGCCGCATGTCCATTTATAATTGGAGTCTGGAGCAGAGCTTATCTGCTACCCCTTACATCACTGTCTCTTATCCTTTTCTGACAGTGACAAAGTGCTGCCACCGAAACAGCTATTCACCACAGACACACACACACACACACAGGCACAAGTCATCTATTAGTTCTAGCCTAATTAGTAATATATGTACCAGCTGACTTGCACAAGGCCCTGAAATGTCTAGAAGCAAACTGTCAAGGCAGGTGGCCATATTTGTATAACCTTGAAAAAAAAATCTTTTGGGTTTCACATGATCATCTGATTTAAATTTCATGATGATAAAGGAACATTTTTAGGAACATTCCCAGGAAATATAAATCATATCATTGTCTGATTTATAGTATGCTTCTGAATACCCGTCACAGTCAGAGTCATGAATGTGTGTGTGTGTGTGTGTGTGTGTGTGTGTATGTTTGTAGACTCGGAGTTGGCCCTCATGTACAATGACTCATCAGTGCTGGAAAACCATCACCTGGCAGTAGGCTTTAAGCTGCTCCAGGAAGAGAACTGTGACATCTTCCAGAACCTTACCAAAAAACAGAGACAATCCCTCCGGAAGATGGTGATCGACATCGTAAGTGCAGCTGACTAGATGCAGATGAACATTGTGTGAATCACCAATGACAGTAGTCTTAATAATTAGTCTTTTGTGTGTGTGTTTTTTTTCTTTTTAATCCTAGGTATTAGCCACTGATATGTCCAAACACATGAACTTACTGGCTGACTTGAAAACGATGGTCGAGACAAAGAAGGTGACGAGTTCTGGAGTCCTGCTCTTGGATAATTATTCAGACAGGATACAAGTAAGATCACTACCGATTAGGCTGTATGCTTTTGTGCATGGTCATGTTCTTAGCAGATTAAGAAATACACAAGGTAACCATTGAATTTAACCACTGTTACACAAGGAAACCATTGAATTTAACCACTGTTAAATTCACATATGCTTGTTGAAAATCCTATTCCTGGGGGTTATAATAACCTTCAAGCATTACTGAGGGTGAGGTATAGAATCTGGTTAAGGATGCCCAGCATGTAGTCACTATTCTAGTTTATGCCAGAAATGTTCATTGGCATTGATGTCCATGCATACAGTACCAAACCTTGGCAAATTATATATCATGCTGAAAGAGGTTTGGGACTCTCTCAGTGAATGGAAATTTAATGCTTGATCATAGTAAGTCTACACAGTTCTGTACTTCCAGTTTGAAGAAAGGCCTACATCTAGGTATGATGATCAGGTGTCCTCATAATTTTTGCCATATTGTGTATACTGTATATGCTAGGTTTTTCTGGGTCAGACATGAATCTAAGGCTTTGTATGGTTCCGTCATGGTGACTTGTGATTGAGGATGGGCAGACTTATTGAGTCTGTAAAAGATAGTGAGAATAGAACAGCACAGTGTAAAAAGTACAAGCCATAATATTAACCCCAAGACACAGTCTGTAAAAATAGTCATTAATAAAAGACAGTAAACTTTATGTGGAAGATATAGGTGATTATTATTATCTTTTCACCTATTTTAAAAACCTAACCTAGGGTTAGGGTTAGGAATGTTTTATTCCTTTAATGTTAGAAATTAGAGTCAAATTCTGTCCTTTGCATATCCTATTGGGTTGTTAGTACGCTGAGGTCAGAGTGCCATAAAGGCTGCCCTCAAGAGCGCACCAGTGGCATGAGGGCAGTACCAGGGCTTGAAGTCCACCACAATGCCATCACCATTTCCTAATGATAATAAAGGATAATGGTTAGGGTTAGCTTTGATTATAGTTGATGCGTAGTGACTAACTGATGTGTGAAAATTAATCCTTCATGCCACTCTTTCACAATACAAGTCCTGGAATGCCATCAGGGGAAAAAAAATCCATGCATGTGAAAACCTGGTCATTCAGGTCATCAGTCGACTTAATTTTATTGGTCCGTAAAAAAAATTCAGCTAATTTTAATGTATTCTTACCTTGATCCAGGTCAATACTTTGACGCTTCTGACATGGTGACTCATTTCTGGCCAGGGATTGTATTTGACCATGTGGTGTATATATATTTGGTGTGTAACAGGTGCTGCAGAACATGGTGCACTGTGCAGACCTGAGTAACCCTACCAAACCACTGCAGCTATACCGGCAGTGGACAGACCGCATCATGGAAGAGTTCTTTAGCCAGGGTGACCGTGAGCGGGAGCGAGGCATGGAGATCAGTCCCATGTGTGATAAACACAATGCATCTGTTGAGAAATCCCAGGTACTGAATTTAAATGCATCACACCTTCCTTTTCCATTTTTCTGGCAATACTTTATCTGGATAGGCCAATGTATACATGATACAAACAGTCAACAACTGTCGACATCATGTGAAGGGACTGCAATACACATTAGCATGCTTAATATGCAATTTTGTCAGGCGTTCACATTTGTAACAGAAAAGTTTTTTTTTTTTTTAAATAAGGGCAGGAGTGTAGTAGTACATGGTAGTAGTACATCAGCACTATTGCTTGCGACAAGAAAAAGATTCCATTCTTTATTTGTAAAAAAAAAGTCAATTCTGTCCCATCTCGGCTGTTCCGTAGGTGGGCTTTATCGACTACATTGTCCACCCCCTGTGGGAGACATGGGCTGACCTGGTGCACCCAGATGCTCAGGACATCCTGGACACACTGGAGGACAACAGAGAGTGGTACCAGAGCACCATCCCTCAGAGCCCTTCTCCTGCACCAGAGCAGAATGACGAGAGCGGACGACCCGCTGTAACGAACACCACAGACAAGTTCCAGTTCGAGCTCACACTGGAGGAGGACGGAGAAACAGACACGGAAAAGGACAGCGGCAGTCAGGCTGAAGAAGAGGAAGAGGAGGAGGACGACGACGATGACTCCAAAACACTCTGCACGCAGAACTCTGATTGTACTGAGATTCCGCTGGATGGACAGGCAGAGGGAGAGGAAGGAGAGGAGGAAGTGCAGGTGTGTGAGGAAGCTTCTGTGGAACCAAGTATGGTAGAGGAAGAAGAGGAGGAGGAAGGAACGTAGCAGTGCAAGACTCATTCACCCACTGCTAGCCATGTCTCAGTGAAATGCACACGCAGAGGGAAGATTAATAATGGCGGGAGGAGGAAAGTTCCAAAGCGCACCTTGCACTCCACAACCTCAGCCGCTGCTCTCTCTCCTGGACACTCGAGGACACACATACTCTGGTACATTGTCCTTTTTTGCACTCAGGAATAACATTTTATTTTTCTTTGCTGTCTTATTTGTTAATTCCTACCATCACCCTATCCCCCTCCCCCCAAAGTCTGTGCAACTGGGCCCTCATATGAGGGTGGTGTGTGTGTATGTGTGTGTGCACACTCCCTGGCACATGGTTGGAACCCGAACCAACGTGCTTTCATCCCCTTTGTTTGGGCAGCAGTAAGAAAGATCTGAAAGACACACCCACGCACACACACACTCATGGCACAAGGAGGTGAAGAGAGCTGGACTGCAGCAGGTATGGCCACGAGGGGAAAACAGGACGTGTATTGGAATGTGTTCTCTGGCTTTTTCTACATTTAAGTCTTCCTGAAAACCTGACTAAACACACACACACACATTATATACTGTATACACACACAGCTCAGTGCTGTCATGGCCTCTTTCTGTGTGTGTGTGGTTTTTTTTTTGGGGGGGGGGGGGGGGGGGGTGTCGGACACATTGAGAACCTTTTTACATGAATGCTTGTTTTCTTACAGAAACAGCAAAGAAAATTTCTAGTAACAAGTAACTTGCAAGTATGTGTTTGTGTTGGGCAGCGGGTTTAACGCTCTACTTTATAACTTCATTCAACACTGCTGTGTCTGTTTCATTAATCGCACACAATCTCTTCAGTCAAGTTTCATTCCTATTTTTCTTTTTTTCTTTCATTCAGCTCTAGTGAGCCTCAGCCAGAACTGATTTTTTTTGTATGCCACAAAGCATACATTATTTCTTCTGGACTTTTGCTTGTACATTATATTTGAGTGGACGCACATTTAAAATGAACCTCATTATATCAAACCTACATTACACACGTTGCCAGGAACGTCAACGAGGCCATTAGATCAAACGCTTTTCTATTTCCTGTTACGCAAACATTTAGACTGTTTTTGCCAACATCCTGTGCTGAGTTTGTCTTGCGTCAGATCTCATTTAGCATTTACTTTTCTACGAGACAAGCAATTTTCTGAGACACATGAACTGTACATTTCGGTGTGTTAGAAGCTTGGGCTTTTCTAACCCACCTGAATCGTGTTCCTTATGATATGCCTTTTATATTTCACTCTGCCGGATCTCATCTCAAACATAGTACACGCGACAAATAGAGCTTTCCATTCAAATTTACCTGTACGTACTGCTCGGATTGAAGGTCTATCTAAAAACCCATTGAATAAATTCTCATTGATCATATCTCACACACACAGCATTGCTGTGCGATGGTGTTTGGGCAGTGAATCACCCAGTCTGATTGAGAGCTTACTTAGGGCTAGAACTCGAGTCTCACTTTTCATGCCAAACACACACTCACGCACTGTTCTTGCACTATAGGACTCTCAGCACTTAGCCAAGTGGCTGTTCATTTCTCTATATTTATACGTTTATGGTTTTTATTTATTGGTTTGTATGTTCTAGTGGCTGTATATATGAAGCAGTACTGTAGAACATAAACTGTAGCATAGACGGCATGTTACTTGCAAGTTACTTTCTTTCGTTCTTTTTCCTCCACATGGTGAGTGTGTACATAGAACAAACATTTATAAGAAGAAGATTCTTCACTAAAACTTGAATCTTGGCTTTTAAGTTGTAGTGATTTGTTTAGATGTTTTTACTTTTTTATTTAAGTTTTGTGCCATTTTTTTTTGCCTCACCAAAATGACCTTACCTGTTATGGGTTTTGTTTTGTCTCTGTTTACAGACATGTATTTATTGCATTGTATATACTGTAATGTTTATTGTAAATGATAAGCGATTCTTACTCTATCATCCCTAATGGCGATGGTGTTGCTGTATTTAGTAAACTCTTGTTGAGAGAATGTTTATTATAGCTATTATACAATGTAAAGATTCTGTAAAAAAAATGAAAATGGAAGTAGTCACCTTTGAGCTTGTTTAATGAAGAACCAGGGGAAAGCCAAACAATATGATGCCACTGGTGTTTGGCCCCAGGGCTGTGCCTTAACTTCAGCGTCTTTAGATTTCTCTGTATTCGTCCCTCTTTCCTGATAAGGAAGCAGTAGTGCACATGGGGAAGTCCTGTCCGTTTTGCTACCTGGTTATCAGAGTAAGTGCTATGTTGTAAAGCTATGGTTCTGTATACTGCTGCAGTTTTTTTGCATCGAGACTGGCACAAAAGCAAACATTCTTCGTTCATTGCCTGGCTTTGAATGCCACACGCAATGCACCCCAATGCAATAGACACATGTAGGAGAACGGTGGGCTCGCCAGCTGCATAGATCCACCCTTCCGTTGTACTTTCATGCTGTTCTGAAATGTGTTCAGGTACTGTGTGCTGCCGTTGTCTCATCCAGCCTTGTAGATGTGCTCATGCACTACGCAAAACTTTAGAGTTTGTGTGTCAAGAGCCTTTTTTTTTCTGACACGCATACTGTAGATTATAGCAGCCCTGGACCAAAGCCAGTCATGGCTATTATTATTATTATTATTACTACTACTTGTATTTTTCAGTGTCATTAAAAGGTACATAAACTGGTACTTCAGAATTTAACTCATTAGGTTACATCTTTCAATGACCTTAAACTTTTTACACTTCTTTCACTGGATACATTGTGGTTTGACAGAACTGTAGATTCTGCTTCACTCCGTTTGAAGAACATTTAAACAAGAGGAAACATTTTTATATGCAACATAAAAAATAAAAGCATGAGTTCATTAAGTGTTTGTGCTGCACGTGTTTTAAAGTAGGAACTCTGACTTACAGCCTTTCAGTGAGATTTCATCATTTAAATAAATCAAGACTCTGCATGTGGTGATAAGAAACAGCGCCCCCTGCCTCCAGAGAACCTGCATCACTCTGCCTGAGGTAGTAAAACACTCACCCTTACTGTCTCACTATCTCACACATTGTCTCACTCTCACTGACTAACTCCCTCTTACTGCCTCACTCACTCTGTCTAACACACTTTCAATGTCTCATTCTCACTCTTGACATCTAACACACTCTCATTGTCTCACTCACTCTTAATGCAATGTCTCACTACCTCAAACTCCTTGCCTCACATGCTCCCTCTGCCTCACTCGCTCTCAACCACTGTATCTCTCACTCACTATCCCTCTCAGTCTCACTCACTCATTGTCTTACTCACTCACTGTCTCCCCAATACTCTTTGCTGCATTCCCTTACTCACAGTCTACAGCGCACTCAGTGTCTCTCACACTGTTTACAGCACTTTTACTCTCACTCACTCATTATCTCCCACTCACACACTCACTCACACTTCTACCTAGTGGTGCATGGAAGATCTGAGCCCACAGCCTCCACAAAAAAAATATAGACATGTTTTTATAAAATCTCGATCTCATATTTGATAACAGTTTTATGGTGCGAAATTCAAGGCAGCAGCAACAGCATTTAGCTGCTGTGTCTTGTCAGTTGCTGCAATGGCCTATTTATTTTAGAAACCACAGAGGCAATGCTGTGCAGTGCCATTTTTAAAAGAAATTAATTAATTAAAAATCATCAGAATATGTAGATATTGGCAAACCAAATGACCAACCACTACTTCTAGCTTCCTAGACAGCTTTCCAATATTTATACAGACAGATAAGAATTCTTCTGTTATACATTAAACTGGAAGGCCTAAAGATCCAATGTTAATAAGAATTTACTTACGTCAAAACAAAATGTCTTGTCAAAACAAAAACCTGGAAAAGCTGATTTGTACTACTATAGTAGATCTATTTCTCTTTTACTTTAAAGAATAAAATGTATTCATTTTCTATACCACTTATCCTGTAGAGGGTCACGGGGGCCTGGAGCCTATCCCAGGAGACTTTGGGCACGAGGCGGGGTACACACTGGACAGGGTACTAATCCATCATAAGGTATACAAATGAGTATGAGTAATTTGGGAATGCCAGTTAGCCTAACCTGCATGTCTTTGGACAGTTAGGGGAAACCCTCCAAGCACAGGGATAACATGCAAACTTCACGGCCACAGATCTGAGGCAGGAACCAAACCCTCAAACCTGGAGGTGCGCGGCCACAGTGAACAGTAACCTAGCTACCCAGTGATGAAAACTTCAAAGCAATTTTGTAAGTCGCTCTGGATAAGAGCATCTGCCAAATACTTAAATTTAAATATTATTTCTCATAGATGATTATGGAATACAGTCATAGGACGCTGACAGTTTTTTTTTCATTTAACATCACATTCTTCTTGGCATAGAATGTTCTGCTGTATATGATGTAATTCCTTCCTGCCCATAGGCACAATTGCCAAGTTGCCTCTGTGCCCCTTGTAGAGCTTCAAAAGTGCCTTGGTGCCCCTAATATTATTAGGACAGTAAAGGTAATTACTGCAGTGCCCTTTGGGACCATGTCTATAAAAATTCCCCAGGAGATGACCTACCATACATATATATACTGGGTCGTATATAATTTTTCAAGGTTTTTGTTTCCTGTGTGCCTTTTTATCAATCTTCCATGAAGAATGGAAGCCACGTTGGAGTGCTTTGAAAGTATAAATCACATGAGGTCCCCAGATAATACTAATCCCGTGCGAATATGGCTTTTGATGATGAAGATGGGGTAATCTTTACCAGAGTATAAAGCAATAACAAAAAATGTGACATTCTCTTTTCATTCTGCCAGTGAGTGAACAAACACGTACGGTAAGAACACTACCATGTAAGGGCACCACTAGAGGATATGGGCCTCTTCACAAGTCTAATAAACCAGGTGTACAGCCATAATGAAGCTAGGCCTCCAGGTAGCTCTGTGTTCAGCTTTGCATCTGCTGTTAACCTTACCTGCACACCATCTTTAGCTGGGGTCGGGGTTTGGGAGACACTGACGTCACGCGTGACACAGCAGAGCAGAACTGATTTAGACAGGAAACATGAATGAAGTTAATAAAGCTGCAAGATCTTAACTCCTTGTATGAGGTGAATTGATGATACAGCCGCAGCACAGCGTTAATTATATAATCATCTGTTGGACTTAGCAAAGCTTGCTAACGTTAGCATTAGCGTAATATTGATAATAGGAGTAAACAAATATGAACGTAAAAAACAGACCTTCTGCTGAATAAGTATCAGTAATATCATCTCTCTCTCTCTCTCTATTAATGTTAAGTAACGTTTACTTTAATTATGTTTTTTCCCCCTGCTAACCAGTATTGAATTTCGGTATTTTGCGCACGTGCCGGATTTAAATAGAGACTGGCTAACCGACATTGGGGGGGGGGGGGACTCACCCAGAAAACACCCAGAAAATAGTATGATTAGCGTTTTTACATCAATGGCTTACCAATAAAATGTTTTAAAAATCCATTTTTAGGGGCCATTTGGAAACCTATCCTCTAAAACCGCACCACCACTTTTACGACGCTCCCGCCGCCGTGTCTGATAAAAATGTTCAGGTAGATTTAAGTAGAATCTACAACGTAGTGTAGTGCTGCCACCTAGCGGACACGTTCATTACATGCCACAGTTTGAAGCTAAACTGTATGTGTATCTCTCACTCACTCATCTTCTATTAGTGATGGGTCGTTCATGAACGATTCGTTCTTTTTGAACGAATCTTCGCAAAATCAAATCATCGCAAAACCTCCGTAGGTTATGTACAGGAAACCGAATTGAGCGATTCTTCCTCAATGACTCTTCTACTCCGAGTCGTTCGTTCTTTTGTCACGTGATTCCCATAGACGCTATGCGGTGCAATAGATTCAAAAGAACAAACGACTCAGACTGGAAGGTATGAGAGGTGATTACTGGAACTATAACTAACACCCTGGACAGGGTGCCAATTCATCGCAGGTACACACATACACACCCATTCATCTTCTGTACCGCTTTATTCAGGGTTATTCAGGGTTGCGGGGACCTGGAGCAGACAGGCATTGAGCCAGGCCAGGGAATCGAACCCAGACCCTTGAGGTGCAAGGTGACAGTGCTAACCACTATACCACCGTGCCATGCCTTGTATGTGTATGTAAATATATAAAAGACCTACAGTTTTAAAGTTGCTCTGACCCAGTCCTCTAGCCATTACAAATGCTGGTTCCAATAGAAAGGTTTCATAATACCTTTCTATTGGGGGGGGGGATCTACTCAATATTAAGTAGGTGGCCATAATGTTATGGCTGATACACACAAAAGGGTCAAAATTATACAGTATTAACTGCACTATTTTGTTATATACCCAGTGCAATTATTTATCGTTACTTTGTGACTTCGTTAAGCTACCTGTTTGGTCCCCCGAAAGCAGTCCTAGGAGGATAAAGATTCACTTCTGATAAGGAATTGAAGACAGCAATGCATTCATGGGTCGCATCTCAACCTAAAACACTACAACCAGATTGTGAATACTTTTTAAATCACCCTAGTATATATAGTACATTATATGGAAAAAAGTATTTGACATTGTCTCCAAACGGATATATTTTAATAAGGAGTTGGTCCCCCCCTTTTGCAGCTATAACAGCTTCCACTCTTCTTGGAAGGCTGTCCACAACATTTTGGAGTGTTTCTGTGGGAATATGTGCCCATTCATTCTGTAGAGCATTTATGAGATCAGGTACCGATGTTAGACGAGAAGGCCTGGCTTGCAATCTTTGTTCCAGTTCATCCCAAAGGTGCTCACAGTCATGTTGGTATAGAAACGGGTCTTCCCCAAACTGTTGCCACAAAGTTGGAAGCATAGCATTGTACAAAATGTCTTGGTATGCCAAAGCATTAAAGTTGCCCTTCGCTGAAGATTAGCGGCCTGATGGAAACGCATGAGTTAAATGATTAACAAGTTTGGACAAATACTTTTGTCCATATATAGTGTATTAATGTATATAACTTGACATGTTTTGCATAAATTGCACAACCACGTTTTGAGTAAACTAATATGGCTTCCAGAGGTGGAAAGTAAGGAATTACATTTACTCGCATTACTGTAATTGAGTAGATTTTTTGTGTACTTCTACTTTTTAAAGTAGTTTTTAAAATC
>JAOVVA010000009.1:11610798-11623995 GCA_028565275.1 Leiocassis micropogon | reverse complement strand
TGTTGTAGAATGTAGAAAATAAATCACTAAACAAAAACAAAGAAATTTGCAAGTGACCCCAAACTTTTGAACGGTAGCGTATATATTATTTATTATATAGTTTTTTTTTCAGTTGAAGCATTGGTCATCTCCCACATGTGTACTTTTTTATTAAATTTTATGTATTAGATTTTTTTTTTCTGTACACTCTACACGATTGATGATTTTGTGTTACTATCCTTGCTAATGGATGTTTTCTGGATCGATCAATCGATCTATCTATCTATCTATCCATCCATAGTATTTATCTATCTGCATCCCTTCATGGCCGCATCTCAATCTCCCAATGGCTATATACACCATGATGATGCCATGTCATACAGCACAAATCGAGATCACTTAAATGCTTGGTGGAGTTGCATCGCAAAAAAATGTACAGTAGAAATCACCGCTATGTTTAATAGTGAAAGTAGGAGTATTTCCACAAACACACTGTGACGATCTGGGTTTGCTTCAGTTGGTCAGGTCTAGCCTCAGGAACATGATGTGGCAATAAATTATGCTTTATACACTCACCCTGGACATTTTTCCATATTTTTCATATTTGTATAGCCATTATTGTCTATATTTTGTACAGCTAAGGTTTTAAAAAAATATATATCCTATATTTTGTTCTTCTATTGTTTTTTCTGCAGCTAAGTTTTTCTATATTTTATTCTTATTCTATTTCATAATTTATTTCTTATTGATAATCTTGATTCTAAGGTCACGAGCAGTCGTTTAAGCATTTCACTGCATATCGTACTGTGCATGACTGTGTACGTGACAAATAAAATTTGAATTTAAATTTAAAATTAAACCAGCTGATGACCTGAATGTTCTGAATGACGAGGCTATCACATCTATGGAGTTCTTCCATGTAGGCATAGAGGTATATTCCAGGACTTAAATGGTGAAAGAGTGGTTCTGGGAGCATAAGGAATCATTTTCATACATGGAACTGGTCATCACATTACACAGAGTAATCAATAGGGACAACCAAAATATTAGTCTGTGTGATATTTATTCAATTATTTATTTATTGGACAGGCAGTGCATCAAATATGTATACAACGACATTAAGCTCAGTCTCTGAAAAGACATACCAAAGACTTTTGCATTCAGTCTTTTGTCTGGGATAGTAAGCTAAAAATAACAAAGAAATGTAGAAATAAACCTATTGTGTTTCTCAAGCCTCAAGGCACTTGCATCAAAACCACTACTGACTATAAAATGTATTATCCAAAAAAAATCCATTCAAATGAATAGCAGCTATAGGGACATTTGAATCAGAGAGACCGAGCATCATTTCAATTGATTGCTCTCAGGGAGAGGTATTTGAAAATGTAAAAAAAAAAAATCCCCTCGGTGTTACCATGGAGATTGGGTTTAGCAGTGGGGAGTACAAAATAAGCCGGACAGAACGAGGTGAAGCGAGTATGGGAGGCAAAATTATTGACTTCGGGATGCTGTAAATATACAGATTATATGCATTCATTCACCGTCTACTGTACAGAGGCATCGGAAACAGATCAGTAACAAGAACTGGCTTTAAACAAATGCTGCAATATCTGTGTTATGAAATGTCAGAAATGCAATTTTATACCATAATCTCAGTCGAATTCAACAATAAAAATCTTTCCTAAATAACTGTTAGTTTATAAATTTCTGTGATTTTTGCTGGTCACACAGCAATATACTGTATTAGTGCAAAAGGTTAAGGTTAAAGTGAATGGTTTATGACTTTAAGCACCTAGTAGGATTTCTATAGCTCTTATACAGACCTCCTTAGACTTGCATTTACATTTAAAATGCATTTACATCCAGACCTGTCCTGCAGCAGCACAACTGTCAGAAGTCACTATTCTATTATTATCCATCTAGTTTTCTTTCATTGATATAGAATAACAAGAATTTAAGATTTTTGGAGGCAGGGACTGTGCAAGAATTAACATGTCAGAGATTTAGCATTATTGTTTGACCTTCATGTCATTCATTCATCTTCTATACCGCTTATTATGTAAAGGGTCAGGGGAAGCTTGGAGCCCGTCCCAGGAGACTTCGGGAAAAAGACAGGGTACAACCTGGACAGGGTGCCAATCCATTGCAGGACACACACACTCATTCACACGCTACTCGCAATTTGGGAATTCCAATTAGCCGAATCTGCATTTTTTTGTGCTGTGGGAGGAAACCAGAGTACAGGGAGAACAGGAAAACTCCACGCACACAGACCCGAGGTTGGAACTGAACCCTTGACGCTGGAGGTTAGAGGCCACAGTGCTAACCACTACACTACCATGCCTGTGATCCACATTATAACAGATTTAAAATAAATAAATAAATAAATAAATAAATATGAATATCCAGTCTGAGTTTAATTCAGTAGTGCAAAAGGGTTTCAAACAGCCACGGCACCTCGCGCTCATTTCTATACCCGGATTGATTGCCCTTGCACTTTACAAAAAGGATACTACTGAAACACTATAAGATTTTTTTGTAGTGTAAAAAGATGCTGTAATGTCTCCTCTTGATACTTCCACAGAACCCAGATTGGAGACTGCTTGACTTTGATCATTAATAGTGAAATACTTCCAGAGCTTATTTCATGTCATCTCTTCATTAGTGCTACAGAATATCCAGATTTACTTCCATGTTGTTTCATATCAGATGTTGATATCTTGGGATTTTTCACAAACATGATTACTGATACCTTCTGTTTTGTTACTGTATATATTTATGTCTTATTACCTGCAAGAGTTTAAATAAACTTCTCTCTCTCTCTCTCTATCTCCCACTCCAAATATGATAGTATCTAGGCTGAAATTCTAAATATAAATGTGCATCGCCATAAAGAACTATGGCACTTATGTAAGAGTAAAAACTGCTGACAGAAACAGAACTGCAAATTTAGCTGTAAATAAATAGATCTGTTTCCACGTATAGATACATCCACACCCCATCCTCTCTTCACTATTAGGTAAATAGCACATCAGTTTGAGACTAAAGATGTATGTGTGTGTGTGTGTGTGTGTGTGTATGTATGTATCTATCTATCAATCAATCAATCAATCAAGCACTTTTTTTCATGTTTGAAAGTTCCTGCAAGACTACATTAAAATGGATGAGTTCAAGTGGCTGAAAGGAAACTGGAATGCAATAAAAACAATATAAGCAGCAAAACAGTCCACAACTATTTTATATATCACGAAATTTAAGCCCATGTTAATGTTAAGCAACATTAGTTTAACCCAGCTGAAAGTACTACAGCGGATGCCCTGTCACTATTTGTACTTGCATGTGTATTTAAATCACACAGGCCTAAATGTACACTGTCTAGCACTAGAGGTCAGCCAGTGATGTTCTGGCATACAGATGGACTTCCAATTTACCACAAAGGTGTCGAGTGGGTTAAGCTCAGGGCTCCGTGCAAACCATATAACTACAGACCTACTCGAACAAGTTTGGGCCCCAGAGTTCCAGTAAAGGATCTCACATACAGTACAAGCTGTAATATGTTTTTTATTATAAAAAACAAAGCGGGAAGTCTGGAATGGGACGCCCAACAATGTGTTTTTAAAAACTTCACTTTTTTAAAAGCACATTCTTATATTTTGTATGAAAAAGAAATCTGTAAATAACTTAAAAATGATCAAGATAACTTTAAGCAATTATTTTATTAATATTCATGTCCTAAAATCATTGTTTCAATGTTTGAAATGAATGAGTGTTCACATAAATATGATGTGTCATGGTTCGGTAGTAGATCATTTACACAGATGCTAAAATGCTGCATTTCATATCGAGGAGTGAAAAAAGAGAGAATTGAAATAGAATTGAAATAGAATGAACAGACACATTTGGAGGGCTTATAAGATCTCTGTTGACTTGTGAAAAAAAATGTGAGCTTTAATGTCAAATCTATAAAGAACGCAAGCAAGCTAAAGGAAATCATTTGCATGCCGTGTTCAGATGGCCTTAATTGCTTAAAGTGATGTCTATAATCAAATAATTCCTCCCCTGTGATTAAAAATCTACAGTTTCTACTACACATACATAATTATCAGTGACCTAACAGTGAATTTCAGCAGGTGTCTTTTCCCTTAGAGCAGAAATGTTTGCGTGACATATGGTTATTACATTATTGTATTGTGAACTTACTTATAAAATGCAATGATTAGGATTAGGACTTATACCTGGAGGTGGAATTTAATCATCTTTTCATTGAACTGTTGATTGACTTTGATTAGATTATTGAAACCCAATGGATGACGGTTTGGAGAATACCACGTACGTGCTTTGCTCCAACGCCATTCATGGGACAGATGGTGGATTCTTTCGGCTTTGTAAAAGAGAACAGGAAGACGCGTTTCAAATTCATTTCCTGTATAACAGTAATGTGGTGCAGTAGTTAAGATAATGAAAGCTGAGCTATTCAATGTGTGGCCCTTAGCCTAAAAGACCAGGTCAGCTTGCACTCCATCTGTGAGATTCACGCGCCTGGTACCAACCCAAGCCTTCATCCACCCCCATGCGGCTTTATTGATCCCTTCGCCCTTTATCCTTTCATTGGGCCAATAAAATACCATCAGACATTGTAAGTGCACATCACTGTGACAGGCTGAAGCTTCCCCCAGCATCTATGCTCTGAGAATGGAGCACTGGGAGGGTGAAACAAGGACATATTTTTTAATGAGCAAATGAAAGTCTTTCAACTTCCAGAGTTAAATGTAGCTGCTGCCAGAAAACAATCTGATGACCTGCTCAGAAAAAGCTACACAAGAGCAGTTCAATAATACATAATATTTAAAAACAAAAATCATTGTAGTAAATATCATATGAGTGATAAATAAATAAATCAAAACAGTTTTATCTTTCGTGAACTGCTGTAGTAGGATGCAAAAAAGAAAAGTGGAGCAGCACCTTGGACAGCTCTTCAGGGGAATGGATATGGAACAAAACCGAGAGCGCTGCGATCTGAGCACATCAGAGCGACGGGAAAAACAACATGAAAGGGCAGAATTATAGGTCAATGCTTAAACTTGCAGAAGGAAGATAAAGGAAATGTAGCAGCTGATGCTTCGCAATAAAAGGTGTGATAGAGAAAACACTCGCCAGAAATAGATAGAAAAAATAGAGAGTCTTAGGAAAAAAAAAAAAAAACAGAGCTAATTCCTGAGCTTAAAATGGTTTTTCAGATTGTCTGGAAACAAACTCTCCTGAGATAAAGTCTCCCCCCGACCCTGTATAGCATAAGAAGTGTAAAAAAAATACATGAATTCATTAATATTTAAAAAATACATTGTGTGAAATGATTCTGAACTGAAAACTGACCCAACAGTTCTGAATTCTGTAATAGTCATTTACAGACTTGCGGGCTTCTTTAAAACGTTTGCACCATTCAATTGTTTTACTGCTGCTAAACTTGTGTCTCATCATCGTACTGTGCTTAACGTCTGAAAATGTTAATCGGCCTTTTTTGCCCCTTCATTCACAATAAATTTCATCACAGGTTCCAATTTGTCTATGACAAAAAAAAACAGTGCTTCCAGATACACTATATTTCACCTGCTGAATCAGGATTTGCCAAATGGTAAAGCATGAATGTAAAAGCATCGTATAACAGCTGCACTTACGCCTACACTTTTCACGCAGACTGCTCTATGGGATGGTGTTCAAAATGGCCTGCTTACTGGAATAGTCTTAAAAACGCTTATTTGTGTAAGATTAGAGAAAGGAAGCCAGTTTCAAAACAGCCCATATTTTTACAAAGAGCATGACAAAACTACGGAAGAAAAAGCAGACTGAAGTGTCCCGAAATGATAAGAGGAAGAAATGACAGAGAACAAATCGCCAAGCTCAGCTCTTTCCCCTCTCGTCCCTCTCTCACCCTATCTACCGCTTCCATTACTCCCAGCAGGCCTTGTGGTCGAAGGAGTAAAAATAGCTCAAGATGAATAGTTAGGTCATTAGTTGTGGCACTGCCTTGAGGCACAAAGCACAAGGCTGAGTAAATGAATTTTTTGGATGGGGGTGACTAGGAGATGATTTAGTGACTAGCGTATGATCTACACCATTTTCCTTCTCATCAGACTATTCAGTGACTACCCGTACCCTGTGAATAGAGGCACTGATGTGAGTATGATGGAAATGCGTCATCTCTTGGTGTACGCCTCACATGCACTCACTGACTTGTCGAGAATATGGTGAAGCATGACTCATCCATCCGCAGCACTTTTTTTTTTTTTTTTTCCTTTTCCTCAACCCTCTGTAGACCAGTGCCTCGTCTGTATAGCTCTCCACATATCCCACTAAGGTACAAGCATCGCAGTTATTAACTTCCACCTTCTTTCTCTTAGATGTAAACACAGATGACACTTGAGTCACAGTTCCTACTGAAACCCAGCAAAGCGAGGAGCTTGTGTGACTGAAGCTCGTGTCCACCGGCGTCCTTATAATCTCTCTTCTTTTCACTTCTATCTCGACTATTTTCCTCTTGCAGCTTGATCTAAAATCAAGGTCAAGTGGGTCTGCTCAGTGCTCAGCAACTTCATGTCCTGCACAAGGTACATCAACTTGGCTACGGAACGCAACTCAAGGCCGATATTACAAACCTAAGCATGACCATTAATTCATTAATATTCTATTGTCATTCTATGAGACAAAAGAAAAAAAAAATCATCTTAATACTGAATATTTTAAATATATCTTAACAAAGCATTTGCATTATTTTATTTATCTATCTATTAATCTAAATAATCATAAAATAGCCTGCTGCCTACATATTACAGCTTCATGAGTGAACCTTGTGACACATTACACTACCTGGCAAAAAAAAAAAAAAAAAAACTCACAATGTGTTGACCAATTCATGCGTGAAAATGATTCGTCGTGCTCCCAGAACTACTCTTTCATAATTTAAAACCTGGAATATGCCAGTGCCTCAGCAAAGAAAAACTCCATAGATGTGATAACCTGGTCATTCAGTACATTCAGGTCGTCAGCTGACTTTATTTTATTGCCACATAATGAGAAGCCTCTGAGAGACCTGACCGACTGAAGTAACCCCAGGTCATGACACTGCCTCCGGAGGCTTGTACAGTGACTTCACCCTGATGCACCCATCGCTCTGGAATAGGGTCAATCTGAACTCATCCAACCACATGACCCTTTTCCATTGCTTGAAAGTCTAATCTTTATGCTCCCTAGTAAACCCAAGTCTTTTTTTCTGATTAGTCTCACTAACAAGTCTTACGGCCACACTGCTGTTTAGTTTAGTCTCAATTCTGTGAGTTCTCATCGCATTGTGTGCATATGAAAATGCTCTTACATTCACTATTAAACATACCTATGGTTTTCACTGTTGATGTTTTATCATGCAATTTCACCAAGTGTTTAAGTGATCTCCATTGATGATTTGATTGTGACCACATTTCTTTCACAAAGTTGAAGGTTCAGCACCATCCTCTTAGGTTTTGATAATGTGTTGAGGGGTTTCTTAACCCTTTTCATATATTTCATATATCCTTATATAGTTGTTTTCTTTGCTTGATGTAGCCCAATAATTTGACCCCATCTGAAATGGCGACTTTGTTGTTGTCAAGTGTTTATTAAATGGACATACAATATTAAAAAAAAGCAAGGTTGATATTCTTGTTTTTCAACTCAACACGTGATACTCTTACAATTTCTGATGCTGTACTTCTACTTTATCATGTAAAACATTAAGTGCTATTTTATAAGCTGTAAGTCATATGAAGCCAAACGCTATTTACTATATAATACTTTTAGATGTTTGTTTTAATTAGAGGTGTGTGATTTAATTGACTATGAACTAGCTAATTAGGTGTCGTAGTTAGCTAGTTCATTTCTGTATCAATTCACCCTTTAAAAATTATTCTGGTAAATGTCTAAGTGTTAAGTGCTCTAAAATGTGACAAATTCTTTGAAACTAGACCATAGCTTTTGCGCTGAATACTGATCACTTCCGTAAAAGGATTGGCAAAATACTATCATTTTAGTTTATGAGCTATTGGTGCAATACCTATAACTGCTGGAGTGGAGTGTGGAGCAGAAGATTTCAACGATTATTATATACTTTTAGTACTGGTCGGAATTTTGCTGCTTGAGACAGGAAACATTATCGAATTGAATCAACAGTCTACTGATGATTCATAGCATTAATTTCAATGTGTGCCATTTTCGCAATTGCATATAATCTTATTTGTCTTTTTAAATTGTCTCTTGCTTTAATGCTACAATACGTTAAATTCAATCTAACAGAAAAAAAGTGATGTGCTTTTTCAGTTCACATTTGCTATTATCTAATTTGTTCATACTTCCAGTGATTCCAGTTCCATAGTGATTGTTTTAACAATGGCTAGAATGTAGAATGTAACTGACACTTTGTGTCAGACCAAGTACGAGTACTTCTGTTCGGGTATTTTCCGATACTGAGTACTGATACAAATACCTGCTGTTGTTCAACGGTACAACGTGAACAGAACTTTTCAGGTGTGAGTGCCCACACCTACAACCTATCAAATGCAACTGCTATTGCTTTACTAGTATGAAAACCCTGAAACTGCTTTGCACGTAGAGTAACTTTCAATCCACTGTGCAGTGAAACTGATGAAATACACAGAGATGACGCTGTTAGTTCAAATATCAGTGATGAAGCTGAAGACCATCATGCCTGTAAAAGGATGTTGTGTCATATCAATTTTTACATATCTGATCATTCTAATTAGCAGTGAATACCCTTTATTGACCAGGAAATCGCCTCCTTTCCTTTCATGGGCTCTTTGTGGTCCTTCAGCTCCATGACAACCGTTCATAAACAACCACAGAGTCAGAAAGTTGTCAGTGAAGTCCAACATATACTTCAAGTTATTTCTGCCAGTCGCTAAAGGATATGTGCTGGCGGAGCAAAATACTGCAAGTTGTTAGATGAACAAACAAATCTTGACTGTTGATAATAAAAAGTGTTTGTGGAACTGTTGTATAAAAGCACTATCATACTTGTGGTTGTGCTGTTGTGCTGGATATCAGGACAGCTGTGATTCCTTCAGCTATACTCTCGTGCCTATGACTGGATCACAGCCATGCTTATATCCAGCACAACAGCACAACATCAAATCTACATTTCTATGAACAGGACATTGATTTGCCAAGGACAAATATTGTAGATATTGTAAAAACAGCAGATTTGGCAGTACTGTCTCTGTCATGTAAAGACACGAGTTTCATTTTGTGTGCTAGCGCTCAGTAACACGTTTTCACTTGTGACAGTGAAAATGTGACACTTTTCTGATCTGATGAAGTAACGAGGTGTATTACAGTTCCACTTTCGTAATTATTGTCAGAGAACACAAGCAAGAGGCTGGCAAGCAAGAACGACAGATAGACCAAAAGGTCCTCTGCTAAGACAGATCAGCAAGACAGCCACGAGAGAGATGCTCTCCAAGCTACATCAAATTGACCTTACTTTTATTTGCTGAGATTAAACTTGGAGAGTTGAGAACACAAGTGGGCCTGATTGCTCTTCCCTCAGTTCAGTCCCACTTTGTGTTTTTTTTTTTCTCTTCTTGTGGCCAGAAAGATAGTTCAGACGTCAGTAGTGAGTGTCCATCTCTGCCTTAAATAGGTTTTGATTCATAAGTATTGGAACAGTGTTATGAATAAATCAGCGCAGTATCTGATCGAGACCTGATACAGGTATCATTATCTCTACTCGAATGGGATGGAATTATAGACTGTGTAAAAAACAGAACTGCACAAAACCTGTGATGTCACCCGTAGGTTTTCTGAGTAGCGTTTTTGAAGCTTAACTGTGAGAGCTCAGGTGGTCGCCATCTTGGCAGGTGCTAACTCCAAATAAAACGCACATAATTCATAAATGGGGAAATGGGTGTTGATTGGAACACACATACTTACATCAGTTACCACAAGCTAGCTAGCTTAGCTAGCTTTTTAGCTTAGCTAAAATGCTAATGTGGTTAATATTAAATTATATGCTAATGTTTATAAAGCACAGACACCTTAAAAGGTCTGTTAGTACATTAATCCCACAGCAAGTCAAATTATATCTAAACTAAGATTCCGGTTAGCTTGTTAGCTAAAGTGATGCATAGCAGACAGCTAACAGTTTAAAACTTGCACTCAAATCAGCCGCGCGAAATATGCTAAATTTAGATTTTTCATTTTGTTACGAGTTACATAAAAATTCACCCTTTGTCTCCATATGTAGATTTCATCTTCATGACAACTGTATTTAACTCATTGATTAAAATTATATTAAGCCATGAAATTATGCATAATTAGGGGCGTGACCGATTTGAGTGACAGCTGCATTGCAGGCGAAACTGGACTTGTAGTTTAACTTACCACTAGAAATGTAGGAGTTGACACGGGACGACGTGTTGGGTACGAATGACGGAGTTCAAGGAGGGACTCTGAAATCAAAAAGGGTTTGTCCAGTTCTTTTTATACTGTCTATGGGATTGATTTTCTATGGCAAAGTCGGATTTTGACTGCACCCACAGCACAAAGAGATACGGAAGAAAAGCACACGTGCCTGCATATTGTTAAGAAGCAGAATGATTTTTCTCATACTTTGAAGCATTTTCATAAAAGCGCCATTTATCTGCCATGTTGGCATTAACACACGGCGAGTAGACATGGAGCCACAATAACTACAAGATGAGCCACAAACAGTAACTATGGTACAACCTGAGGCTCTACTGGCCTACAGCAATAAATCAGCATTCTGGGTTTGTGTTGCAGAAGAAGGCATTTTGTTAAATGTCAAATCTAAACAGATGGCCTGCAAATGGTGCACCGAAGAGACAAGAGAGAATGAAGCCACACGTCGCTACAAGGATGAAACTTGCGAACACCTCCAAACATTATTTTACCACAAATCCAGCCAAGTGTGTGCTTGATATGCTGGAGCAAAAGACACGCAGCAGCTGTTCCTCTTGTACACAAGGTGATGATGCACACATCTGGGTGAAATACGAGACATGCATGTACTGTAAATACACTGTTCATAATGTTTTCTACTGTAAGCAGTTATTAAATTGGACTCGGCATGATACATTTCTCTCACATGCTTATCCAAATCGAAGGGGGTTTTTGTGGGTAGTCTGTGTTAAAATGAATCATTAATATCTGCTGCTTTGTGATGAAAAATTGCAAAATAGTGATGCTTGGTCGTGTCTGGTGCTAGTATATTGGATCTGTAGGGAGTATTGGATATTGTAGTAGCCTGCTCAACATATTTCGGCATTTTCATATGTAACGTGTATTCCCTGGGTTGGTTTGACTCAGCTGGGAATTCAAAATTTGCTCAGTTCTTACAGCTGTAACTGATAGTCATTGTTAAGTGTAAGTTAATTATAGGCATACAAAATATGCAATAATCTTCTTTGATATTGAGATGTGTCTGCTACTTATGCTCTGTAAAGCCTTCATAGGCTTCATAGCCTTCATTAAAGCTCTAATCTGACGTGCTGTTTGTTCATTGGTGATTTCTGAGGCTTGTTACCCGAAATAAACTTCTCCTCCACAGCAGAAATATGTTTTGGTCTTGCTTTCCTGGGTTGGTCTTTGTTAGAGCCAGTTTCATCATGGTGCATGATGGGTTTTGCTAATGCACTTGACGATGCTGTACTTGCAAGAACACTGTGCAAGTGATCTGAGGATTCGGGTTCGAACCCCGTTGGGTTGCCACACCCTCTACTACCCAGCCACTGCATGCAGTGCCGCTCCCATGCCCGGATAAAAAGGAAGGGTTGCGTCAGGAAGGGCATCAGGCGTAAAACCTGTGCCAAAGTTGTATGCAGATCGGATGGTCCGCTGTGACAGGAGCAGCCAAAAGAAAGTTAACAGTATCGTTCTAGAAAGTAGAAAAACCTGTAAATCCAAATCCAGTTTTGACTGGTACTGTATACTGTATAAATTCTCATGCCAACTGCTGAGGTTGACCAGAGTACTGGTGTGTCAGAAAGCTGCTACGACTCGTACATTGTCCAGTATGTCCAGTGATAAAGGAAATCACTTCAGTAATAAGGAGTGAAAACATTGAATGTACACAAATTCACTTTTGTTTAACCAGTGAACATTCATCAAACAATTTCTTGTAATGTTTTCAATCAGGCTTTAATTAACAACCCTTACATCATGTCAGAAGCTAAGACTGCAGAAAACGAAGTGCGTGAATAATATCTGATAATAAGCCTCAAGAGCGACACGGTCTTGATTAAAAGTGTTCTGGACATCCAATCAGTTTTATGTCTTTGCAAATGATGTTACAGCGAGTCACTTCCGAGGATCCATTTAGTGATTCAGGCTGAGCTCAGGCTATAACCCTTTCCATATGAATTAATCAGACTGGTGGGAAAAGACACAAATCAGTTCTGGGTTTTTTCCCCAGAGTTCTAATATTTTCTGTCATGCAGCTCATTTTAGTAAATTAATTCATTAGTTCATTTCAAGCCTTTTAGACTTGTGGAACAATTAACAAGCCCCATCATTTTAAAATCAGTAACTGAACGAATAAAACAGCAAGCCGAGATGAACACTAACTAATAAACTGGTTATTTGGGTCATGTCATATGATGCATGGTTTGTGCACAGCCGCCAGTTGTATTTTTTTCAAGCTGTTCAGTTTATGAGCTGTTGTCTATGAAAGTGACACCCATAAGATTTAGTGTAACATAGAGAAGATCATATTTGATCTGTGATTCATGATCTGTAAAGAAACCCTCCAAGCAGCTCAATGCGCATGTGACCTGTGGATTAACTGCAGAGTTAACTGTCAAATAATAACGTCAGTACCAGAACTCATACTCTCATACTCAACTCAATTTTACTGTATACGCATATACAGTTTCACTTCATTTAATCAAATTTGATTGTCAAGATGGTTAAAAGTATCCTAACTACCAGAAAACTGCACAATCTAGCAACGAAAAAGAAACAGAACAAGGTAAATTCTAGGGATAAGAATCACCAGGGACCTCCTGATAAGATATTATCACGATACATAGATGGAAATTACATTTGTATTGTGATTCTGTAAGGCCTTGTTCACACGGGTGTTAAAATCGAGCGTTTTTCTTGCGTTCGTAGCGTCCGGTGAGCGCGGATCAAGCGCCGAGTGTTTTCTACACATAG